>MEJB01000084.1:23578-51899 GCA_001752375.1 Rhazya stricta | reverse complement strand
CATGTAGGACATATTCACGCATTCATGCATGAGATTACTTACTGAGCTTTTTAGCTCATTCCTGTTTCTTACATGTTATTACAGATGATATGTGACTAGATGGGGAGAGGAGGTCGCTTGTGGGCAAACTTTAATACCCAGAAACTGGTTTCTACTTATATATATAATGAAATTTACTTTTTGAAGTTATTTTTAAATTATGAGGTTTTTGAGGATGTTGTTTTTGAATAGTGTAAAAGCCTTCCGCTGTATTTACTTTTAAATGAATGGTGGCTTATAAATAGATAAATTTTTATTTTCGAACGGAACGACGTAATATTCCCGGGTTAGGACTGTTCCTAAACTAGGGGTGTTACACTTCAACCCACGAAGCTTTTTGAGTTGCAAAAATTGCTTTTTGAGTTGCGTCTTGAACTCCTCCCAAGAGTCTATGGTGCATAGACCCTTTTGGATTTCTCCATGTTTTCTCCTCCACCACAATGCTGCATTCTCTTTCAAGTAGAGGACCGCTGTGTTTAACTTGGACTCTTCATCCTTGATTCCTGAAGCATTGAAGTAGTATTCAAGTGACCAAAAGAACTCTTCAAGATCTTTGGAGTTGCGCTTACTTCCATACTTCAATGGTTTGGATGCCCTTGTCCGTGGCAACTCTTTCGCAACAACTCTTCCGGCTATTGCTGCCTTGCACAAGGCTACCTCCCCACTCACGTCATCCACTCGTTTGGTGACTTCTTCTAGGAGATGCGCCATTTCCTCTTTCAATTCGGATCTCAATTGGTTTATGAGGTCAAGGAACTCCTCCCTTAAGGCCTCAACACCGTCACTTACTACTCTAATATTCGGCTCGAGGTCCTCTACCTTCTTAATAGTTTCTCCCAAATTAATCTCCAACTTGGTTAGCTTTTTCTCTAAGCTAGCCAAAATGTCTATAGATTTTTCTCTCTTTCTTCCTTCCTTCTTCTTGTCTTTGTCAACCACCGTAGCAACTTTGGGGGTGTTGACATTCTCCGTAACGATACCAAGACCTTCTTTTTCAGCCATAATCTTTACCTCGAAACTTTGCTCTGATACCACGTGTCACGGGACGACTCTTTTACTAGTCGAGAACTATGTGCCACTTAGTTTGCTCAAGACTAAGTCAGGCTTACTACACTTCTTAGAGGTTAATAAGGCTTCAAGATGTGAAGGTTTGATATTGAGAAAGCTTTGAGAAGGGTGGAAAAGGTTTTTGTATTAAGAAAGCTTTTTGGGAGAACTTTACAAGAGAGCTTGTCTTCCTTGGATTGGTTGATTCCTTGGTTATCCCCTTGGAGCAAATGAGCTCCACTCCTATTTATAGTAGTAGGCCTAACCTTCCACCTCTTCTTGGGAAGGTTCTAGAGTGGCCAAGGTTCAAGGATTATACAAGAGAACTCTAGAGAGTTCCTACATCTCCTATGCCACTCCATATGGTTCTAGAACATTCTACCAGTATGTACAAGCTTTCCAAGGGTTCTTGGCAGTCTAGAATCTTCTACCACATCCTAGAGAGACCCTAGGAGGTTTTAGAATCTTCTAGGGTCATCCGGGATGTTCCGAATTCTTGCGGGCAGCACCATACTCTTCCGGAGTGCTCTGGGACGTTCCGAAGAGTTTTGGGACCTTCTAGCACATCCTTGAGCGTTCCGGAACCTTCTAGAATACCGTACGTGACAACGTGCCCGACACCCAGTGCCAGTACCAGGCGCCTAGTGCCCGACGTGCGATGCTCGACGGCCAAGTGCCCAAATGCTGTTGTGCGCCCTACTTGAGCGCACGCCCGAAAACCCATAACTATTTCCTGAGATGTTGGACTTTATAGAAGTAAAGGTGAAAACACTAACACTTAAAATTGAAATTATATGACTTGTACAAAATTATATCCTGAAATGAATTGATGAGAGAACATAGTTAGATTTATACCCGAGCTAAGGAATTTAAATTGTAACATTAAAAGGACATGATGATTGGTAATGTGGGAACTAAAAATGGATTAATAATTAATAAAGGACATTTTGGATAGACACATAATACGCAAGTTGGAACGATCGAACTAAGTAGATCCTCTTATTGGTAATCAACTAGGTTTAGGTTAGAGGGCTTACGTTGAGATCGATTGGAGGAGTACACTTCCAACTTAAGTAAGAACCTATTTACGTAAAGGACTCTGGGTAAGTAATCCTCTCATCTCATTAACGTATGTGTGTGATTGTTATTTAATCTGAGATTTATGTAAGTAATCCTCTCATCTCATTAACGTATGTGTGTGATTGTTATTTAATCTGAGATTTATGTAAGTAATCCTCTCATCTCTTTAATGTATGTGTGTGATTGTTATTTAATCTAAAATTTATGTAAGTAATCCTCCCATCTCATTGACATGAATGAATGTAATTGAACTATTTTGGTTGCTCGAATATGTTGTGTATGGGGTTGTATGATGATGTGTGTATAATTGAGTGAAATGTTAATGTGTGTATATCTTGTAGCACTTTTATGTCAATTGATATGCTATTTTATTTCATATCTTGTTCTATTTATTGAATGTTATATTATAAAAGGTTGTATACATTTCATGTCATGAGCATGTAGTTAGAATTCTATATCACATTTGCCATGAACCATTCACATACTTAGAAGGTGAATGGTTTAGAAAATGAAATTTTAAAGGAAAAGGTTCAAGTTTTGAAAATGTTAAAGTTTTCGGAAAGGGGTGTAAACCTACCCACAAAAGATGTGAGTGGGAAATGGGGTGTGAGGGACCGGCTGACCCGACCCTACCCTTTTGGAGGGTAGGTAAGAATGGAATGTTTACCTCGTTGGAAGTGGAAGAATGGAAAGAAAACATTTTTTCAATGTTAACCGTTTTGCGGTTCTACTGGTAGGAATGGAATCGGGTTCCAAATAATTATAGCCCACTGCAGAGCTTAGTGGTTAGGCGTTACACTCTAGTGAGCTCACGAACAAAAGGAAATGGAAAGCTTTTACTGCAAGTAAATTTTGAAGGGAATGTTTTATAAAGGAATTTTGAAAAGGGAATGTTTGAAAAGGTTTCCATTTAAAAGGTAAAATTTTATAATTTCATGGCATGTAGGACAGGTTGATGCATTCATGCATTGAGGTTAGTTACTGAGCTTTTTAGTTCATTCCTTTCCCTCATGTTTCATTGTAGATGATGTGTAACCAGATGGGGCAAGGAGGTCGCTTGTGGGCGAGCTACGATACCCGAGAACTGATTTTCGAATTTATTTATGAAATAAGATGAATATTTCTGAATATTTTAAATTATTGAAGTTTCCTTGTGATTTTTGTTTTTGGATGGTTTAYAAAGGCTTCCGCTGTCTTCATTTTGAATAAATGTTCAGTTTTAAATGATGGTTGATTATTTGCGAATGGAATGACGTAACATTCTCGGGTTAGGATAAGGCTCCAAATCTGGGGGTGTTACAGCCTCAATCTTACTTGGATCTACTGCAATGCCTTCCTTAGACACAATATGCCCTAGAAATGGCATGCTATCCAGCCAGAACTCACACTTCTTGAATTTTGCAAAGAGCTTCTCGATTTTAAGTACCTAGAGCACCTCCTTCAAATGCTCTTCATGACCCTCCCTAGATCAAGAGTAAACCAATATGTCGGTGATGAAAACTATGACGAACTGATCCAAGTACTCCTTAAAGATTCGATTCAACAAACCCATAAATGCAGTAGTGCATTGGTCAATCCAAATAGTATTACAAAAATTCATAATGCTCATATCGAGTTTGAAATGCAGTCGTAGGAATGTCCTCATTTTAGACTCTCAACTGATGGTAGCCAGATCTTAGGTCAATTTTGRAAAAATATCCCGTCCCTGAAGTTGATCAAACAGATTATCGATACTTGGCAATGGATATCTATTCCTTATCGTCACCTTGTTCAGCGCTCTGTAATCTATACAAAACTTCATTGATCTATCCTTCTTCTTTATAAACAGCACAGGCGCACCCCATGGCGAAAAACTACGTCAGATGAAACCCTTATCCATAAGATCCTGTAATTGCTCCTTCAACTCCTTAAGTTCCGCAGAAGCCATTCGATATGGTGCCCTAGAGATTGATGTCATTCCACGCTCCAAGTCAATGGCAAAGTCGATCTCTCTTGCCGATAGCAGACCTTGAAAGTCGTCCGAAAACACATCCAAATATTCTCAAACAATTGGAATTTGTTTGATCGTGAACTCTATTTCAAGAATCTCGCCTAATGAAGCTAAGTAGCCAGTGAAACCCTTCTTCATCATTCGACGTGCCTTCATAGTTGATATTATCGGGATGGATGGTTTCACCCTAGACTCGACAAAACAGAACTATAACTCAACAGGAGGACCAAACATAACCTTCTTTTTGTGGCAGTCGATTGTGACATGATGCTTTGACAGCTAGTCCAAGCCTAAAATGACGTCAAACTCCTCAATGTCTAATACCATTAGCTCTGCTATCAGCTCTTTCCCATCCAGTGCAACGGGACAATTTCTCAACACGTACTCCAAGTTCATGACTACTCCAGAAGGTGTGGACACACTAAGCTGTATATCCATACATGTACACGAGGTTTGAAGTTTCTCAGCAAAAGCAGGGTGAACAAAGGAGTGGGTAGCTCTCGAGTCAAATAATATGATGGCAGGTCTATTACACACAGATAAAATGCCTACATAATAGGTAATCCTTAAACTCATGCAATTATTCATAATGACTGAATTAACGTAATATTTAAGCTATAAGTACCTGACACTATGGTTAGTGCTTCATTAGCCTCCTTTCTCGTCATGGTGAAGACTCGTGCCTGAGCATCTAGTCTCTTCACCCTACAGTCCTTGGCTAGATGTCCCGGCTTTCCATAGTTGAAACACTCTCCACCACCTCTACCACCTTCACTAGGGTATTCCCTAGAAAAATGCCCTTGCTTCCCACACATAAAGCACACCCCCTTGCCTAAGAGGCACTCACCCAGACATTCCTTACCACAATTGGAGCAAACTTTCCTCTGTTATTTGCCCTGCTGATTTCCCTATCTACTCCCTTGGTCTTACCTCCTCTTTTAACCACCCTTAACCCAGCCTTTCAAATTTCCACCTTTGAATCTTTGATTCATAGGTTGACTTCTGAACTCCTCCTTGCTTAACAATTGAGCCATCTCTACCAAAAGAATTTATTAACAACCTCTCGGTATGTGGAAAGCTCAAAAGGAATCACCGCCAGTTTAATCTGAGACTTGAGCCCCTCTTCAAAGTGCCTTGCTCTCCTTTTCTCTGTAGCAACCAAATTAGGAGCAAACTTGGCTAATCAAGCGAATTCAGCTTCATACTCACTGACAGATCATGCAATACCCAAGATTTCTTTTTATGGATTTTTGTTTGATTGTGTGAATTTGTGTGTGCCGACTAGGGTTAGATATATTTCTATGTGGTTGCTATTTAAATAAGTATGGAATTTTCGTATTTGTCAGATTAAGGTCCGTGGTTAGTTAGAGGCTTGGGCTTATTCTTTTCTCAGTTGGAAGTTAAACTGTTAACTAAAGAAACCCCATTGAATTTAATTTAAGGATTTAGGTTGGTTATAGATGAGAAGGCCCGAAGGGTTTGGGTTACGGCCCAAAATACTATTTAATTAAACACTATTCTTATTCCTTCCCAAAACCCTAATCCCACTCTAAACCGCCGCCTCCGCCGCTGCTGTTTCTCCTTTGCCTATCTAACGCCGCCTGTCGCGGCCTTTCCTTGCTCTTTCTGCTCTCTCCCTCTTCTCTCCCCTTCTCCCACTGCCGGCACTTGAAGAGGCCGCTGCTCGTCGCTGCTTGCGATCGGCAGGCTGCTCGTCGCACAGGAGTTCCCTGCCAGATTCGTCCCTTCCACGCCGGTGCTCGAAGGATGCGGCTTGCAGCATGCATCACCAGTGCTCGATTCTCGGAGCCCGAGCAGATCTGCTCGCATTAGATCTGTGGTCGCTCGGAGAAGYGCTGCAACGCGACCCGCACAGCCGAGCCTTATTCATCACTGTTGAGCATCATCCATCCTCGGTTGCTGCTCGCCATCGCTTCTGGTGCGCGATCTGCGTCTACTGGAATCCATAGTTGCTCTGGACGAAGCTCTCTGTCCAGATATGCCTTCATCTTCTTCTTCTTCTCTTCTGCTCGATTGGAGTTGCCATAGCCGCGCTTAGAACTGCAATTGCTCGGGGAAGCCTTACCGTGCAGCGCTCGACGCTTGGCTGTCACCTTTGCTCTCGGTTATTGCTGCTGGGCTGTTGTTGCCGGTGGCCGACTATTTTGGCCGGATAGCTGAGTTTTGGCCAGGAATAAGGGGCAGTAATAGGTGCAAGTGCTCAATGCTAGCGCTCAGTGCCAGCGCCCAGTGCTAGCAGCTTAGTGCCCAATGCCCAGCGCCCAGTGCCCGCTCCCAGGCGACCAGGGCTGTTGCGCGTGCCGCTAGAGCGCACGCTCGAGAATCCAATACCACTCCCACAACGCTTGGGCTTTGTGAATCTAAAGGTGAAAACGTTATTATTTGATATTGGAATTTATGACCTGTGTACAATTATGACCTAAAGCGAATTGGTGGGAGAACATAGATTAGGTTTAATACCCGAGCTAAGGAGTTTAAATTGTACACTTAAAAAGACGTGATAATTGATAATGTGGGAACTAAGTATGGATTAATGATTAGCAAATGACATTGTTGGAATAAATATGAATATCTAAGTTAGGATAGTCATACTAAATGGACTTTCCTTTTGCAATCAAAATTAGGTAGTTTCGAGTGCCTTAACGTTGAAAACAGTCGAAGGATTTGACTTCGCAATTTAAATAAAAACCTTGTAACATAAAGGACTCCTGGTAAGTAAATTCTCACATTTCATTAACGCATATGAATCGATGTATCTGAATTCCTTTAGGTAGTTTAATGTGTTGTATATAGATTTTATGCAAGTAAACCCCCATACCCGCCTATCTCTTTTGTCGTGTATTATGTGGTGGTGGTATGGGATTATGTTATGAAATGTGTTGATTGTGTGGAATGATTTTTATGTGTTTCATATCTTATACCATTATTATGTCAAATGGCATGTTAATTACAATTGTATGCATTTCATGTCATGGGCATGTAGTTAGTGTTCTACATCATCCCTGGCATGAGCCATTCAAATATTTAAAAAGTGAATGGTTTAGGAAATAAAATTTTGAAAGGGAATGTATTTTATAAATTGTAACGTGTTCAGGAAAACGTTAAAGTTTTTGGAAAGGAGTGTAAACCTAGCCATGAAAGATGTGAGTAGGAAATGGGGCATGGGGCACTAGCGCACTTGAACCGACCCTTTGGGAGGGAGGTAATGATTCACCTTTGGGAGGTGAAGAGATGAAAGAAAAAGTAAAGGAATGTTAACCGCTTTGCGATTTTACCAGTAGAAATGTAATCAACTTCCAAAGAACAAATGGCCCACTGTAACTTAATGGCTAGGCGTTACACTCAGTGAGCTCACGAATGTAATGAAATGAAAGGTTTTTACAAAGTTCTTGCATTTTGAAAGGGAAGATTTTATGGAAAGGTTTTACAAGAAAATGATTTGAAAGTTTTCATTCAGAAGGTGAGATTTTATAATTCAGGACATGCAAGACATATTCATGCATTCATGCACGAGATTTGCTTACTGAGCTTTATAGCTCATTTCATTTCTCTCATTTTGCATTTCAGCTACTGTGTAGCCAGATGGTGCAAGGAGGTTGCTTGTGAGCAAACCAAATACCCTGATAAATTTTATTGAATAAGATAGATAGTTAATTGTCTAGAATGATTTTTGCGTATCACTAGGATATTTATTATTTGGTTTAGCTGATTGTGTTTTAAATTCTTTTGGTTTTTTCAAATTTCAGTTTGAATAATTGTTGGGTTGGTGAAAGAGTTGTTGGAGCACATTACTCATTACGTTGGATGTTTATTTTGGTTGGAATGTATGTTGTTAATGGGTTTTTATAAAATCTTTGACAAGGGTTAAGACTTTTTTTTATTTCCTATAGTAGTTGATTGTTGTATGAGTAAGGTAATGTAATATTCTTAGCTTAGGACTTCCTAATCTGGGGTTGTTACAGATCGGCTCCCTTGCTCCAGCCTCACAAACTCACGCTCCTTCTGCTATTGCACGCTCTTGGAAAAATATTTATCATTTAAGGCCTCAATATACATTTCCCAAGTGAAGGGACTAGTGTCCCTGTAACACCTCGAAATTTACTTTTATTAAATTTGTTTGATATGACGTAAAATATGTGTGCCAACTAGGATTGGACATGTTATTGTCAGCTAAAGGCTCGATTTGTGAGTCTATTTATTAATTAAGTCAGGAATTGGACTTTTATCGAAAGGAAGCCCGTGGTATGTAATTTACGGGTTTTGGTTAAATCTGGATGAGAAAGCCCAACGGGTTGAGTTGCGGCCCAAAATGGCCCAAAATAAAATTATAAAAGAAAAGAGAAAGAAAAGAAAAGAAAATATATAAGAAAATAAAAAGAAAGAAAATGAAAAGAAAAGAAAAAGAAAAAGCCCTAGAACCATCTTCTTCTTCCTTTCGCCGCCGCCGCCATTCTCTCTCTCCAGACCCGACGCTGCTCGTCGTGGTTTTCGCARCTTCTCCTTCTCTTTCCTTTCCTCCACGGCCGGCGCTTGAAGTGGCCACTGTGCCACAGTTTGCGATCGGTCATCGCAGTGCGTCGCTGCTCGAACGCTACCGCCAGGCGCACATGGAGATCGCCTGTTGTCTCTTCTCCGATTGCCTTTCGCTCTAGGACTCGCCAGCATCGACCCAACCACTCCAGATCCGCTGCGGCGCCAGCCCGAAATGGTCGCTGTGTGCCGCTCAGACTCGCTGACGTTCGGCCAGAGCAACCGTGTCTATTAGATCCGTGGTCATCGTTTTGACTCTCTGTCATTGCTGCTCGTGTCGCCAGTTGTCCCACGCCGTCAACCAGACGCCGGGATCTTGAGCAGAAATTGGTTTCTTTGCTGGCATAGCGTCGGAGCAGAACCCAGTTGTTCATGCGCCATACACTGTTCGTGCACCAAGAATCTGCTCCTTGGCGACCTAACAGTGCCAGCGCCAAGCTTGCCCAGCAACGCCAGGCGCCCAGCGCGACACCCAGGCATCCAGTGAGCAAAGCCAGGTGCCCAGCATGACGCCCAGGCATTCAGTGAGTGAGGCCCAGGAGCCCAGTGCGCGACGCCGAACGTTTCGTGCCCAACGTTCAGAACTGTTTTGCACATCCCTTGACGTACGTTCGGGAATCCATTACCATTCAACATTCGAATATTGTGAATTCAAGGTTATTTCGAGGACTTACGTTGAGATCGATTGGAGGAGTCCACTTCCAACTTAAGTAAGAACCCGTTTACGTACAGGACTTTGAGTAAGTAATACTCTCATCTCATTAACGTATGTGTGTGATTGTTATTTAATCTGAGATTTATATAAGTAATCCTCTCATTCATATCATTATAAATAAATGAATTTGAACGCTTTTAATTGTTGGAATATRTGTTGGATGAACTTTTATGTTGATGTATGGAATTGTGATGAAAGTTGAATTGTTCATATTTAGTAGTACTTTATGTTGAAGAATGCTGTTGTGATTTCATATCATGTATTATTTATTGAACGTTATCTTATGTAAGATTGTATGCATTTCATGTCATGAGCACGTAGTTAGAAGTTTACATCACATTAGGCATGAGCCGTTCACGCATTTAGGAAGTGAACGGTTAGAAAATGAAATTTTGAAGGAAAAGATTAAAGTTTTGGAAATGTTAAGTTTTAAGAAAGGAGTGTAATACTAGCCATGAAGGATGTGAGTGGGAAATGGGGCATGAGGGACCAGCGCACCCAAACCAACCCTCTGGGAGGGAGGTAATAATTCATCTCTGGGAGGTGAAGAGAAAAAGGAAAAGTAAAGGAAAAGAATGTAATCGGGTTCCAAAGAACAAATGGCCCACTGCAGCCTAATGGCTAGGCATTACATTCTAGTGAACTCGCGATTGAAAGGAAATGAAAAGTTTTTATAGTAAGTGAATTTTGAAGGAAATTGTAAAGGAATTTTGAAAAGAGAATGTTTCGGAAAGTTTTTCATTTAAAAAGGCAAAACCTTAAAGTTTCATGATATGTAGGACATGTTCATGCATTCATGCATGAGGTTACTTACTGAGCTTTTTAGCTCATTCCTTTCCCTCATGTTCCATTGCAGATAATATGTAACCAGATGGGGAAAGAAGGTCGCTTGGGAGCAAGCTACGATACCCGAGAACTTGTTTAGAACTTATTTTATGAAATAAGATAATTATATTATTTTTGAATGTTTTAAATTCTTGAGGCTTCCGCTATCTTCATTTTTGAATGGTTTAAATTGTAAAGATTTCCGCTGTCTTCATTTTTAAATAAATGTTGAGTTTAAATGTAGTTGAATATTTTCGAATGGAGTGACGTAACATTGCCGGGTTAGGATAAGGTTCTAATTTGGGAGTGTTACAGTCTCTCTCATGCTGGCGCTGAACTATCAGCCACCAGTTGTACGCCTCCCCTTGGAGCATGTATGCAGCAAAGTCGACCTTCTTCTCGCCTGTGCATAGCATGACAGAGAAAGTTTTCTAGTTCTTTGTCACCCAATTCTTAGCTTCCAAAGGATCAGTGGTACCTGAGAACGGCGATGGGGCGAGCCTCTTGAATTCCAAGATCTTCCCGTATTCCCGTGTTTCACTCTTCCTTGATTGGCCAGCTTGTCTGAATATAGTCATTGCTTGCATAAAGGCCTCCATAGTCATTGGAGTTCCTTGTGCAATACAGATACTACCTGTCCCTTAGTCCTGGGGCTGAACCAACTCGTCCTGGGCTTGTGAATGCATAGCACGAACCATTAGCAGACTAGAAAAATTCATTTGTATATGAACTTGATACATAGACAAAGCATATGATTATAAAATTTGAACATTATACCTCATCCCTAAATTAAAACAAAATATAGATAAAACATACTTATAATACTTAACATTTAGCATCATTCGAGAATTTAATCAAAAAACGTAAACTTACCGGATGGTCCAGGAAGAGAAGATTGTGCCAAGGCCCGATACCCATATAGCTTTTAGAAATTATAAATATCTTTGTGTGAAGTGCACAAAATCGTTTTTGAAACCCTAAGCTCTGATACCAAAACTGTAACACCAATGTGCAAAGCGGAGTCCCTTGACTGATCCTAATGTCAATGTGCTTGAAAATGACCTAATTATGATTACCCAAAAAAAAAAAATTCATTTAACATGATTGTCTAAGTTTAAAACATTTAAGCTTATCCTCTGAATGTCATTTGCCAATTTTAACCCGTACTTAATTCCCATATCGCCAAAACTATCACATTCTTAAAGGTACAAGTTATTCCATAGCTTTTACCCCTTCTAAACAATTGATCCTGGTATCCCCGCACCAAATACCTTCATCCTTCTAAGTCAAACCATTTTTTCATACAATTTAAACTCCTTCATAGATTGGGTATCAACTAATCTATGTTCTCCACATTTTCCCCCCCGGAAGACCATCTTTACATACCTCATTAATTTCTACAATTGAGTGACAAGTATTTCTTTAAATCAACAAATCTAAGTGCGCCGCAGTGATGTTATGGCGCGCCGGCTAACGCTCAGCGCGCGCTCAAGCAGCGCCCGGTCTCCACGGTGCCTGGTGGCCTGGGCGTGCTGTGGCCTGGCTTTGGGCGTTCGTTCGCCGGGGCATCGGGGTGCTCCGTTGCGCTGCATTATTTTATCATACAACCCTAAATTTCACCCTAAATTATATTCCCACATATTCCTAGAATTATATCCTCCTTTTGCTTAATCGTACTAACTTAAATGTCAATTATACATATTTTATATTTTTTCTTAATTATGATTACATAATACAAAACCTAGGCCATTCGGTTAATTTAAATAAAGAAACTAAGGATTCACCTAGAATCCCGAACATTAGGTGTGGTATCGAGTCTAAGATGTAATAGTGTCAATCATGTTCGGGAAAGAAATACGCTCTGGATGTGTGAACGGTGGTCTTTGTCGAGCATGTATTGCGCTCGCGCTACGGGCTCGAGCAGACGGCACACGATGCCTAGTTGCCTGGGCGCCTGGTCGCCGATCCTCAGGTCGCTTGGGCGCCTGGGCACCTGGGCATCTGATCACTGGGCGTCAGGTTGCCTGGTCACTGGGCGCCTGGGTTCCTGGTCGCCTTGATGCCTAGGCGCCTGGTCACCTGGTCGCTTCATGAGAACGGAGGAGATGGAGTGGCATTCAGATAAGTAGAGAAGAGGGAAGAGAGAGAGAGGGAAGGCTGGCATYGGTGAGGGCAGAGGGAGGAGGCGGCGATGGTGAAGGGGTTATGTTTTATGTTTAAGGAAGAAGATGAACAGTCATCTTTTTCAGGTCGTATATATATATTTTGAAAGCTAACTTAACCCTAACTAAAATTTCTTCGTGAGCCATTTTCATTACTTAACCAACTAAGCCTAACTAAATTAAAATCTATTAGTTTTCTTCTGGCCTAAAATCGAACTCCAAATTCGGTTTTAGATTTGAATAAGAAGAGAACAGGCTCAACGGGTCAATTCTAAATTAACTAAGACTTCCAATTAAAGTAAAGTGATAAAATTTCACCTTTAAATAAATATACTTACAAATTAACGCATAACAAATAATAAATCAAGGAAACAATTATTTATTTCTGATTGGCACATCAAACGCTACGGCCTCCATGTCCTTTCGCCGTAAATCAATCAATTTACTAATAATCACGAATACAATATAATTAGTGGATTAGAACATAAATTGTCTATTTATAGATATATAAAGTTCGAAAGGAAAAGTAGAAACTAAACTCGGGTATTACAGGCGGCGGCAGTGATGGAGATGGAAGTGGGAGCGTTAGGTATGGCTGAAACCCTAATCCCCTTTTCTCTTTTTTTTTTTTTTTGTCCCCAAATATGGGCCCTAACCCAATTCCATTGGGCCTCCCCATCCCACAACCAATCCAGCCTAATGAATTAATTTTTTTGGGCTTTCCTATTTGTCATAATCTAGTTTCTGAATGAGGAACGAATAGGCCTAACAAGTCGAGCCGCTAACTAACCAAAAATCCTAATTCAATTAACACAATAATTTCATACTTACTTAAACGTACAATTAAATAATGATCACATAGAAAATCATCAAACCTTAGTTGGCACACAATTCATACGATCATACAAAATTCATAAAAAGTAATATCCCGGATATTACATCTATTTTCTTTTTGATGACCTCTACATCAGAAATTACCCTGTCTACACTATTATCAATCCTATTTAGGACTTGATTTTAGGCCAAAGCATTCTAGGTTTGCCAATTAAGAACTTTTTTTGATTCCTGTACAGGAACATATCTTCCCATATTAACAATTCCTCTTGCCATAACAAAAAGAGCAGTGGTAATCTTTTTCATTTTATCCATTTTTCTCTCTAAGGCTAGAAAGCAAAAGGTAGAGGAAAACATCATACATGGAATTGGCTCAGGTTGAGTTGGCTTCCTGATATATGGTGATTTATATGTAGAACATCTAGCCAATGTAGGTGAGCAGGAACGTTTAAAAGTTCATAGATTGATCGCATCCTTCTTGGCTCCAAAGTTTGAAAGATATCTAGAATAGATCTCTTTTGGGTTAGAACCTTTTTGACAGCTATCATGTTCATCATCAGGATATTCAATGGATATCTTGCAGGTTCCCTTTTTCTTCTTTTTGGATCCGTCTTTTTTTGGGAGATCCTCATCAGAATCATACTCATCACATGAGCAGTCTGAATCACACTACCTTATACCAGGAACATCCCATATAAAGTGACCATTTATTTTGTCAGTATATGAAGGATTTCCATGGATTCCAAAGGAATGAACTGGAACCTTTTCTTGCCATCGAGATTCTTTTTTGTCCACTAGCTTGACCATCACCTGAGAAAAAGAAAGCCTTGCGGCTTCTTCCTTAGGAATAGTAGATTCCTGAACTACCTTTCCATCAAGAAGACTGGAGAGTACAGATGGAGTTTCTATACTGGCTGTTGTAGTGGATGAAGACTTTCATAATTAGTAATCCACTGAGTAGGGATTAACTTATGAAGATCTGATCTTTGGATTTGTCTAGGCATCTCTACAACAGTAGAGACATCATTATCTTGCATCTGCTAGAACCATTAAGGCATTGGATGAGCCCTTTTTTTTTTTTTTTTTTTTTTGGGTAGATCAAGTGCATGGTTCTATAATTTGTACACCATTTGATGGTGTAAAGTGGCCATGATGGCAGTATAAACTTGCTTAGCATCTGAGATCTGAATCTGAAATTTTAATGCTGTAGACAAATTTTAATCATGTAGAGAGACAACCAAAGTTGGGGAAAAGTGTTAAAATAACATTTCCATGGTTTAGAGTTGTCACTGTAGAAACTATGAGTGCCTGCTCATAGCTAGTGAACTTGGAGTCAAGTAAGGCAACTTTGGCAGAGATAGGAAGTCCCTTTCTTCCACCAAAAGTTAGTACTAAATGAACTGCTCCAAAGTGAAGATGGGTGTAACCCACAGTCTTTCACTCAACAATCATCTCAGGCATAATATTTAGGGTGATACATATTCTTATAGAAGGAGTACCAGACTTAAGTAATGTCATATAGATTTAATACCATGAGGAAAACTACCACGTTATCTATATATATTATGACTTAGGGATTATCAATAACTCTAAAATGAACCTACATTGCTGAAATTTAAAGACCTTCTAGGTAAAGACAAAGGCATTGGAAATTTCAACAAGATCTGGAATAGATATACTAGTGCGAGCACCTCTAGAGCCACATGGACGACAGTGCTTTCAAAGTTGCCAAATGGCCGAAATCAGTAGATCGTATCTATGGCGGGAAGGGTGCATTCGTGCGGACGGTTGCAGTATTAGCTACCCAAGATAAATGTTAGACAACCTTGGTTAGGAGGTTTAACTCGGGTCCTATAGCTGCACTAGACAGCTCACTATTGTAGTTCATGGGATTCAATTGAAAATCACATGCGTACCTAGAGATATAAGGTCGGTAATCTTGACGTTGTTGAGTGAAAACTCCTATGGTTACACTTTGTGCTTCCTAGCACTACATTGTTCATGAAAATGGTTAGCATAACTTAACTTGGTTTTCAGAAATGCATTTCTTGACTCGACTTATTTCCACAACTGCATACCATACTTGATTTGTTTCCAAAAATGCATCACTTCTCTGAAGAGTTATTACTCATTCTATTTCAAAGAAAATCATTTGAGCAAGAGTTATCTAATGTTTTCTTTACTTGAATTTACGTAAACTGCTTTCCAGAATGTTTTCCATCGCTAATGTACATTTACACCTACACACAAGACTCACTGAGCCTAGCTCACCATATTCTCCCATGGTTTAGTGACAGGCATAGACACATAGAGAGAGGTCAGGTGATTTTGGGCTTAAAAGAGTTATGCTTCATTGTAATTTTTATGATCCCTAGAGATTTGCAATAGTTATAGCGTCTGTAATGTCATTGGGAGTTGTACTCTTTTTTTTGTGGATTGTTATTATGGAGTAGTTCTATATATTTAGGTGTTTTAATATTATAAGATTATACATATTCAGACATTCATATTCTATTTGAGGAGTTTTAGTTGCTTTGAATGTTCAACTATATTGATTGCCAATTGTCAAATTTTATATACTAAATCATTGAAAATAGGTACTATTTGAGCCAAAGGCTATCCCCAAGTGATCTCCTTGAACCACATAACTATCCTCACCTCAAATATAGTATTAGGGAAAGGGGTGAGCTATAGCTCAATAAACAAATTGTATGCATGAATGCTTATGATATGCATTGTTGGTATAATCTTTCAAAAGCTATATCCCCTTTACTTGAACTTTTCAAAATTAACTTCCTATTATTGTCATGACCTCAATTGGCATATCGCCTAGCTATTAAGCTCTACAATGGAAAATTATCATTTGGATCCAAATTACATTGTATCGATAGCACCACAAGGCAGTTAACATTACTTTCACTTTCACTTCGCAAGGAGACCAACATTAGATTTACATTTCCAAAAAACTCTAGAAACTCTAATCATGAGATTAACTACTAAAATTCGAAAGAAGTTTATATAATAAAATGGAGTTGGTTAGTGTATTGATCTGATTTATCCTAATAACAACCTAAATCGAACACAACTTTATTGCTATAATTGCGAAGTTCTATCTAATTGTTAATGGTAGAATTCCCTACATTAGGTTTTTTCCAATTCTTTTGCATAAACCCCCTAATTTCAATTAAGTAGCTAATGTCATATCCCTATATGAAGTAGGTTAATCAAAATTTCATTACCGATTTATGGAAGTCCTTGATTTAACGAATCACAATCACCTACTTTTAGAGACCATACAATAGAAACTGATTATATCCCTATTTGATTTAATACATGTTATCATTACTTTGTTCCTAATCATTTGTTTCACCTTCCGGTCCTCCACAATTGATTGTTAAATCGATTTATATGTAACCAATCTATAAACGCATTAAAAACGGTACAACAACAACTAACAATAAAGATAGTCTGAGAATAAACAATAAAGGCCCAAAAACAATCAAATCAATATAAACAAACCATCTTCACAAAAACCTTAACCAACAAGAGAGAATTAGCCTAAAAGAGTTATTAAATCAACCATTGAAAACATAATATACATAATTACAATGAAGAATGGGAAAAAAAAAAAAAAAGAACCTAATTTGGTGAACAAATCCTTGAGTATCTTGATTGAGTACACCTCCAGAGATGCTCCCAAATTAATGCTCCAAGTTCTCTCGAACAAAAATATGCTAAAGCTATAAAAATATAATCTAAAACTTGTTCTTTAGGGTCACAACATGCCTTTTTTTTAAAGAAAGCAAGAAATGCCTAGAAACTAAGAAAATCGAGACCAGGTTTTGAAAAGAATCATGGTCTATTTTTCCTTGCAGAGCAAAATTTGGCGCCAGTTATAGTACAATACCGGCGTCAGATCCATCAATCTTCACCAAAGATCTAAAATTTTCCATTTGAGCAGGTTGGTCTTTACACATAACCGGCACCACTTTTTACTAAAAATCGAGACTGAATTACTTCTAAAAAGTTCATTGAGAGCTACGTCAAATTGGGGCATGAAATGGACTTTTCGCAAAAATGCTTCAAATTGGCATCCATGTTTTGTCCAATCTAGTGCTAGTTGTTTGTTACCAAAATCTGCACTTTTGCACACCAAACCAGCGCCCACTTTTCTTCTTTTCGATAATCAGCCAAAATTTTCAAGGTTTTCAACTTCTTAAAATTTCATTTTGACCCGAAACTTCCTTGGATTCATCATTTGATCTATTTTCTCTCTTCTTCATCCTAATTTTGCCCTTTTTCCTATCTTTGAGATAAGAACCTTGCAAACAAACATTTTAAGCCAAATCAAGTGTAGTACAAGGTTAAACACTATAATTTTACAAAAATCAACTTAAGTCATTGTTGTTGCTGCTTAACCCCAACGTGGTATCAGAGCCCGAACGGACGACCTTCTGGTTCAGAAAATTTTTCTAGAGGAGGGGAAGAATGAATAGTATTTTGGTAGATTATTGAGGATAAAGAGCATCAAAGCAAACATCATGGATTTCAAAGCTTCAACTTCTGGTTCAACATCTAATAATGGTACATCTATTTTAGATCTAGTATGTATTTCTTGTAATTTATCTTTACCTAGAAAATCTTTAAATGATAAAACATAGTATCTTTAAAAGAATTTTCTATAATTCTTGAGTCAAATAAAATTCCAGAGTCAGTTCCTACTACAATTAGTCGTTATAACATATATAGATCTCATGGTAGCTTTCATCCTGGTATTAAATCTATTCGTCAATTGCTCAAGTCTACTACTCCTGCTATGAAAGAATACTGTCAGTCCACAAGTATGAGTTAGTATGATATACCTTACTCTACTCATGAATAGTGTAACACCCGATATTCCTTTTAATGGTTTTTTTGTTTGACCGTGTGAATCTATGAGCTAACTAGGGTTCAATAAAATTATCTATGTAGTTAATGTTTTATTTAGATGTTAATAACTGCGAAATTATTGTGTTTGTCGGATTAGGGTTCTCATTTGCTTAGAGGCTCGACTTGTTGGGTTTATTCGCTTTCGTTCAAAAAACTAGATTTTAATCGAAAGAAAGCCTATTAAATTTAATTTAAGGATTAGATTAATTACGAATTGGAAGGCCCAAAAAATTTGGATTAGGGCCAAGTAAAAAAAAAAAAAAAAAAACCAAAACCCTAGAATCCTCTTCTCCTTCTTCCTCCCCATTGCTGTCGCCTCCCAAACCCTAATCCATCCTACTCGCCACTACTACCTCTCCCTTTGCCTACTGACACCCTCATCGTGGCCTTTCCTTTCTCCTTCTCCTCTCTCCCTCTTCTCTCCTCTCCTCTCCTCCCACTGCTGAGCTCATGACGAAGCATGCTGCCCAGATCGGCCTTCGTCTTCTTCTCCTTGTACCCTCTTTCTCCTGCCTGGCTCAACTTCGCCGTTGAAGTTCCCGAGCTACTTGGCGAGAGCTCTGTGACGCCATCTATGTGTGTCGCTCAATGGCTTGCGAACATCCGATCAGGAGTCTGTGCACCCGGCCGGTAGTTGTCTAGATCTGGAGCCTCTCGAATCGGCCGTCGAGTCCTTTGCCTATCGCGCTTGCTGTTGCCGCTCGCCCGATCTCCTTGCCAGGTCCATGCGCGAGGCTGCTGCTCGCCGGATCTGTCGTCTTGCCCGCCGCTTGAACATTCTGTCATACAGCCAGATCAGACTTCATCTTCTTCTTCTCCTCTTCTGCTCGCCGCTCGGAAAGGGATGCCGAATCTTTGGTTATCACTGCCGAAACTGCGAGAGTCGTTGCCGTCCTCATTGCACGTTGCGTGCCGCCAGAACCGTCAAGTCCAAACAAACGCCATTGCTGATCCACCTGTTACCGGAGCTCGCTGGAAAAATAAGCCCTTACTGGTTGTTGCCAATTCCAGAACAGTGGCGCCCAATAGGTGCCAGTGCCCAGAGCCAGCGGGCGCCCAATAGGTGCCTAGCGCCCAGGCGCCTGACTCCCAGGCACCCCGCACTCAACACCAGGCGCCCAGCAAGCGCCCAGGCGCCCAGGAGCACCGATGCCCAGACGCCCGACTCCCGACGCCTGATGCCCGACAACCCAAAACCATTTCCCGAGACACTTGGACTTTGTGACTTAAAAGGTGAAAATATTATTAATTAATATTAAAATTTATAACTTATGAAATTTTATCTTAAAGTAAAATTGTGAAGAACATAAATTAAGTTTAATACCCGAACGAAGGAGTTTAAATTGTTTCCTTTAAAGACGTGATAATTGGTAATGTGGGGACCAAGTATGGATTAATAATTGACAAATGACATTCTTGGAATGAACCCTGAATATCTAAGTTGGGACGATTGAACTAAATAGACTTTCTTTCTGTAATCACAAATAGGTTGATTCGAGCCCTAACATTGAGAATGGTCGAAGGATTTCACTTCGAGATTTAAATAAGAAATTTTTTAACGTAAAGGACTTCGGATAAGTAAATTCTCTCATTCTCATTGACATACATGTGTTGTGTGTTATGTGTTGTGTTATCGGATTGTATTATAAGGTGTGTTAATTGTGTGAAATTTTTCATGTGCTTCATATCCTGTATTGTGTTTATGTCGAATGATATGTTATATACAATGGTACGCATTTCATGTCATGGGTATGTTGTTAGTGTTCTATATCATCCCTGGCATGAGACATTCATAAATTGAGGAGTGAATGGTTTAGGAAATGAAATTTTGAAAGGGAATGTATTTTATAAATTGTAACATGTTCAGGAAAAAATATTAAAGTTGTTGGAAAGGAGTGTAAACCTAGCCATGAAGGATGTGAGTGGGAAATGGGGCGTGGGGGAACGGCACACCCTACCCTACCCTCGGGGAGGGTAGGTAATGATTCACCTCGGGAAGGTGAAGGAATGAAAGAATGTTAACCGCTTTGCGGTAACACTGGTAGGAATGTAATCGGATTCCAAATAACTATAGCCCACTGCAGAGCCTAATGGCTAGGCGTTACACTTTCGTGAGCTCACGAATGAAATGGAAGGAAATGTTTTGCTGTAAGTAAATTTTGAAGGAAAGGTTTTGTAAAGAGATTTTGAAATGGAAATGTTTTGAAGGTTTTCATTGAGAAAATGAGATTTTATAACTTCATGACATGTAGGACATGTGTATGCATTTATGCATGAGGTTTACTTACTAGGCTTTATAGCTCATTCCTTTTCCTCATTTTGCATTTCAGGTGATATTTAGGCAGATGGTGCGAGGAGGTCACTTGTGGGCAAGCCAAGATACCCTGAAGTCAATGTAAATGAATGTTATGGATTAAGATGGTTGTATTAAGTATTTATTATTTGAGTTTAAATTCTTTTGAGCTTTCAAAAATTCGTGTCAGTAAGTAAATGGTGACATTACCGGGTTAGGATAAAGGTTCCTAATCTGGGGGTATGACAAATAGTATATTATTATGTTTGAAATGATTGCCCAGTGGAAGAATGAGGGTTATACCCATCTTCACATTGGAGCAATTCATTTAGTACTAACTTTTGGTGGAAGGAAAGGACTTCTTGTCTTTGCCAAAGTTACTGTACTTGATTCCAAGTTTACAAGCTATGAGTATATGCTCATAGGCTCAGCAGTGATGACTATGAACTGTGGAAGTGTTATTTTAACATTATTCCCTAACTTTGCTGTCTCTTTGAATGATCCAAATATTTCAACAGTATTAAATGTTTAGATTCATATCTCAGATGTGAAGCAAGTAGAAACTGCTATTATGGCCATTTTACATCAAATGGTGTATAGGTTGCAGAACATTGCATTAGATATRCAAAAGAAAGGCTCTTCCAATGCATTGATGGTTCTAGCTGATGCTGACAATGATGTCTCTATAGTCGTAGAGATACCCAGACAAATCCAAAGGACAAATCTTCATAAATTAATCCCTACACAGTAGATTATTAATCATGAAAATCTCCATCAACAACAACAACCAGTAAATGCAATTACAACTATACTTTCCAAACTTCCTGGCGGAAAGCAAGTTTAGAAGTTCATAATTCCTGAAGAAAAAGCCCCAAGGCTTTCTTTTTCACAAATGATGATTAAACTGGTGGATATTAACGAAGCTAAATGGCAAGAAAAGGTTCCAGTCCATTCTTTCGATGCAAAAGGAAATCCCTCATATATTGACAAGATAAATGGTCACTTTATATGAGATGTTTCTGGCACAAGAATGTGTGATCCATATTGCTCATGTGATGAGTATGATTCTGATGAGGATTTTCCAAGAAAGAATAGATATAAAAAGAAGAGAAAGGGAACCCGCAAGATGGCCATTGCCTACTCTGATAATGAACTTGACAGTTTTCAAAGATGTTTTAGAACAAAGAAGTCCATTTCAGATATCTATGATCCTTTTGAGCTGAGAAGGATGCCATCCATCTATGATCTTTTAAAAGTTCTAGCTCCACCTACGTTGGCAAGATGTTCAGCATACAAATCATCATATGTCAAAAAGCCAACTCATATTGAACCTATTCCATGTATGATGTTTTATTCTACTTCTGATTTTCCACCCCTGGAAAGAAGAAAGGATGATACGAAGAAGATCACCACAACTCCTTTTGTGACAACAAGAGGAATTGATAACTTAGGTCAATCTGTTCTTGATCAAGAATCAGATGAGATTCTAAATTGGCAAACCCAAAATTCTTTGGCCCAAAATCAAGTCCTTAACAGGATTGATAACAAAGCAAAAGGGTTATTTCTGATGTGGAAGTAATCAAGAAGAAAGTAGATCCTCTAGAGAAGCTTTATCAGTCAATGACTGACAGATTCAATCAACTTGACAGGGATCGAAATGACATGATCAGAATGAGACCTTTTGCTCCCGTATTTGATCAAAAGGAACAAGAGATAAGGAAGCTCAGCGTAGAAGTTGAAGATGCAAACAAACACAAACACATAGAGTCTTCCATCTTCATTACCTACTACCTCACAAACATTCACTGAACAAAGGTTAGATATCTCTTATCTATTTCCTTCCACAAGAACTCCTGACATAGTCTCTCCGATATTTTCAAGCGTTCCTATAATAGCTCAGCCAACAGCAAGATATTACTCTCAATCTTTAGCTTCTAAACCTCCCATTTCTAAAAGTTTCTTTATAAGAAGAAATGAAGAAATGCAGAGAGAAAAAGAAGAATATGCTAGAGTTGCAAGAGCAGTTAGAGTATAATACTTAAGATTTCCTTTTATGAATTTTTGTTTGATCTTGTGAATTTGTGTGCCAACTAGGTTTAGATAATTTTCTATGTGGTTAATGTTTTAATTGTACGTCTAATAAGTATGACATTATCATGTTAATCGAACGAGGGTCCTTGGTTGGTTAGAGGCTCGACTTGTTGAGCTTATTCATTTTCATTCGAAAAACTAGATTTTTATCGAAAGAAAGCCCGTTGAATTTAATTTAATGAATTGGATTAGTTACGGATAGGAAGGCCCGAAAAATTTGGCTTAGGGCCCAAGTTAAAAAAAGAAAAAAAAGAAACCCTAAACCATTTTCATCTTCCTCCCTTTTATGCCATCGCCACAACTCCCAGACCCTATGCGCCTCTTTTTTCTTCTCTTCTCGCCGCTGCCACTATCGTTCCTCCTCTACCTACCCGACRCCCTCATTATGGCCTTTCCTTTCTCTTTCTCCTCTCTCCCTCTTCTATCCCCTTCTCCCATTGCCGACACTTGAAGTGGCCGCTACTCATCACTGCTTGTGATAGGCAAGCCGCTCGTCGCGCACCAGAGTCCCTCGCTAGATTCGAACCAGTCTTCATCAGCCGATTCRTACCAGCCACCAGATCTRCCATTTGGAGGCTGCTGTGTGACATCGCCACCCACCCTGCGTTACTGCTACTCAACTAGAATGAGACGGGATGCCTGGTCTTGCCGAGAGCTAACCAGATCTGCATGTCCTGCTATCGAGCTCCACTGCAGATGGCAACATCGACCCGGTCGCGCCCTCCAAAATGCCGAGCGATCAATCCAGACCAGAAGTGAAAGTTTTGGAAAGCAATCGCTGCGTTTTCTTCCTAGCTTGCAGCCCTTGTTGTTGCTACAGCAAGTTTCTGCACGCCAGAGGCTCGCTATGGCGACCNGAAAGTTCTGGAAAGCAATCGCTGCGTCGTCTTCCTAGCTTGCAGCCCTTGTTGTTGCTGCAGCAAGTTTTTGCACGCCAGAGGCTCTCTATGGTGACCGATGTCTGCCATAGCCACTCTGGATGAAGCTGTCCACCCAGCTCTGCCTTTATCTTCTTCTTTTTCTTCTCTGCTCGACCGACATAGCTATAGCCGTGCCAAGTTCTAATCTGTGCATTAGAGCCGTGACTGCTTGGCCAACCCTCGCCACGCACCGCTCGCCGCATGGCTGTCACCCTTGCTCTCGGTCATTGCTGCTCGGCTGTTGTTGCTGGTGGCCGACTATTTTGGTCGGTTAACTGAGTTTTGGCCAGGATCAAGGGGCAGCAACAGGTAGCACTTAGCCAGTGCTAGTGCCCAGCGAGTCCCAATGCCCAGTGCCAAGCGCCCGACGCCCCGTGCCCAGCCCCCAAGTGCCCGATGCCCGACGCCTAGGACTATTGCGCGCGCGTCGTTACAGTGCACGCCCGAGAACCCAATACCACTCCTGAGACTCTTGGACTTTGTGAACTTAAAAGGTGAAAATATTATTAATTAATATTGAAATTTATGACCTATGAAATTATATACTAAAGTAAAATTGTGGAAAACATAGATTAAGTTTAATACTCGAGCTAAGGAGCTGAAATTGTACCCTTAAAAGACATGATAATTGGTAATGTGAGAACTAAGTATGGATTAATAATTGGCAAATGACGTTGTTGGAATAAACCCTGAATATCTAAGTTGGGACAGTCGTACTAAATAGACTTTCTTTTTGTAATTACAAATACGTTATTTCGAGTGCCTTAACGTTGAGAACGGTCGAAGGGTTTCATTTYGCAATTTAAGTAAGAACCCATTAACACAAAGGACTCCGAGTAAGTAAATTCTCACATCTCATTAATGCTTATGAATGGATGTAATTGAACTCTTTTAGATAGTCTAATGTGTTGTTTATGGATTGTGTTATGAGGTGTATTAATTGTGTGGAAGGTTTCATGTGTTTCATATCTTGTACTGTTTTCATGTCAAATGATATGTTATATACAATTGTATGCATTTCATGTCATGAGCATGTAGTTAGAGTTCTACATTACTTCTGGCATGTGTCATTCACACATTTAGAAGGTGAATGATTTAGGAAATGAAATTTTGAAGGAAAATGTTAAAGTTTTCAGACAGAAGTGTAAATCTAGCCACGAAAGATGTGAGTGGGAAATGGGGCATGGGGSACCCGTGCRCCTGACCCTACTCTCTTGGAGGGTAGGGAAGAATGTAATGTTCACCTCCTTGGAGGTGAAAGTATGGGAGGAAAAGAAATGTGATATTAACCGCTTTGCAATTCTACCGGTAGGAATGAAATCAGGTTCCAAATAAGAATGGCTCACTGCAAGCTTCGTGGCTAGGCGTTACACTCAGTGAGCTCACGAATGAATTGAAATGGAATGTTTTACAAGTTATATATTTTGAAGGAAAGGTTTTGTAAAGAGATTTCAAAAAGGGAATGCTTTAGAAAGTTTTTATTTAAAAGGCGAAATTTTATGATTTCATGACATGCAAGACATGTTTATGCATTCATGCATGAGGTTTACTTACTAGGCTTTTTAGCTCATTCCTTTTCTCTTTTTTAATATTTCAGATAATGTGTAGACAGATGGGGTAAGGAGGTCACTTGTGGGCAAGCTATGATACCCTGGAACATGTTTTAAATAAATCTTATGTAGTAAGATAATTATCCACGTGAATAGTTTCCGCTTACTCTTAAGTATTTCTCATTGGTTTAAATTCTTGATGTTTCTGCGATTTCTGTTTTGAATAAATGTTGGGATAGTGAAGATTTGTTAAATCACATTTTAACTCTTTTGGATATTGTTGAGTTTTAAATGGATAGTTTATTATTTGCGAGTAGAGTGATGTAATATTCTTAGCTTAGGACAGTTCCTAAACTAGGGGTGTTACATAGAGACAAAGGAAAGAGAAAATGGGAAACTGAAGAAACCTTGAAGAAGGAGTCTGACCATCAACAGTTTATGGTTGCAAATACAAGCAGACTATTATTAATCTTGATCCAAGTCCAGATCCAAATGCAATTCAAGAAAATATACTACAGAGTTCTGACTCAAATTACTCTTCTAAAACTGAAAATTCATTAAATGATAATGATATTTTTGGTAATTCAGGTTTTTTAGAAGATGAACAGATGGATGTAACAGCTATCTTTATGGCATATCTGCAACCATCAGAACAATATGTCTCTGAAGACATTGATGAAGAAGATGAAGCTGAAAGTTCACAAGCCAGAACTAAACTTCCAAAAGCAAGGAAAGAACCTCCAAAAGATGATGTTCCAGTCAATAAGAGAAGAGAAAGACTACAAGAATTTTTTACCTGGATAAATTCTAGTCTACAAAAGGGAGAATTTCTTCCCAACATACTTGTTGAATTCTATTCTCGATTAACTGGTTCAATGGGTAATTGGTTTGCTAATCTAGGTTCTTACAATCAAACTAAATTGTTTCATTAAAACTTACTAATCTGAACAAACATTTTAAAAGAATGTTTGAAATATTTTATATTCTTGGTCGAACTCCAGATTTAAAGAAAGTTTATCTGATATAATTGGTTTGCTAATCTAGGTTCTTACAATCAAACTAAATTGTTTCATTAAAACTTACTGATCTGAACAAACATTTTAAAAGAATGTTTGAAATATTTTATATTCTTGGTGGAACTCTAGATTTAAAGAAAGTTTATCTGATATCTCTTGCACAAGAATTACATCATAATATTGAAAAGCTCATGCTTGGTGGTAATAGAAGCCTAGAACATCTTGGTATAGGAGAAATTCATCAGATTACTCTCACTGCTCATGAAAGACTATGTCATAGTCAGCAAGTCATTGCTGAATATTTCAAGAATGAAAAGGATATCAAGAAAACATGTTCTAAGAAGTATGAAATTGGGTGTTCAAAGCATGAAAAATGTGTCCTCAAGAAGCCCTCCAAAAAGAAGAAATTCCAAAAGAAATCTTCATCCAAAAAAGCAAAAAGTTTATGAAATACTTCAGGAAGAAGAAATTTGGAAAAAGCTTCATAACTGATCGATGTCACATATGCAAGCAAACAGGACATTTTACAAAGAATTATGCTCAGAAGAAACCACAGGAAATGAAGATGATTTCACAAATGATGGCAAATCATCCAAATTCAGATCTTGAATCAGTTTACTCTGAGAGCAAAGTCAACCAGATAATGATACAATATTAGAAGTCACCAATACAAGAAGTGATTCTGATATTAGTTCAGATAATTCTTTTCCTGTTTATCCTATAATGCCTGTTAATTCTATAACTTGTCAACTATATGTGCAGGTTTCTTTATTAACATCAAAGTATGCTAAGCCGATTAAGGCTATAGCTATGATTGATATGGGAGCAAACAAGACCATGATAGATCCTAATTTGCTATCAGGAGATATATGGGAACTATCCAACACAAAATTTGTAGCAGCCAATGGTGCAACATATGAGGCAGGATTAATATCCAAGAGACCTATTGGGATTAAATTCTTTTCTGAATGTGTTGTTTGGTTAAAGGTCTATGGAAATGGACTCCATGGAAATACTGTTTTGCTTGGATGGGATGCTATCAGTAAAGCACAAAGATTAAAAAGTCTCCCTTAGTGAATTCATTTTAAGCATTCATTCCAACTTTATCTATCATTTGCACTCACAGAAGTTCCTGATAGGTTTAAATAAATATTTCAAAAGTTACTTTCTCTATGTGCAGATTCACATGATAAATTCAAACATCTAAGGCCACTATGGAAGAAAGAAAAATTCTTTGTTAAGCTTCCTTTTAAGCTTAATGAGGATGTTAATCCAACAAAAGCAACTCACCCAGTTATGACATCTGATGATCTTAAACTAGAAAGAGCTGAGTATGAAGAGCTTTTAGAACAAAACCTGATAGAACCAACTAAGTCTAGCTGGGCATGTCAAGCGTTTTATGTGAACAAAAGAAGTGAGCCAATTAGAGGAAAGAAAAGGCTTGTCATAGATTATAAACCTTTAAATCAATTTTTGCAAGACGATAAATGTAACACCCCAGATTTTACTTTTATGAATATTTGTTTGATCTCGTGAAATTGTGTGCCAACTAGGGTTAGACATTTTATATGTGGTCAATATTGTTTTAAATCGTATGTTTAATAGGTGCAAAAATATTATCCGTGTCGAATAAGAATTATCGTTAGTTAAAGGCTCGACTTGTAGGCCTACTTGTTTGTTAGTCAGAAGTTGGGCTTTTCATCGAAGAAAAGCCCGTTATATTAAATTTATGAATTTTAGGTTAGATTTGGACGGGAAGCCCCGAAGGATTCGGGTTACGGCTGCCTAAATTAAGATTACAAAATTGAAAAGGAAAAGAAAGGATATAAATATATAAGAATAGTAAACAAGATAAAAAAGAATAGAGGTTGGGCGAAGAAAAAAGTGACCAGACACTCTACGGGAACCCTATTCCTCTTGCTTCGCTTACCGCCTATCCACCGCCCGCGTGTTCCCCCTGCTAAGCTTGCCCGTCGTGTCTTCCTTTCTCGTCTCTCTTGCACGCTACTCATCGCCTCAGCGCCCATTTTCGGAGCACGACTAGGATCTGTTATTCAATGATCTATAGTAGGCTCGAGAGACGGGATGACGGTGATCCACATCTTCGGCTACTGCATGTCGTTCGCCTTTGGTGCTTCACGGTAGTCGCGTCGCGCCAGGAGACTGCGCTGACTCCTTGTGTCCCACCAAACCCTTTTTTTATTCTCGTCCGTATCCACCATCGCCTGTGATAAGCTGCTGACTCCCAGATCGTCCCTTCAAGCTCATTCTCTCTCTTT
>MEJB01000084.1:10992-21924 GCA_001752375.1 Rhazya stricta | reverse complement strand
GAAAAGGGAATGTTTTCGAGAAGTTTTTCATTAAAAAGGAGGAACTTGAATTTTCACATGTAGGACATGTTCATGCATTCATGCATGAGGTTACTTACTGGGCTTTTTAGCTCATTCCTTTCCCTCATGTTTCATTGCAGATGATATGTAACCAGATGAGGCGAGGAGGTCACTTGTGGGCGAGCTACGATAAATGAGAACTGATTTTCGAATTTATTTATAAAATAAGATGAATATTTCTGAATGTTTTAAATTATTGAAGTTTCTTTGTGATTTTTGTTTTTGAATGGTTTACAAAGGCTTCCGCTGTCTTCATTTTGAATAAATGTTCAGTTTTAAATGATGGTTGATTATTTACAAATGGAATGACGTAACATTCCCGAGTTAGGATAAGGTTCCTAATCGGGGGGTGTTACAATAAATTTCCTTTGCCCAGTATACAAAATCGTTTTAAACATCTACAAAGGGCAAATTTTCTTTTTTTCAAAATTTGATTTAAAGCAGGTTTTTGGCAATTAAGAATTATTCCTGAAGAATATTACGAAATAGCTTTCTGTATTCCTAATGTTCAATACCAATGGACTGTCATGCCATTTGGTTTAAAGATTGCTCCATCTATTTTTCAAAAAAAGGATGACAAACATCTTTAAACTAATCTACTGCTTTGGTATACATTGATGATATCCTTCTCTTCAGTAAGGATGAGCTAGATCATGAGAAACTTTTAACCCAATTCTTTGATATTTGTGACTCTCATGGTATCATGCTCTCAGAGAAAAAGAGCCACATGGGTCTTTCTGGAATTGAATACCTTAGCATTAAAATTGCCAAAGGAGCTATTCAACTAGGACCTCATCTTGTTGAAAACTTCCCGCAGTTTCCTAATGAAAATATTTCAAAAAATGAAATTCAACAATTCTTTAGTATCATCAACTAGATAAAAACTTTCCTACCTAAAGTTTCCCACCATACAAGCCATTTATCTAAACTCTTAAAGAAAAATACGCCCACTTGGGGCACAGCCCAAACCAAAGCTGCAAAGCCTTGAAAGAAATGTGCAACCAACCGATGCCTCTCAAGATTCCAACCACATGTCTCAGGATCTTACAGACCGATGCAAGTGATGAACATTGGAGTGTCATTTTACTTGAAGAAATTAGTGGAGAAAGACACTACTGTGGACATGCTAGTGGTTAGTTTAAAGATGCAGAGAAGCATTACTAAACCATAATGAAGGATATCTTGGCCATCAAAAATGGTATTAAACGCTTTGAGTTTCATTTGATAGGTCATGAATTCGTTATTCACATGGATAATTCATCATTTCCCAAAATCCTTGATTTCAAAAACAAAATGATACCTCAAGCCCAATTACTGCGATTAAAAGATTGGTTTTTCCCGATATCATTTTAAAGTCCAAGATATAAAAGGGAAACATAATATCCTTGCAAATCTATTATCCAGGCTTAAAGCATCTCTATTGTGCAAAAAAGAATACTTTTCATATAGGCCAGCCAGAGAAAAGGATACTCAATTTCCTAATCTTATATTAAACCAGTGTTCTCATCCAATACCTATTATATTCATGGCAAATCCTCCAAATCATCAAAGTTTTCTGTTCCTCCAAGATTAATGAAATAACCCTCTATCCCTCAGATAATTAATTAAGCATGCAAAGACRCATTTGAATTATTATCTACATGCTTATTATCTTGAACAAAAAGAAGCCTTCCTAAATCCCTACTTTGACTTTGAATATAATGGGAAAATGTAATTAATGTCTTATCAGGATTAACTCAAAATGGTTATTATTATTTATGGTGCGTATTAGTCTTATTTTATCACGCTATAAAGATTAATACCCATGATTTAACATCATATTTGATAGAACTAAAGAACTCTAGAGATTATCTGTGGAATTATTTGATATGGTATGCTACACCTATAGAATGGTTAGATAAAATTCCAGATTCTACACAGCCTCCATTCCTGTATCTCATTTTCAAGCAACCTTATCAATTGATGGGTGAAAAACTACCTCCTACTTCATTTCAAAGCTCAACCTCATCCAGTAATTAAGCATCTTTACAAATACTATGAAGCTTTGGGAAAAGATAAATAGGCCTTCAAGAATTTATGTTCCTGTATGTCAATGCTTAATGGGAAATATGAACCATCTATTCCCCCARGATATGAAATGGAAGAAGATACAAGTTTGCTAGCTCCACAATCTCCTTCAGAAGCTACAACACCTCAAGAAGATGATCTATTTGATGAAGAATTTAAAATAATTCGGGAAGGACACGGTGTGTTGTGGAAGGATCCATTCTYTRAAGAATATTATKAGTATCATAGCTGTGACTGATTAAAGTCACTATTATTATTCTTTTTTGAGTCAGTACCAGCTTTATTAAAGTAGCTTTATCAAAGCAACTTCATTAAAGTATCTTTTAACTTTATCGACTTTAGTTGACATCACCTTTTGTAAAAGAAGCTTTAGTCGAAGTTAGCTTTTGTAAACATAACTTTATTAGAGTTACTTTAGTGTGATCTTATCTTTTACTTCATTTAAGCTTGTAACCGTTTGAAGTCCACCCTCTATATAATGCTTCATTGGTATCAATTCGAGGACAGACGGAAATTAGCTCTCAATTTTAGATAGTCATGAATTTGAAGTTGTATCTTTTCTTGTGAAATAAAATATGTTTTTTTAAACACTTAGCCTCTTGAAACTCTCTGGTCCCCATTTTACTGTTCTTTTTTCTCCTTGAGTATTCATCTTAATATTCAGTTCTCGAGATCCTTGTTGTGGTCTGTAAGCAGGTATTTGTTGTAATAGATAAGTGAGAGTAAAAATCCAAAGGCAGCATAGAGGCGAAAATAGGCCAGGGAGTGCCGCTGAAAGTAGTCTAACCACTGTTAGTAGGAATCATACTTCCTTTGTCACACCCCCAGATTAGAAACCTTTATCCTAACCCGAGAACGTCATCATTTACTCATTAACATGAATTTATGAAAGCTCAAATGAATTTAAACCAAATAATAATACTTAATACAACCATCTTAATCCCTAATATTCATTTACATTAACTTCAGGGTATCTTGGTTTGCCCACAAGCGGCCTCCTCGCACCCTCYGGCCACACTTCACCTGAGATGCAAAATGAGAAAAAAGGAATGAGCTATAAAGCCCAGTAAGTAAACCTCATGCATGAATGCATATACATGTCCTACATGTCATGAAGTTATAAAATCTCATTTTCYCAATGAAAACCTTCAAAACATTTCAATTTCGAAATCTCTTTACAAAACATTTCTTTTCAAAATGTATAACTTGCAAAACATTTCCTTTTATTATATTCGTGAGCTCACTAGAGTGTAACGCCTAGCCATTAAGCTGCAGTGCGCTATTTGTTCTTTGGAACCCGATTACATTCTCTTTCATCTCGAGGTGAATCATTACCTCCCTCCCAAAGGGTCAGTTCGGGTGCGCCGGTCCCCCATGCCCCATTTCCCACTGACATCCTTCATGGCTAGGTTTACACTTCTTTTCAAAATCTTTAACATTTTCCTCAACACGTTACAATTTATAAAATACATTCCTTTTTAAAATTTTCATTTCCTAAACTATTCACTTTCTAAATGTCTGAATGGCTCATGCCARGAATGATRYAGAACACTAACTACATGCCCATGACATGAAATGCATACAACCGTAATTAACATGCCATTCGACATAATAATGGTATAAGATATGAAACACGTAAAAACATTCCACACAATCAACAAATTTCATAACATAATCCCGTATCTCCACCACATAACACACAACAAAAGAAATAGGCAGGTATGGGGGTTTAGTTGCATAGAATCTCATATACAACACATTAATCCACCAAAAAGAATTCAGATACATCCATTCATATGTATTAATGAAATGTGAGAATTTACTTACATAAATCTCAGATTAAATAACAATCACACGCATACGTTATTGAGAATGTGAGAGTTTATTTACATACACATCAATTCATGTAAGAAGATTCAATCATAATAACAACACACTTACATCACCACTAAATGAGAATGAGAGTATTTACTTACCTGGAGTCCTTTACGTTGAAGGTTTCTTATTTAAATCCTGAAGTGAAATCCTTTGACCGTTCTTAATGTTGGGGCACTCGAATCAACCTATTTGTGATTACAGAAAGAAAGTCTATTCATTCCAAGAATGTCATTTCTCAATTATTAATCCATACTTAGTCCCCACATTACCAATTATCATGTCTTTTAAGGATATAATTTAAACTCCTTCGTTTGGGTATTAAACTCAATTTATGTTCTCCCACAATTTTACTTTATAATGTAATTTTATAAGTCATAAATTTCAATATTAATTATTAATATTTTCACCTTTTAAGTCATAAAGTCCAACAGTCTGGGGAATGGTTTTGGGTTCTCGGGCGTCTAGGCATTAGTGTATCTTGGTGTCGGTGCATCTCGGCGTTGGGCACTAGGCATCGGTGCCCCTGGGCGTCAGCCACTTGGGCACTGGGCACTGGGCGCCTAGCGTTGGGCATTGGGCGCTGGGCACTCCCAATTTTGGAAACTGGCGAACAGCCAGCCCAAAGAAAGACCAGCAACAAATAGCCTACAACAAGCCTGATTCCGGAAAGGCTTCTGGCATTACGGAGAGCCGCGACCAGAACGACATCGCTATCTGTAGTGGAGACCAACAACGGGACACTTAGATCTGGCGAACTTTCGTCCAGGCAAGAAGTCCCGCCCTGATCTTGGTCGAGAAGCAGTAGCATAAGTGGATGCATAGATCATTCGAGCAGAGGAAAAGAAAAAGACAAAGGTCTGGCTGCGCGACAGAACATAAATAATTGACAAATGTGTTGTTATTATAATCTGTTATTTCATAATAACAACACATTTACATAATAATAGTAGCCGCGCGCATGGACCTGGCGAGCAACAACAGCAACACGATAGGCAGAGGACTTAACGGCCGATTTGGGAGATTCTAGATCTGGACGATCTCCTGCTAGGTGCTCGGATTCTCCTGGTCGGACATTCGCGAGCTACTAAGCGATGCACACAGAGGGCGTCGCGGAGCTCTCGCCAAGCAGCAAACGAACCAGCGAGCCTCGGCTTTAGGCAGGAGGAAGAGGGAAGAAGGAGAAGAGGACGGGCCGATCTGGCGAAGAGCTTCGTCACGAGCTTGGCAGTGGGAGGAGCTGATTTGGGAGGGATCTTCTGGGTGATGAGCGGCCTGCCGATCGCACACAGCAACGGGCGGTGGCCACTTCAAGTGTCGGCCAAGGACAAGGGGAGAGAAGAGGGCAAGAGGAGAAAGAACAAGAAACGTCACGACGAAGGCGTTGGGCAGAGGAGGAACGGTAGTGGCGGCGGCAAGAAGAGAAGAAAAAGAGGCGGGTAGGGTTTGCAAGTGGGCGGGCGGCGGTAATAGGAGGAAGATGAAGATGGTTTGGTGCTTTTTTTTTTAATTACTTGGGCCCTAACCCAAATCTTTCCGGCTTTCCCATCCGTAATTAATCCAATCCTTAAATTAAATTTAACGAGCTTTCTTTCGATTAAAATCTAATCTTCCGAACGAAAACGAGTAAGCCCAACAAATTGAGCCTCTAACCAAATGAGGACCCTAATCTGACAAATATGATAATTCCGTACTCATTAAACGTACAATTAAAACAATAACCACATAGAACGTTATCCAACCTTAGGTGGCATGCAAAAATTCACACAATCAAATAAAAATTAATTAAAAGAAATCTCGAGTATTACATCCTTCTTATCTGAAATCTTCATTACTGTACATCAGTATTACAGTAGAAAGCTTACTTTTTTCATTGCTGTCCAGTGACTTAGCTATTGAAGTTGTTTTGGTAAAGGCTAAGACTAATGTTTTTGGGTATGGAAGCAATTTGAATCTCTAGGTGTAACACCCCGAATTCCCCTTTATTAAATCCGTTGATTTTATGTAAAATTTGTGTGCCAACTAGATTGGACATGTAATCGTTGGCTAACGGTTTGGCTTATGAGTCTATTTAATTGTTTAGTCRGAAGTTGAACCTTTAGCGGAAATGAAGCCATTATATGTAAATTACGGGTTTTGGTTAAATTTGAATAATAAATTCCAACGGGTCAAGTTGTGGTTTAAAAAAATAAAATAAAACAAAATAAAATAAATAAATGCTAATAATAATAATAATAATAATGATGATGATAACAATAATAATAAAAAAAGAAGAGGGCAGAAAACCCTAAAAGCCGCGTTGCTTCTTAGTCTTCTTCGTCTCATCGTCGTCCTCGCCGCCGCGCCGTCACCTCCAATTTTTGCTGATCAACCGTTCATGTTCTTCCCTTCTTCTGCCACCGCTGTCGCCGTTGCTACTCCCTCTCTACGCGACTGACACTTCTCGTCGTGGTCGTCCTTTCGTTCTCACAGCGTTCCTCATAACTGACCCTGCTATTGATCCAGTCGCTCGCCAACTCTCCTTACCGGTAAGCCAACCGATTTTCTTCTTCTTCTTTTCTTTCCGACGCGACCCGATCTGTGCGATCAGCATCAGATCTGTGTCGCTGTCGTTGGTTTGGCGTGATAGGATCTGTGCGACGCGTCGCCAGATCATGCCGCCTTCATGGAGGCATGGAGTTTTGTTTTGTCGGTTCAAGGGTGAAACCGTCCATCCCGATAATATCGCCATGGAGGCATGTCGGATGATGAAAAAGGGTTGCTCGGGCTATTGGCTTCATTAAGGAAGATTTCTGAAACAGAACTYTCAATCGAACAAATTCCAGTGGTTCAAGAATTTGCGGACGTGTTTTTGGATGACCTTCCAAGGCTACCGCCTATTAGAGAGATTGACTTTGCCATTGATTTGGTGCCTGGAATGGCACCAATTTCTAGAGCACCTTATCGAATGGCTCCTGTAGAACTTAAGGAGTTGAAGGAAVAATTGCAAGACCTTATGGACAAGGGTTTCATCCGACCTAGCTTCTCGCTATGGGGTGCACCTGTACTGTTTGTGAAGAAGAAGGACGGATCAATGAGATTATGCATAGACTACAGGGAGTTGAACAAGGTGACGATAAGAAATAAATACCCTTTGCCAAGGATCAATGATCCGTTTGATCAGCTCCAAGGGGCAGGATACTTCTCTAAGATTGACTTGAGGTCTGGCTATCATCAGTTGAGGATTCGGAATGAGGACATTCCTAAGACCGCATTTCGAACTTGGTATGGCCACTATGAATTTATGGTAATTCCATTCAGGTTGACCAATACACCTGCTGCATTTATAGATTTGATTAATCGAATCTTCAAGGAATATTTGGATCAGTTCGTCATCRTATTCATCGACGATATATTGGTATACTCTCAATCCAAGGAAGAGCATGAGAAGCATCTGAGAAAAGTACTTCAGATTCTTAGAGTCGAGAAACTCTTTGCAAAGTTCAAGAAATATGAATTCTGGCTTGACAGTGTACCATTTTTAGGACATATTGTGTCCAAAGAAGGCATTGCAGTGGACCCGAGTAAGATTGAGGCAGTTCVACGATGGCCGACACCTACCAACGTTGGAGAGGTTCGTAGTTTCCTTGGGTTAGCTGGTTACTATCGGAGATTTGTGGAAGGATTTTCCAAAATAGCTTCTTCTTTGACCCAGTTGACCAAGAAGGACACGAGATTTCTGTGGAATGCGGATTGTGAGCGCAGTTTTGAAGAGTTGAAGAAGCGGCTGACATCTGCTCCAGTCTTGACAATTCCGCAGGGTTGTGAAGGGTTCGTAATTTATAGTGATGCCTCGATAAAGGGTTTGGGTTGTGTCTTAATGCAACATGGTAAGGTGATTGCTTATGCTTCAAGGCAATTGAAGGDGTATGAGAAGAACTACCCTACACATGATCTGGAATTGGCTGCCGTTGTATTTGCGTTGAAGATCTGGAGGCATTACCTGTATGGGACGAGATGCGAGATTTTCACTGACCATAAGAGTCTCAAGTACTTCTTCACCCAAAAGGAGCTGAAAATGAGGCAAAGACGGTGGTTGGAACTCGTAAAGGACTATGATTGCATGATAAACTACCACCCGGGTAAGGCTAATGTAGTGGCTGATGCACTTAGCAGGATGAATCATGGAGCCATAGCCACTTTACAAGTTCGTGAGAAACCGTTGACGACAGAAATTCAGAAGCTCGACCTGGAAGTGGTGTCGCAAGACTTGTCAAGCTATTTTGCTAATCTAACTCTTACATCCATACTATTTGAGAGGATAAAGGATGTATAAGTGGAAGACCCTCTATTGTTGAAATGGCGAACGGAAGTTGAGAATGGAAAACATTCGGACTTCGTAATCACGGTCGATGGAGCTTTGCGGTATGGTGACAGACTTATGGTTTCGAACGACAAGGGTTTGAAGGAAGAAATTTTGAGAAAAGCTCACAGTACACCCTATTCTGTCCACCCAGGAAGTACAAAGATATATCAAGACTTGAGGAAGCATTTCTRGTGGGTCGGCATGAGTCGTGATGTAGCAAAATTTGTTCAGCGTTGTCTTACCTGCCAACAAGTAAAGGCTGAACATCAACGACCTTCGGGTTTCCTACAACCCTTACAGTTCTAGAATAGAAATGGGAACACATTGGCATGGATTTCATAGTTGGGCTGCCTAGGACGAAGAAGGGGTATAATGCCATTTGGGTAATAGTAGATCGCCTCATGAAGTCGGCACACTTTCTGCCAGTTAAGACTACCTACAGCGTGGAGAAACATGCGGAGTTGTACGTGGCCAAGATTGTCAGGCTGCATGGGGTCCCACTGTCTATTGTGTCTAATAGTGACCCAAGGTTCACTTCTGCATTCTGCAAGAGTTTGCATAAAGCTATGGGTACGCGATTAAATTTTAGTACCGCTTTTCACCCACAGACTGATGGACAGACCGAGAGGACAAATCAGATTCTAGAGGATATGTTGAGGGCTTGTGTGATTGACTTCCGAGGAACTTGGGATGAATTCCTTCCGTTGGTGGAATTTTCGTACAACAATAGTTATCAGGCTACCATCGGAATGGCCCCTTATGAAGCACTTTACGGAAGAAAGTGTCGATCTTCGGTTCATTAGGATGAAGTGGGTGAGAGAAAGTTGTTGGGCCCCGAGATAGTGCAACACACCATAGAGGCAATCGAAAAGATCTGTCAACGAATGAGAACTGCTCAGAGTAGACAGAAGAGTTATGCAGATAGGAGGAGAAAGCAGTTGGAATTTGCTGTAGGGGACAAGGTCTTACTAAAGGTAGCACCTATGAAGGGAATTATAAGGTTTGGGAAGAAAGGAAAGTTGAGCCCTCGTTTCGTTGGACCTTTTGAGATCCTCGAAAGGGTGGGCGACGTTGCTTATCGAGTTGCTTTGCCACCGGCCCTATCAGGTGTACATGATGTATTCCATCTTTCCATGCTCAGGAAATATGCTCCGGATCCCTCCCACATTCTCAGTTATGAAGCATTGAATCTTTGCGAGAACTTGTCTTACGAAGAGATGCCTGTCGTAATACTGGAAAGGGAGGAGAAAGTATTGAAGAGGAAGGTGATACCATTAGTGAAAKTCCTCTGGAGGAATCATACGGTTGAGGAGGCTACTTGGGAACGAGAAGAGGAAATGCGGGATAAGTACCCATACTTGTTCGCTGAGTACTAAATTTCGAGGACGAAATTTGTTTTATGGGGTGGAGTATTGTAACACCCCGAATTCTCCTTTATTAAATCCGTTGATTTTATGTAAAATTTGTGTGCCAACTAGATTGGACATGTAATCGTTGGCTAACGGTTTGGCTTATAAGTCTATTTAATTGTTTAGTCGGAAGTTGAACCTTTAGCGGAGATGAAGCCATTATATGTAAATTACGAGTTTTGGTTAAATTTGAATAATAAATTCCAACGGGTCAAGTTGTGGTTTAAAAAAATAAAATAAAACAAAATAAAATAAATAAATGCTAATAACAATAATAATAATGATAACAATAATAAAAAAAAAAAAGAGGGCAGAAAACCCTAAAAGCCGCGTTGCTTCTTAATCTTCTTCGTCTCGTCGTCGTCCTCTCCGCCACGCCGTCACCTCCAATTTCTGTTGATCAACCGTTCATGTTCTTCCCTTTTTCTACCGCCGCTGTCACCGTTGCTACTCCCTCTCTACCCTCTCTACGCGACCGACACTTCTCGTCGTGGTCGTCCTTTCGTTCTCGCAGCGTTCCTCATCACCGACCCTGCTATCGATCCAGTCGCTCGCCGACTCTCGTTACCGGTAAGCCAACGGATTTTCTTCTTCTTCTTTTCTTTTTGACGCGACTCGATCTGTGCGATCAGCATCAGATCTGTCGTCGCTGCATTGGTTCGGCGTGATACGATCTGCGTGACGCGTCGCTAGATCCGCCGCCGTCATGGCTTTCTTTCCTCTGCTCAACGTTTTCTGTTTGACAGAAGCCAGAGCCGCCATCGACCTCTTGAGTTTACCGTCGTGCTGTCGACTCTCGCCGTTCGGCGCAACCAGAGCTGCCGCGGTGTTCTTCCTCTGCTCGACGAAATTTCTCCTTCCAAAAATAGAAAGTGAACCTTATAGAGTGGCCGTCGATTTGGCCTCTATTCTACTACCGTGTCGCCGGTTAGGCTCCTACCGCCAACCAGTCGCCGGAAACCGACAGAACCATGGTGACCAGTTGAATGTTCTGGCCAAGAGTTGAGGGCGGGCACCAGCCGTCGCCAACCCAACAATCGACCAGGAGGCGCCTCAAACAAGCAGGTCCGGCACGCACGGCCTGCGGCACCAGTGCGGGACGGCCAGGCGCCTGCGCGCCTATGCCCGCACCCAGCGCGGACGCCCCAAGGCGTCCAGTGGAGCAAGGTCCAGGCA
>MEJB01000967.1:10186-22684 GCA_001752375.1 Rhazya stricta | reverse complement strand
CAAGAGGGATATGTCATTCTGACTAAACCATTAAACCATCACTTACCTTCCCTATGCTAAATATTTTTAGATAATTATAGTAGTTAGAAATATGCTTTGATATAAACTTTAGGAGAGAAAATCAGTTAGTAAGAAACCTATAAGTTAAACTTCAGAGAGATTTGTTACCATAGATAATCTTAGTAAAATAAATTAATTTTACGACTTTGTATGACAAGCTCAACATTTATATAACAACTTAGAATTTTATAACTAATCCTTGAACCTAATAACCCTAGTGTGAAAGCCCTATTCCTTAGGCTTCTAAAAATTTCAAATTTGTAGAAAATCTTTTTTAGGAACTTGCTATAAAAGTGAAACATTCCACCCTATCCACTTCAATCGATAAGCTTGAAAACCCTCTTGCTCTGAGTAGTTTATAGTCTGACCTTAACTTTGAAATGGATTACCATAGATCTTTTAGGAGCATTCCTATCTYAGGACCACTTTTCCCACAAATCATGCAAAATTCACAATCTACAATTCAAATACTAAACCTAGACAGATTTGGACATCACTCACATTTAGTGACTCTCTCAATCCTTTCAATACTTCTAGAAAAATACCAAATCTTCTAGAATTACTCCCTTTAGGTATTTTAATCCTCTCGGAAACTAATTTCCAATTAGGAGATCATCCGAACTTAGGATCTAGAATATAACATTGTGACAAAAATTTGATGGTTGTAGCATCATGATTAGGAAGGCTCTGATATGATTGAGAGCTCGTAAGAATATGACAATGTTTGATCAATACCGAGATTTTATGCAAAAAACATCATATAATTCACAAAAACTCTCACTATATTTTCTTGAAATTAATGAGATTGATTTGTTGATGGTCACCATTATAACAGAAAATGTCCATGATAAAATGATATTTGTGTTTCACTTACAAAGCTCCACCCCGTTCGCGCGCGCACTGCATCGTTGAGATTTAAACTACAACAATGAACCTTGAATGAAAAAAAGAAAAAGAAACCCATCATTATTTTTATTCTTAGTGTTATTATTGAATAAATTATCCAAAAAGCAATAGAGGATTGAATTTTACAAAATCTCCACTTTCTCAATTGAAAAGCCCAGTGCGATCCACTACTAATGGTCTTAATCATGACGCAAGAATGCACATGTTTCCTTTGCAAAAGTTTGCATCTTTTGCACTCATATTACAACGTTGAGATTACAATTACAATATTTTTTTAAAAAATTGAATTTGTTTGTTCTCTTGTGACCAATCTTGGCATTAGGTTAGAGCGAAAGACAGAGGAATTCGAGAGGCGAACAATTGTAGAGGATTTCAATGAACCAACAAATGTAAGAGTTCAGTTACTATCTTATCCACTGGACCTAGATTTTCAAGGTATCATTCGTCATGCTGCTAAACGATGCAATTATTGTTGATGGCTCATGGAGCTAACATACTATCTTAAAGCTATATATCGGGTTTGGAGGTATGCCTTGGTTAAAAAGATTTTAATTGAGAATTTGTTGGGTTAAAAAAAAATAACTTGTGGTAATGTTTCATCTTATTGCACTTACATGCTTACTTATGAAGCCTGGGTTTGCTTAGTGGCTGCTAGCTTAGGGAACTATGGAGGAAACATTCTATAAGGTTTTGGTAGAAGAAGAAATCTTAATCAATTATACTATTTCTTACCAATCCTTTGTAATTTAATATTCTTTGAAAGGWGACGAAGGAATGACTTGTTATAAAGGTGGTTGATAAGTAAAAACTTCAAGGAACTACTTTGAAAGAGGAAATGTTGGGTCTTCTTTGCATTGGTAATTAGGAAGCTCTGATGTGATCTAGAGCTTATAAGATATGGTAGCGTCTGATGGTGGTCAATATCAAGATTGGATGAGAAAAACATTATATAATTCAGAACTACTCTTTCTATAATTCCATGAGATTAATGAGATTGGTTTGTTGGTGATTAAATAACTCATTTAATTTCTTTACCATTATAACAGATAAGGCTTAGTTCCATGATACAATGATATTTATGTTCCCCTTACCCACGCCATCTGCTTGCACATTGCGTCATTGAGATTTAAACTACAACAATGAACTTTCAATGAAAAAAAAAGAAAAAAAAGAAAACCATCTTTATTTATATTCTTAGAGTTATTATTGTAGAAATGTTTTGGTAATGGAAGCTGGTAAATATGGAAAATAAAAATTAAGATGTCAATACTTAATAATCGGTGACCCTATAAGTTGAATGGTTGAATTGTAGAACTTTAGAATAGAGCCCTTTCAGAGAATTGTTAATCAAAGAGCATAGAGGATTGAATTTTACAAAAGTTCCACTTTCTTAGTTGAAAAGCACAGTGTGGTCCACTACCAAAGCTCTTAATTATGATGCACAAATGCTTATGTTTCCTTTGCAAAGCTTCACATCATTGCACGCCTATTACTTCATTGATTACAATTATAACAATTTTGCAAAAATTGAAATTTTCCATTCTCATGTGACTAATCTCAACTATAGGTTGGATGGAAGGACAAAGGAATTCGAGAGGCAGACAATTGTAAAGGATTTCAATGAAACATCAAATATAAGAGTTAAGTGTACTCTCTTATCAACTAGAATTGGATTTATTTGGGTATGAATCCTCAGTGCCATTATAGTGGATGGTCATGGAACTATSAACTATCCTCAAGTTATGTATCGGGTTCAGAGGCATGCCTTGATCAAAATGATGTCAATTGGTAATTTGTTGGGTTAAACAAAACAACTTATTTGTAATTTTTCCTCTTTTTGTAAGTAAATGCTTGCCTATGAAGCCTTGGTTTGCTTAGTGGCCGTTGGCACAAGGAACCATGGAGGAAAAATTCTATAAGGTTTAGGTAGAAGGAGAAGTCTTAGTCCACAGATTGTACTTKATCTTACAAATCCGTAATAATTTAAGATTCTTCCAAATGAGGTAATGGAAGGACTTGTTAGAAAGGTTGATGATAAGTAAAAACATCATGGAACTACTTCAAAAGATGGAATGTTTGATCTTCTTTGCATTCTTGTCTAGGAAGGCTCTGATGTGATCGAGAACTCATATGCAACATTGATAGTGGTCATTATCTAGATTCATGAGGAAAACACTCTATAATTGCATGAAATTAATGAGATTGAATTGTTGTCATTTAAATAACTCATATAATTTCATTACCATTACAAAAGAAAAGGATTATTTCCTTGATATTATGATATTTGTCTTTCCCTTAGAAATCCACCCCATCCACTCGCTCAATGCGTCATTTTAGATTCAAACTACAATAATGAACTTTCAATAAATTAAAAAAACATCTTTASTTTATATTCTTAATTTTATTATTGTAGAAATTATTTTTCAATGGAAGTAGAAAAATATAGAAATAAAAATTAAGATATCTGTAGCTAATAATTGATGAAACCGATAAGTTGAGTGGTCAAATTCTATGGAAAGAGCCCATTCAGAAGACTGTTAGTCAAAGAGCCTAGAGGATTGAATTTTACAAAAGTTCCACTTTCCCTATTGAAATGCCCAGTGCGATCTAGTTCCAATGCTCTTAATTAAGATAGAATAATTCTTATGTTTCCTTTGCAAAAATTCACATTATTCGCATGCAAAATTCTTCACTGAGATTACAATTTTTAACAATTTTTAGAAAATTTAAATTGTCCATCCTCTTGTAACCTATCTTCGGAATATGCTATATGGGAGGACAGGGACTCGATAGCCCAAAAATTGTAGAGGATTTCAATGAACCTTGAAACATAAGAGTTAAGTGTACTCTCTTATCAATTGGACCTAGAAATATCTAGGTTTCAATCATAGTGCTACTAATCATTGTAATTATAGYTCATGGTTCTTTGAACTAACATATCGTCTTCATGCTATGTACCGGGTTTAGATATATGCCTTGATTAAAAAGATTTTAATTGAGAATTTGTTGGGTTAAGAAAAACAACTTGTGGTAATATTTCCTCTTATTATAGGCCTATGCTTACATACGAAGCCTGGGTTTGCTTAGTGGCTACTGGGTCAGGGAACTATRGAGGAAAAAATCTATTAGGTTTAGGTAAAAGCATAAGTGTTAATCCATAGATTATATCATTTCATACAAATTCAAAATAACTTAAGCTTCTTTGAAATGAGATAAAGGAAGGACTTGTTAAACAGGTGGTTAATAAGTAAAAGCTTGATGGAACTACATTGAAAGAGGAAATATTGGATCTTCTTTATAGTGGTTACTAGGAAGGCTTTGTTGGAAAGCTCATAAGAATATGGCAATGTTTGATARTGGTCAATATCGAGATTTYATGAGGAAAACATTATATAATTTGCACYAACTCATASAATAGTTCCTTGAAATTAATGAGAGGAAAGGCTTAGTTCCATGATACAATCATAATTGTGTTTCCCTTATAAAGTACAATGTCGCTCACGAGCACACTGCRTCATTGAGAATTAAACTACAACAGGTAACCTTAATTTAAAAAAAGAAAAAGACTACCATCTTTATTTATATTCTTAGTGTTATTATTATAGAAATATTTTGTAATGGAAGTAAGAAATAGGAACTTTTAGATTGAGGCCATTCAAAATATTGTTACCTAAAGAGCAAAGAGGACTGAATTTTACAAAATTTCTACTTTCTCAGTTGAAAATACTAGTGCGTTCYGCTGACAATGATCTTAAATATGATACAAGAATGCTTATGTTTTCTTGGCAAAACTTCACGTCATTTAAATGCACATTATTTCATTGAGATTGCAATTATATCAATTTTTAGAAAATTTAAATTCTCTATTCTTCTGTGACCAATCTTGGCAATAGGTTAGATGGATGGACAGAGGAATACGAGAGGCAAACAATTGTTGAGGATTTCAATGAACCATCAAATATAAGAGTTAAGTGTACTCTCTTATCAACTGGACCTGGATTTATTTGAGTATTAGTCCTCWTGTTGCTAATTAAATTTGATGGCACATAGAACTAACAAAAAWTTTCAGGCTATAAATCGGGTTCAGAGGTATGCCTTGATAACATGATTTCAATTGAGAATTTGTTGCGTTAAATACAATAACTTATATTGTAGGTACATGCTTGCTTACAAAGCTTGGCTTTGCTTAGTGGTTGTTGGCTCAAGGAAGGACATGTTAGGAAGGTGGTTGATGAATAAGAAGTTGTAGGAACTACTTTGGAAGAGGAAATATTGGATCTTCTTTAYATTGGTGACTAGGAAGGCCTTAATGTGATCTAGAGCACATAAGAATATGCCAATGTTTTGATAGTGGACTCTAACTATAATTCAATGAAATTATTAATGAGATTGATCATTGGCAATTAAACGACTCATATAGTTCCATTACCAGCTAAAAAAAGAAAAAGGCTTAGTTCCATGACACAATGAAATTTGTGTTTCCCATACAAAGTTCCAAGCCATTCGCACGTTCATAGCGTCATTCAGATTTGAACTACAACAATGAACCCTCAATGGAAAAAAAAGAAATAAAACCATCTTCATATATATTCTTAATGTTATTATTATAAAAAATATTTTGCAACGGAAGTAGGAAAATATTCAAAATATTAGTTAAGATATCAGTAATTAATAATTGGTGAACACTATAAGTTGAGTGGTTGAATTGTAGACTTTCTAGATGCAGTGCATTTAGAGGATTGTTGCCATTAGAGCATATAGGATTGAATTTTACAAAAGTTCCACTTTCTTAGTTGAAAAGCCYTGTGCAGTCTACTGACAATGTTCTTAATTATGATACCTGACTGCTTATGTTTCCTTTGTAGAACATCACATTATTTGCATACACATTACTTCATAGAGACTACAATCATAACAATTTATAGAAAATTAAAATTTTCCATTTTCCTGTCATCAATATTGGCAATATGTCACAAGAAAGGACACAGGAATTCGAGAGGCAGACATTTGTAGTGCATCTCAATGAACCATCAAACAAAAGAGTTAAGTGTACTCTCTTATCAACTGGAMCTAGATTTCTCTATATATCTGCCATCATACTACTAATCWTTGTAATCATAGTTGATGGCTCATGGACCTAACATACTATCTTCAAGCTATATGTCGAACTCRAAGGTATGCCTTGATAAAAATGATTTTAATTGAGAATTTGTTGGGTTAAGCAAAATAACTTATGGTAATATTTCCTCTCATTGCAAATACATGCTTGTCTATAAGGATATGTTGGATCATCTTTATAGGGGGATTCAGAAATCAAAGCTGGACGGATTTTCCCGAACAACYGGTCGAAGGGAGTTCCGCCAATTGAAGTCAAGTAGAGCTCATGAATCAGTTCACTGGCTACAACATTCGATAGAGTATYTGAATGGGATAGKGATGAATTTGATAAGGCTAACTGAACTCTAAAGCTTTGCACACTATATTTAACGCAGCTACTCTAAAACAAATGCAAGTCATTACTGATATTGCTAAAAAAGGATGGGATAAGTTGGAAACAAAATATGAAGGAACTGATCAAGCTAAAAGGTTTAGGTTAAGGAGTCTTAGAACTGAGTTTGAGAATATATCTATGTTAGAGACTAAATCTATAGCTGATTTTCATGGTAAATTATGTAATTTATCAAATGAATGCTATGCACTCGGCGAAACTTATGCTAATGCTAAACTTGTTAGGAAAGTTTTGTGCTCACTTCCAAAGAGATTCAAAGCAAAGGTTACATCTATTGAAGAGTGTCGAGATATCGACAAGATTGATTTGGATGAACTAATAGGTTYCATACAAACAAATGAGAAGAATTTAAATAGATGGAACAAAGACAAGCAGGTAAAGAATGATAAGGGGGTTGCCTYATCTCATACATATGGTGATAATACTTCCAGTTCAATCAATCTGGAAAATCTAAATGAGGATACAATTGCATTGTTCACAAAAAATTACAACAAATACTTCCGAATGAATATCAAGAAAAATTTACAACCCAACAAAGGGAATCACATCTCCACACATGAATGTATTTAAGTCTTCTCCTTTGTGTCCCTCAAAACAACGAGAAGGACACAAAARGACCAAAGGAATTCAATGTAATGAATGTCAGAGTTCTGGATATATACAATTTGAATGCGCTAACAGTCTTAAAAAGAAAGGACTTGCCATGAAAGCATCATGGAGTGACAATGATGAAAATCAAAAAATAGTGAGCATGAAAAAAAAAAAAAATTAGTTTTTAATGGTGAAAGAAGAAGTACTCAAATCTGGTATGGAGGATGAAGAAAAACTATCAAACATAGATGCAAAAAATCTTCAAAAGGCCTTTGAAGATATGTATACTTAGTGGTTAAAGTCTGTAAAACAAATCGAGGTCACACAAATGGAGAAGCTTTAACTTGTTAAGGACAATCGTGGGTTAATTGAAAAAACTAAATCATTAGAAGAAGAGCTCATTACAACTCAAGTTAAGTTAGCTCAGTCATTGAAAGATATGGAAAGTGTGAACAATATTTTAAACAAATTTCAAAAGGAACACTTCAAAGCTTGATCAAGCTCTTCACATGGGAAAACAAGCTTGGTGACAAATCTGGAATTGGGTTCTAGAGTGACCACACAGAACTGAGTGTATCTACACTGACTATAAGCAAAAAGGTTCAGCAAGTAAATGAACTCTATAAGGTACCCATCTCCGTTCCTACTTGTCATTTTTGTGGMAAAAATGGACATATTAGGCCAAAGTGTTATAATTTATGTTTCTATGTGCATAGAATGTTTCATGAAGAAAAAACTATATCTAGGAAAAATCATGTGATTAAAATTAGATGGATACCTAAGGCAACTACTTGTCATGTTACACACACATCACTAGTTGCCTATAATTCTTATCAATGGTACTTTGATAGTGGATGTTCAAGGCATATGACTGGAAATTTAGATTTATTAACAAATGTTGAACCTCTTACTAATGGTTTTGTAACTTTTGGTGATGGTAAAAAGGGAAAAATARTTGGCAAATGTATTCTAACCATGCAGGGACTTATAATTATGAAGCATGTGCTCTATGTTGAAGGTATAAAAGCAAATCTTATTAGCATAAGCCAAGCCTGTGATGATGAACATACTGTTCTCTYTACTAACAACAAGTTTCTAGTTCTCAATAATCAAGAAATAAGCATACTAAATGGAGAAAGATCTGATGACGATTGCTATMTTTAAAGTTCCTCAGCTATATGTCACAAATCCACTATAGAGGCAACTGGAGTTTTACATCACAAAATGGGTCATTTAAATTATCGAGACATCTCAAACCTATTAAAAGTGATGCAATTAGGGGAGTTACTAAAGYTAAAATCAATATTCATAAAGTGTGCAAACAATGTCAATTAGGGAAATAGATTAAGACAAAGCATACTCCTATTACGCATTTGGCAACAACACACACCTTACAACTTTTACACATGGATCTCATGGGACCAATGCAAACTGAAAGCATTGGAGGAAAAAGGTATGTTTATGTTTATGTTGATGATTTTTCTATGTTTAGTTGGATTCACTTTATTAAAGAAATATCTGACGCTTTTAATGCATTTAAGTCATTGTGCTTAAGGTTACAGGTAGAAAAAGGGCACAAAATTGCCAAAATTGTATGAATACAAAGTGATCATGGTAAGGAATCTAAAAACCCTTCATAACTAACTTTTGCAGTGGCCAAGGTATTTCCCATGTGTGGAAAGAAAGAATCAGACCATTCAGGAGACGGCTAGGGTGATGTTAAATGCAAAGAAACTGCCTATGTGACTACAGCCAGAGGMAATAAATACATCATGCTATATTAGCAATCGAGTACATCTTTAGAGTGGAATAAAACAAACTTGCTAAGAATTGTTGATGACCTTGATTCTTTCCATGGTCAAGCATGTGGTTTGAAGTGAAGAGAGAGTTCTCGATGATGTTGAAATCACAAGGGTCTTTATGATATAATTGTGTCAAAGAAGAGTAAGGTCTTAGAAAATCCCTTGAGGAAGCAAAGGAGCTTCGAATGATTTTTGATATTGTAATGGTAATAGCCATTATTATGACATGGAAATGTCGAAGGTAAAGGAAAAAAAATTATGTATGGATGTCGTGCACAGTTTCTTCGTTCCTTGGATATTATATTTTGASTATAATAAAACCACARAGTGTCTACACCTCGCGAATTTATTCAATATACTATCTTTAACTGAAAGACACAAAAAGATATAGTCGAAATAATGAAGGAATAARATGCATAAGTAAAAGGGAAGGAACAAAAATACAATTGGTGTTTGAATGATAATTTCATCACATTCCCCAATCCTCCTTATGTCGCCACTTGCCAGCTTTCAAATGATTTTAAATTTTAACTGTCAAATTCATTCATTAATCCTTTTTCTTTACATTTTCATATTAAAAAACTGAAATATTTACCAATCATTTTTCCAGCTCCATTATCGGTAGATTGTTGATTTTGTTTGATACATCAATCTAAATTCGAGTTYGGTAGTAAAGAAGAATTTCCTAGGATTTGTTTCTCAACCTCCAAATTATGGACCTCGGCTTTTTATGGATATTACCATTTTTTCAATTACTCTTGCATATTTCATTTGCAGATCAAATGATTGCTAAAAGACTTGAGAATAGCTTGTAGTTGAAATAGTTAATGTGATGCTVATAATGGGAATGCCCATGGCCTTGATGCTTCCCATGGTCCAGCAGGTGGTTGAGAGTGAAGAGAGAGTTCTTGATGATGCTGAAATCACTATCGGGCTTTATGATAGACATATGTGAAAGAAGAGTAAGGTCTTAGAAAAGCCCTTGAGGAAACAAGAGAGCTTCTAATAATTTTTTATATGATAATGGTAATAGCTATTATTATGGCATTGAAACGTCGAAGATAAAGGAAAACAAATTACGTAGGGATGTCGTGCATGGTGTCTTCATTTCTTAGATATTAACTTTTGACTATAATAATACCAGAGAGTGTCTGCACCTCTATGAATTTATTCAATATACTATCTTAGACACAAAAAGATAGAGTAGAAATAATGAAGGAATAAAGTACATCTCCAATCGATCATTTGGCTTTCACAACTTTAATCACCGCAGATGAATACAAAATATTCAATGTTAAGCTTTCATAAAAACCTAGCCCTCATAAAGAAACTAGACACAATCAAAGAATGTTGAATGTCATTGGCTCTTGATTGCACCCACATTTGAATAGATACATAACCTAAAACTTTAACCAGAATGTTATTTATATTGTGTCATAGAAATAAATAAACCATTATTCACTATTTCAGTGTAATGTATTTATTAACCTATCATTTTTTCTAAAAATAATTCCAACTGTCAAGTAGGACTATTAGTCTATCTTCTGTCTACTAAACATATAAGCTTCTTAATGGGATGATCAACAAGAATAATTACCATGGTAATTTAATTGGTAATTTCAATAAGTATCTTATTAATCTTTGGAATAAAATATATACAAACATATCTAYGTAGTTTTAAAAAGAGTGCAGGTCGAWATGAAATAGAATATATAATGCMAGACCAATAACCACATCAAATTCTAAATTTCTATTTCTGTAAATATTCYATAATTTTGTACATTCCAAGTGCGCGATCTGTAGGTTTCTTTGTTTAGATATTCTCGCTATAGATAACAATTGGGTCATAAAAATTAATACTATGATGAAAGAGAAGAATTATGCTGCTTCTGCACACCCTTTGAATACACTTTATTAGATCAGAAATGTGGAAATCCATTCAAAGTACAAGTAAAATAGAAAGAAAAAAATTGGAGTTCGAATTACAATTTCATCACGTGTCGCAATCCTCCTTAAGTTGCCCTTGCCCAGATATCATAGTGTTTTAAATTTGAACTGCCAAAGTCTTTCATTAATCCTTTTCATTTACATTTCATATAAAAATCAAATAGAAATATTCATCAACCATTTTTACAACTACATCATTAGTATTTTGTTCCTTCTATTTGATTGGTCATAGGAGAATGGACAATTTAAATTTTCTATAAATTGTTATAACTTTAATTGCAATGAAGTAATCTGCTTGCGAATGAAGTGAAGTTTTGGAAAGAAAACATAAGCATTCTGGTATCATAATCCAGAGCATTGTAAGTCGACCGAACTGGGCTTGATTACAAAGAAAGTGGAACTTTTGTGAAATTCAATCCTCTAAACGGGCTCTATCTAGAAGTTCTACAATTCAATCACTCAACTTATAGGCTTTCTCAATTATTGAGCATAAACATCTTAATTTTTATTTTCCATATTTTCGTACTTCCTTGACAAATACAATAATATTAACAATCCAACATGTTAATCTCATTAATTTCAAGAAATTATAGTAAGAGTTGTTGTAAATTATATAATTTTTTCCTTATGGAATCTCGATATTAACCACCATCAAACATTGATATCCTTAGGAGCTCTCGATCACATTAGAGTCTTCCTAGTCACCAATATAAAGAAGATCCAACATTTCTTCCTTGGAGCTTTTACTTATCAAACTCCCTTTCTAACAAGTCCTTCCATTATCTCCTTTGAAATAATCTTGAATTATTATCAATTTTTAAGAAATTACATAATCTGGACTAACAGTTCTCCTTCCACCTACACCTTAAAGGAAACTTTCCTTCATAGTTCCCTGAGTGAGCAGGCAAAACCAGGGTTCATAAGCAAGCATGTACTTGCAAAATGAGGAAATATTACAAGATGATGTTTTGTTTAACCAAACAAATTCTCGATTAAAATCATTTTGATCAAGGYATACTTCTTAACATGATATATGGCTTGAGATAGYATGTTATATCCATGAGCCATCAACTRTAATTACACAATTAGYAGGCATGAGGACTGATACCTAGAGAAATCCAGGTCCACAGGATAATAGTGTATACTTACTCTTAACTCTTATGTTTGATGGTTCATTGGAATCCCCTATAATTATCTGCCCCCTCAAATCCCTCCGTCTTTCCATCTAACCTATTGCCAAGTTTGGATATAGGAGAATGGACAAGTTAATTTTGTATCGATTACTATAATTGTAATCTCAATGAAGTAATGTGCGTGCAAATGACGTGAAGTTTTGAAAAGTAAACATAAGTATTCTTGTATCATAATTAAAAGCATTGTCAATGGACCACACTGGATTTTCCAACTAAGAAAGTGGAACATTTGCAGAATTCACCTCTATGCTCTTTGGGTAACAATCTTCTAAATGGGCTCTATCTAGAAGTTCTTCAATTCAACTACTCATCTTACAGGGTTCATCAATTATTGAGTACAGAATCTTAATTTTTATTTTTCATATTTTCATACTTCCATTACAAAATAGTTTCTAAAGTAATAACACTAACAATATAAATAATCATGGTTTTCTATTTTTTCTCATTGAGTGTTCATTGTTGTACAATGACATGATATGCATCCAAATGG
>MEJB01000964.1:25350-39886 GCA_001752375.1 Rhazya stricta | reverse complement strand
GGTAAGGTGTTGCTAACATGATCATGTGAGTGTGTGAGTTGTGGTGGCAATATTGCTAGCAGTGAGCTTATTTTTAAATTGCAATTATCTACATTTTATCACCCTAGGCCATATAAGTTGCATTGGATGAATGATTGTGGTGAGTTAAACGTTAATAGGCAAGCTAAGGTTACAATTACACTTGGTCATTATGACGATACTATTTTATGTGATGTTGTACCCATGCAAGCATGCCATATATTTTTGCGTAGACCTTGGCAATATGATAGGAGGGTTGTACATGATGGGTTTAGCAATAGGTATTCTTTCACTTTTAATGGGCAGAAAATTATGTTTAAGCCTACGTACCCTATGCAGATTGTGGAAGCCTATGAGAAGAAGAGGAAGGAGGATGAGGCAAGAGAACAAGCAAGGAGAGCCACAGCACCCATGCCAAAGGGGCCARCGCCAGGGGKGCCGGCCATACCCAAGGTGGCACCAAGACGGGCAGCCACACGACATAGAGCCAAGGCGCCTAAAGAGAGACCATGCAGATAAACAGGTGGAGTTCATCAAGGAGTTGCATGCTAGGACAAGGGAGAGGTTGCAGGCCAAGGGAGAGCAAGTGGCGGCTAAGGCTAACAAAGGAAGGAGAAGGATTGTTTTCCAGCTGGAGACCTCATGTGGGTGCATTTGAGGAAGGAACGCTCCCCCAAAATGTGCAAGTCCAAGCTCGCGCCTAGAGGAGATGGTCCTTTCAAGATCAAGAGGAGAGCTGGAGGTAATGCCTACGCATTAGAGCTGCCTGGAGACTATGGAGTTAGTGCCACATTCAATGTTGGAGACCTTACTCCCTTTGCAGGAGGAAACTTAGACCAAGATAACTCGAGGTCGAGTCCTTTCCAAGAAGGGGAGGATGATGAGGGACCACTGACCACACCACCTATGGTGCCCACATTTGATGGCCCCATGACTAGAGCTAGGGCTAAGAAGATCCAACAAGAGTTGGACAAGGTAGTTGCATTCTACTTGTCCAAGGAGCTAGCTGTGTTGGAAGATCTTCCTAAGCCTCATTTGTTGAGCATGGTGACCATAGGAGCATAAGAAGACCTCAAGGATGTTTGAGGATTCGTTTGGGATATGTAATTTAAAGGCATGGTTTTCTAGTTTAGTTTATATTTCATGCATTAGTTCCTTTATAGCAAGGGACTCTAGCTAGATCTAGAGTTTAAAGACAAGTAAACCACCTAAGTAAGTCAGATCTAGAGTTTGAAGACAAGTGAACCATGTAGGTATAAAAGGGCTTCCTTGTCTTYACTTTGGGAGGTAGATTTTCGTGGGTGAAGAACACAAAGAGAACACTGTTTTCCTTTCTGGTTGAATGCATTGAATTTCCTTGAGAGATTTAGAGTGCATTTTTGTTGATTTGGCTTAAGTTGTCTTGTGTGTGTTAAATCTTCGAGGGATTGGTGCTAGGAAGCTTCATTAAGTATCCTCCTTGTGCGTGGTTGCCATAATCATTGTGTAAGGTTGTAAAGGGAAGAAGGTTGAATCCTCATTGGTATTTGGTTCTTGATCTCAAGAGATCAAGAGTTGTTGCCTTGTTGGTTCCAATTTTCTTTCAACTATCCTTCTATTCTTATTTCTACATTCTAATTTCTCCATTGCCGACTTGTTCTAACATCTTCCATTGTTTTCTTGTTGTGTTTGTGTYTAGATCTGAGCTTTGTGGCTAATCCCCACATCGCAATGCCTCATCATCTATGATTGGAACATAGACAATTTGTCTGACTATCAGATTATCAGCTTCTTACAGCAAATGATGATGGCAGCAAATGCGTATAAAACCCAGATAGGAACTGAGGATAGGGCTATTGCTRAGCTCCTTATCGCAGGTTTCTCTGGTCAGCTGAAAGGCTGGTGAGACTACTATCTCACCTCCCAACAGCGTCAAGATATTCTAAATGCTGTTAGGATCGATGAAGCTGGTAACTTCATCGTAAATGCTAGTGATCAACCCATTTCTGATGTGGTTTCCACTCTCATCTTTCAATTTCTCGTCATTTTATTGGAGATCCTTCTCACCTTAAGGATAAAAATGCTGAATTATTATCCAACCTTAGGTGTAGAAAATTATCTTAATTCTAGTATTACAAAAATACTTTCTTAACTAGGCTCATGCTTAGAGAAGATAGTAACCAGCCATTCCGAAAAGAAAAATTCTTAGCAAGTCTTCCTCATCTCCTAGGAGAAAGAGTTAGAAACAAACTCAGGGAAGAAACCTCTAGTAAAATTATTCCATATAATCAATTTACATTTGGTGAATTGATTTCGCATATTAACAAAGAAGGTCTAAAACTGTGCCAAGATATTAGACTTCAGCAAACCCTCAAAAGGGAACTCAAACAGTCGAAGAGGGAACTTGGTGACTTCTGTAGACAGTTTGAAAATCTCCCTAAAAATCCTCTCACTGCAATGGCAGTTGCAGTAAACCTTCATCTTTATCTAGATCCCATAGGAAGCATTCCTATCATAAAAAATATAAAAAACATAAAAAACCATTAGATGATTTTTATAAAAAACCATCTAAGAAATACTCTAAAAAATATTTTGATAAAAAACATAAACAAATTAGGACTCCTCCTGATTTAAAAAATGTTAGATGTTTTAAATATCATCAAAAAGGACATTATTCTAAATATTGTAAATTTTCTAAAAAACTAAATGAACTTCATTTAGACTCTGAAGTTTATGAAAAAACTGCAAATCTTCTTTTAGATTCTGATTCGGATTCTGAGTCATCTAGATATTCATCTGAAGAAGCTCTACAGATTGATGAGATTCACACCTCGTCATCAACCGAGACTTCTACATCTTCAAAATATTCTCTGAATGTTCTTCCAAAAGAACAACAAACACTTCTAGAAAATGTAAAATACATTTCTAATCCTGCTTTACAAAAGCAATATTTAGAAAAATTTCTAAATTCCATGTCTGATGACAAACCAATTTCAAAACCGTCCATTTCACCATCTACTTTTACAAATATATATGATTTAACAAATATTTTGAAAAAATCTAAAAAAGAATCTTCTATTTCTGTGTCTAGTATTCAGCAAGAAATTAGGACTATAAAAYAAGAAATAAAAGATTTAAAAGAAAAACAGAAGCAAGATTCTGCTATAATACAAATTTTGCTTCCTAAACATAATAAAAATTCCTCTTCTGATTTTGAGAAGGACGAGCCTTTAGAGCCTCTAGAACTTCCAGGTCAGATWGAAAATATYAATCAAATTCCTCCARWTTTTCTATTTRTRCTTAGAGAGATTACTTCTCARAAGTATCTCATTAAGATTACTCTTAGATTTTCTGACGATTATATTTTAGATACTGTTACTCTATTTGATACTGGTGTAGACTTGAATTGTATCAAGGAAGGTCTTGTACCAACTAAATTCCGAGAATCTACTACGAGTAGACTCTCTACGGCTAACAATTCCAAGCTTCAAGTTAAGTATAAAACTGAAGCGTCTATCAACATTCAAATGTATGTATAAAGACTCCCTTTGTGGTAGTCAATGACATCTGTCATCCGGTGATCTTAGGAACTCCGTTTCTTACTTTGATCACACCATATCAGGTAAATTCTGAGTCTATTTCGTTTAAGACGAAACAGACAAAAATAGTTTTTCCATTTTTAGAAAAACCTCAGACTAAAAATTTGAATCTTCTTAAGGTATATTCTATTCACACAGAGCAGATTAATGGTTTATCTCAGTGTAAATCCTTTGAGTTAAAGGAATCTAGAAATTCTCTGTTTCATCTCAGGATTGATGAAACATTACAGATGCCAGAAATCCAAGCTCGGATTTCTAAACTTAAATCATCCTTTGAATCAGAATTGTGTTCTGATCTTCCAAATGCCTTTTGGGATAGGAAGCAACATATTGTTGATCTTCCTTACACTCCAGAATTTGATGAGAAAAATATTCGTATCAAATCTCAACCTGTTCAGATGAATGCTGAATTGGAACAACATTGTAGGAAAGAAATTCTTGATCTTGAGTCAAAAYGACTCATTAGAAAGTCTAGATCCCCATGGAGTTGCGCTGCATTTTATGTAAATTAAAATGCAAAAATAGAGCTTGATACTCCTAAGCTAGTTATAAATTATAAACCTTTAAATTCTGCTCTGAAATGGATTCGATATCCGATTCCAAATCAGAAAGATTTATTATCTCRTTTAAATTYTRCCTGTATTTTTTCTAAATTTGATATGAAATCTGGATTATGGCAGATACAGATTTCTGAAAAAGATAGATACAAAACGGCTTTCACAGTACCATTTGGGCAATACGAATGGAATGTAATGCCATTTGGACTTAAAAATGCCCCTTCTRAATTTCAAAGAATTATGAATAACATTTTTAATGATTATTCGCAATTCTGTATTGTATATATTGACGATGTTCTTGTCTATTCTAGCTCAATAAAAGAACATTTTAAAAATTTGAAAACTTTCTTTTATATTGTGAAGAAAAATGGTTTAGTTGTATCTAAATAAAAAATGTCTCTATTCCAGACGAAAGTCAAGTTTTTAAGACATTATATTTCTAAAGGCACAATAACTCCGATTGAACGATCGTTGTTATTTGCTGCTAAATTTCCTGATAAAATTCTTGATAAAAATCAATAGCAGAGATTCTTAGGCAGTCTAAATTATGTGGTAGATTTTATTCCCAATATAATTAGAATTGCTAAACCTCTGCATGATAGATTAAAGAAAAATCCTGTCCCTTGAACTGATGAACATACAAAATTAATTCAGAGAATTAAATCACTTGTGCATGAAATTCCTTGTTTGCATATTGCTGATCCTTCTTTGTTTAAAATTGTTGAAACTGATGCATTTGACATTGGTTATGGTGGAATATTAAAACAGGTTTTAAATGGGAAAGAAGCTATTGTCCGATTTACATCTGGACACTAGAATGACACCCAAAAATCTTATTCCACAATTAAAAAAGAAATATTGAGCATTGTCATGTGCATACGAAAATTTCAAAATGATCTTTTAAATMAAAAATTCTTATTATGTATAGATTATAAATCTGCGAAAGATGTTTTACAAAAAGATATTCAAAATCTTGCATCAAAACAGATTTTCGCCAGATGGTAAGCTATTTTATCTATTTTTATTTTGAAAGTGAATTTATAAAAGGTGATGCAAATTMTGTTCCAGATTTTCTCACAAGAGAATTCTTGCAGAATGCCACCTAGAAAAACGAGAGATAAAAATTCCAGTGAGGGAGCGATCCAAATTTCCCCCAAATCAACTTCCAAAATGCTGGTAGCAACCATAACTACAAAATCTTGGTATGACATCTGCCAAGAGGAAGAAAACAAAACTACCAATTCTGGAGAACAATCGACGTCAATCGCCAACATTCCATCTCAGGAGTTGATGGAATCCCTTGCAAATTCCAAAGAGTTCCAGGAGCTTCTGTCCAAATTCCAGTAGCTGACTGCTTCAGACAAAGGGAAGGAGATACTACCTGCCCAAAGTCGAAAGAGTCAACTGCAAATTCCCTCTACATCCAGGGGTACCTTACAACGTACTTCCAAGGCGGATACTGATACCACTGTAGCGAAAGTTACTAAGGCATCTTCCCTTTTTATTAAAAAATCTATTTGTCAAAATATTATTTCTATTGGAAAATCCCCTTTTGATACCCTTCAAAAGCTTTTTGGGAAAAATTGGTATTACAAACCAGCACATCCCTTAAAAACTCCCATTTTTTATCAAACTATTTTGGAAGTTTGTGGATCAGTGGAGATTAAACATTTCTTTTTAGAAAAAGCCCACCAACATCCTGCATATTCCACATTTAAAATTTTAAATATTTTTTCCCCGAAGACATGGATCCAATGCCAAGGTGATATTCAGCAAGAGTTTAGCTTTCCAGACACTTGTAAAAGTGAACCTTTCTATCATGAGTCCTTCACCTACTGAGACTACCAGYAAGCATGGTATCTTACTYTCTATATCTAAAATCCCAAGCATCAGCATACTTGGCTAATCTATTTTGATACCCGTATATGCCAAGTTGCATCCTTTCCATTTTGGTTCAACCAATGGTGGGAAATCTTCAGCACCAACAAAGATTGGATAAACCAGAAATTTCAGATAAAGACGGCCTACAATACCTTCAAATCCCATTACAAACCCTTATCTGAGGAATCCTATTTCGGGATATTACCCCTACTACATATAAAATTTTACTTACCATGGGTTCTTTCCTGATATTTAGAATATACACCTGTACAAATTCCTATTATCCAGAGAAAATTTCAGATCAAATGGTGGACTTCCTTCAAAATACCTCAGTCCTTCCAGACAAAATCTATCATCGAGTTCTATTAGCACAGACAGAATTCCCAGAAAATCATGGCCCCAGCAATTACTCCGGACCAGAAGAAATTTCTGACGGAAAAATCCTAGCTCGCGGCAAGACTTGCAGCAGCAAAATCCCTTGAAAAGATGCAGCAACTGTTACTACAGTACGTGCCCTCTTCATCAAAATCACAGGCGATGTCATCGGAAGACTCGKCGACATCACCAGCAATTGACTTGGACGAAGCTGATCTACTGCAGTAGAAGACTTCTCCAGAAAATTCCTTGTACAAATACCATAGAGAACTGTAGCTCTCTACACAGTAAAATTCTTATGCAAAATACTATAGCTCACTGTAGTACCTACTGTACACTATAGCGCTCTCAGTTTTACTATACAAATACCCCCTCTCTTCTATATATATAGAAGTCAGGTGTTAGTTGTTAGGCAAAAGTTATCAGACGGAGAGCAACTCTCAGCCTGCCTTCTCCTAGTCTAAATCCCTGTTCTGCATAGAACCTCTGAARAATTCAGAGTATAAATTTGTATCATTTAATGTGAGTGATTCCTCACATTATTATTTTATATATTATAAATTCCTTCTATCTTCTTCATCTATCTTCTGCATGCATATGGAAGGCTAAGCCTCCGGATCTGCATATGCATATTTAAATTCTTTACTTGTTTAAATTTCATATCTGTTGTAAATTCATGCTTGGCCGGTTCTACCGTCTATTATCTGTATAAATTGTTGTTATAATTTTATGATTAAAATTCCATCTGTTTAATTATTTGTTTGATTTTATAAATATTGATTATTAGAAATCTGTGAATACTCCATCTATCTTTGATTTCTTCTTTATCTTCTTCAATTATCTTTGTGAATCATCACCATCCTCCGATCCTTGGTTGTAAATTGGTATCAGAACCACAGGATGATGTTGATTTTCTGTGGAGACTATTCAGATCTTGGTGGATCTGGGTAGATCGAAGCTTATCTGGTGATTGTTTGTTCCATAAGACCGCTTAAGGGTAAGCCAAAGAGAGGCACGAGACCAGCCGTTGTGGCAGGAAGTTGGTAGCCAGATCTGTGTAGGTCTATCTTTGAAAAACCTTGAAATGGAGAATCTCTTCAACAGATCTGCTTCATCAAGTAGTTCTGTTTCCATATCTACTTTTGAAGATCCTAAGATGTTGATAAATTCTGAAGAATTAATTATTGAAGATTTTGAAAAATCTATAGATAATTGAACTATTTCAAAAATTTCTAAAGATCATGTTTATAAATCAGCATTTAATTTGTTTAAAATCAGATTATATTATAAAAACGGAAGAGCAGGATATTCAATTGTCTAAACCTTTTGAATCTCTTCATCTTCTGTCTTCTAAATCCTTAGAAAAACATAGATCTAGGAATTACAAGTACCTTCACATAGGTCTTGTCCAGATCGGTATCAAACCTCTTACTAAAGAGGGTCTAAATACCTYGATTTTGGCTGTTCTTAGGGACACCRGATTTTTAAATTTTGACGACAGTTTATTAAGTTCAATCGAGTCTAGTCTGTGTATTGGTCCGATTACTTTTGACTGTTCTCCCAATTTTACTGTCTCTTTAGACGATCCAAATATTTTGAAGTCTTTAGTTCTTTAGATTAAAACCCATAATTATCAAATGCTAGAAGGATCAATTCCGATAGCTTTGATGTTCAAGGTACATTACAAAGCCATGTTATCTGCCTTTGCAACAAAGGCTAGATGTCAGAGCAAGAAAGGTGAAACCCTTCTACTCCAGACAGATCTCTCGAGATCTAACTTGGTTATTCCAAAATCCATCCAATGGAAGGATATTCAGCTTCCGGATGAATGGATTTTAGAAGGAGCTACTGCTCCTACTATGGTTCAATCCCCTCTTAATATTGAAATTAGGAACATAAACCAGTTTGCAGATGGTTCTGTTAAGTTGAGTTTTAATAGGAAAATTTCAGGCAATAGGTTCTCAGATCTCAGATCTAAAGCCCAGACCATAGATCTAGGACGAGTTTCTCAGATCCCTTCGGTCATAGATCACTCTAGGAAAGCTGCTTTCCTAGTAGATCTTCCCAGGTATTCTACGTCGGACATACTGACTACTTCTAGAAATTCTTTCAAAAAAGTTGATTACTCTTCTGAAATTCCAAAATCTATTTACTCAAAATCCCCTTCTGGTAGTGAACCTACTAGTCCATCATTTTCTGCGGTAACAGAAAATATTCAAAATGAATTAAATGTCATTTCAAAAGAATTTGAATTAGATAAAAATCTATTACACAAAGATTTTTATTCTGATCAAAATTCTGCGAAAAGACTTTGGTTCTTTGCTAAATTCCTTGTTGAAAGAAAACAAATTCAGGAAAACAAAAGTCAATGGAACTAAGCTATCCCAAAAGGCTTAAGCTGTTAGGATACAGCACTCCATCTATTATAAGCCTCAGGATCCCCCATGTCCCACCCCTTCTGCGCACTGGGGCTGATTAACCTACTCCCCCTCGGCTGGGACTTGCGAACTTACTGGCGCTTAGGCTGATGCCCGCTAGCCTAGACGGGACACCACGTCTTGTTTGCCCTCTATGACGACTTACTACTGCCGCTTAGCTGATGGCCCGCTAGTGGAGTTTCAAACCCAGTGGCAGGATTCCAATCTGGGTTGGCTCTGAATACCATAAGTTAATGGAACTTATATACATATATATATATATATATATATATATATATATATATATATATATATATATATATATCAATGAATGTGAATGGTAAATTCTATTAGAGGCCTTAGATAACCAATTTACCAAAACTTTGAATACTGCAATATTTTAAATCTTTGTTCTTTTTCATTCCTTTAAATTTATATTGGAGCCAATTAATATTGATCAATAGCCGAGAAGAAAAAATAGAGGATAGAGTATAGTTAAGTTTGTCCTTTAGATAAAAAGTTATTGAACTAATGCATATGAAAAAAAATATTAAGTGATAATTTTAAATTAACATCTTATCGCCTAAAAAAATGACAGCTAAGATATATACCAAATTATATTATCAAATCGTGCTTATAATAAATCATATTTTAACTTATGTACACTATAAGTGTAGTAACAGTGATGTGGGGATTAGCTACAAAGCTCGGATCTAGACACAAACACAAACCAGAAAACAATGGAAGATATCAGAACAAGTCAGCAATGGAGAAATCTAGATGGAGAAATAAAAATAGAAGGATAATTGAAAGAAAACTGGAACCAACAAGGCAACAACCCTTGATCTCTTGAGATCAARAACCAAATACTAATGAGGATTCAACCTTCTTCCCTTTACAACCGTACACAATGGTTATGGCAACCACGCACAAGAAGGATACTTAATGAAGCTTGCTAACACCAATCTCTTGAAGAATTAATACACACAAGACAACTTAAACCAAATCAACAACAATGCACTCTAAATCTCTCAAGGAAATTCGATGCATTCAACCAAAAGGAAAACAGTGTTTTCTTTATGTCTTTAGCCAACAAAAATCTCCCTCCTAAAAGTGAAGACAAGGAAGCCTTTTATACCTAGGTGGCTTACCTTGCTATAAAGGAAACTAATACATAAAGCATAAAATAAGCTAGAAAACCTATCTTCTCTTGGCCCGCAAAGAAAAGAGTCTAGGACGAGGGGCTATCTTCTCTTGGCCCACGAAGGAAAGAGGCGGAAGACATGGACCACCGATCTTGGGCTGTCYTCTTTTRGCCCACAAAGGAAAGAGGCGGAAGACATGGGCCACAGATCTTGGGCTGTCTTCTTTTGGCCCACTGGGTAAATGAATTGTTGGATCTTCTTAGCCCTAGCTCTTGTCATGGGGCTATCAAATGCAGGCACCATAGGTGGTGTGGTGAGTGGTCCCTCATCAAACAGTGCTTCACACATGCTTTTCACGTGATAAAAATATATTGAATTGATAATTTACAAAACTATAAGTCAATTTTAACCATCGCACTATTACCTTAATGGCATTACTGGCTTTATAACTGATGTTTTTACCACTTAAATTTTCCTTCTTCTCTTTTTATTATATGATTTTTCAAATTATGATAAGTAWTAAACAATTAAACTAGTATTATCATAATAGAATTAATATTTTTGTATTCGCCCTTGCAAGCATTGCAGTTCTGGACACCTGCACCAAATTGTCTCAATGCATTCTCGGAATGCGTTATAAATTTTAAACAAGCAAAATGCTTGTTACATAGCAAYGATATTTTTCCTTGCCTTAATTATTTTATTGATGTCCATTAGTGTTTGCTTGATTTCATCTCCAAGATTGCAAAGATTTTCCAAAGTCAAGTTTTGCAGCCCATTTCTATTGTTCAGCTGGCTTCAGAACATTAATTCAGCGATTTGTATTTGTTAAATTAATTACTTCTAAGTACTCTATTTCATTAATTAAGAAAAGAAGTACATTRTACACCTTAATATAGTCACAACTTATGAATACAAAATTTAATATACACATAATCCATTGATTTGTGTATTTCAATGTGAGATAAGGAGGTTTTCACGATTTAATATACACACAAACTTACTCCCACTAATGACTYTATTAGTGATGTTTATACCACTTAAGTTTTATCCTCTTTATTCAACATATGATTTTTCAAATTGTAAGTGGGTATTAAATCATTAAATTAGCATTACTTTAAATGAATGAATTGCATTATTTTTCCTGTTTGTCAGCATTATAGCTCGCTCTGGAACCTGCACAAAAGTTRTATATCAATGCATTCTCATAATGCATTATAAATATTAAAAAACAAACTTGCAAAATGCTAGTAACATGCCAGTATTGTTTCACCACGCCTCAAATSCTTTATTGATCGCCATTAGTGTTTGCCCAATTTCTTTCCCAAATTCTTCCAAAGTCAAGTTGTAAGAAAAYTGGGTTTTGTAGAATTTTTAGTAATTTCTTATGAATTGGTATGCTGCACACCCTATTTAATATAGGTACTAATTTTGAAATAGTGTATCAGTTATAGGATATGGTTAGTTGGACATTATAAATAGTTAGCAGATTTAAATAGATAGTTTTGTTTAAGGTGGATTAGTACATAAGTATACATGATAAGATTAGAATTTTAGTCCATTAAGAATTATTTATTAGACTTATCCTACTCTTATGGAAGTCATTCAAATCTCTGATATTATTCTATATCTATTCAGTTTTCATGCGATACTTATTGATGAAGATTTATGCATTGATACTCYTTGACCAACATTTTTGCTGGAACAACATTAAATATATGAGAAGGATTTGTCCTCTTTCTTGATTGAATATTAAGTAATGTGGGGATTAGCYACAAAGCTCGGATCTAGATACAAACACCAACAAGAAAACAATGGAAGATGTTAGACCAAAGTCAGCAATGGAAGTGATGTGGGGATTAGCTACAAAGCTCGGATCTAGACACAAACACAAACAAGAAAACAATGGAAGATATTAGAACAAATCGGCAATGGAGAAGTCAGAATAGAAGGATAATTGAAAGAAAACTGGAACCAACAGGGCAACAACCCCTGAACTTTTGAGATCAAGAACCAAATACCAATGAGGATTCAACCTTCTTCCCTTTACAACCTTACACAATGGTTATGGCAACCACGCACACRGAGGATACTTAATGAAGCTTGCTAGCACCAATCTCTTGAAGAATTAACACACACAAGATAACTTAAGCCAAATCAATAACAATGCACTCTAAATCTCTCAAGGAAATTCGATGCATTCAACCAAAAGGAAAAACAGTGTTTCTCTTTGTGTTCTTTAACCAACAAAAATCTACCTTTCAAAAGTGAAGACAAGGAGGCCTTTTATACCTAGGTGGCTTACCTTGCTATATAAAAGGGAATCTAATGCATAAAACATAAAATAAGCTAGAAAACCTATCTTCTCTTGACCCGCAAAGAAAAGAGTCTAAAACGAGGGGCTATCTTCTCTTGGGCCATGAAGGAAAGAGGCGGAAGACATGGGCTACTGATCTTGGGCCGTCTTCTTTTGGCCCACTGGGTAAATGAATTGTTCGATCTTCTTAGCCCTAGCGCTAGTCATGGGGCCATCAAATGTGGGCACCATTGGTGGTGTGGTGAGTGGTCCCTCATCATCAAGTAGGCACCATAGGTGGTTTTTGTGTGAGTGGTTCCTCATCAAATCCTCCCTTCTTGGGAAGACTCGACCCTAAGTCCCATTTGGTCTAAGTCCTCCCTCCTTTTCAAAGAGAGGGTAAGGTCCCCACCCATATTTGAATGTGGGCACTAACTCTCCATAGTTCCGGGCGGGCAGCTCTAGCACATAGGCATTGTCTCCAACTCTCCTCTTGATCTTGAAAGGACTGTTTCCTCTAGGCGCCAGCTTGGACTTGTGCCTTTCGGGGGATGTTTCTTCCTCAAATGCACCCACACAGGTCTCCGAGCTGGAAAACAATCCTTCTCCTTCCTTTGTTAGCCTTAGTTGCCACTTGCTCTCCCTTAGCCATCAACCTCTCCTTTGTCCTGGCATGCAACTCCTTGATGAACTCCATCTGTTTATCTGCATGGTCTCTCTTGGTAGCTAGAAGGACACGAGAAAGTGGTTTAGGCCTAGCTAGAGATACAGGCTCATCCTTAGGCGCCTTAGCTTGATGTGTTGTGGCTAGTCCCCTTGGCGCTGCCTTGGATGTGGCYGGCCCCACTGCACTGGCGCCTTTAGCATGGGCGCTGTGGCTCTCCTTGCTTACTCTCTTGCCTTATCCTCCTTCCTCTTCTTCTCATAGACTTCCACAATCTGCATTGGGGTCATAGGTTTAAACACAATTTTCTGTCCATTAAAAGTGAAAGAATACCTATTGCTAAATCCATCATGTACAACTCTCCTATCATATTGCCAAGGTCTACCCAAAAATATATGGCATGCTTCCATGGGTACAACATCACATAAAACAGTATCCTCATAATRACCAGGTGTAATTGTAACCTTACTTGCCTATTAACCTTTGACTCACCACAATCATTCATCCAGTGTAACTTATATAGCCTAGGATGATAAAATGTAGATAATTGCAATTTAGAAATAAGCTCACTGCTAGCAATATTGCACAAACCGTACCTTTGATTAAGCATCTAGTATGAAATAGGTTTTCCCTTTGATTATCCTCACAAGGGGCTGGTTGGACATGCAAAGTTCTCTTGCAAATTAAAGACTCACCATGTTCTACTCAATGCCTTCATCACTATCATGCATATCATGTTCCATTGCAACACTTTCATCAAGATTGTCATCTTCATCCTTATCACTCTCACTCTCATATTGGCCAAAATGATTGATAATTAAGGTCCTAGTATTCCCACAATCCCTAGCATAATGACCTCTACTTTGACATTTAAAGCAAACAATATCTCTAGTCCTAGAAGAGGTAGGGTTAGGAGTACTCCCTCTGGGTTGTGTGGAAGATGGCATGGGTGTCTTGGAAGATGTGGGGCTGGCATTGGGTGGCCCGCTGTGCCTCAACCCACCTTGGCTCCCTTGGCCACTTCCCTTGGTGCTTGGCTCTTCTTAGCCTCGGTTGCCTTGGTTCTCCCATGGCAACAAGTTGTTTAGACCTTCCTTGCTCCCTTGGCTCTTCTTGCTTTAGTCTTCCTCTCAACTTTGACTGCCAAATGAAGCAATTCTGTCATAGACTCATAGGGATACAAGTCAACTTCGTTAGCCAAATAAGAATTCAAGACCCTAAGATACCTTGCCATAGTAGTTTCTTCATCTTCCCCTCACATTGGTCCTCACCGTGGCCACTTGCATTGCATTATATGTCTCCTCAGCTGTCATGCTTCCTTGTCTTAGGTTTTCAAGCCTTTGGCGCAACTCTCTAGTCGGCGTTTCTTTTTTCTCAGATCTTGGCTCCCCGATAGAAGAGAGACCGGGTGCGTTCTTTTTCTCCACGCTTTGCTGTACCCGGTGCGACCTAAACCCGACACAAAGAAAAACCGGGTGACGCCCAAATTTACTTACAACCCTAGAAGATCGGATCGAGGTCAGTACCCCGGTTAGCCTTACCATCCGTGGGGTATTAAAGCAACACCGCTCACCAGGGAGTAGTTTATACAGGGAGTCGTAATAA
>MEJB01000962.1:5233-15233 GCA_001752375.1 Rhazya stricta | reverse complement strand
GAACTGGAAGAGAGAAAGAAAAAAAGCAAAGGATTTACAAGTCTAATGGGAGAAGAATGGCTGACACGTTGACTGCCTTCGATACTAGACAAAATAACCCAAGCACCCCCGGGGCGGACCCCAACCGAAAGACGCTAGACGGACTAACGGCAAGCGAGATAAAGAAAGCAGCTGGCCCTATGTGTAAAACCTTGCCGCGGGAGAGTCTTTCTCCAATGAGAATAAAGAAAGTTTTTGGGCAAGACAAGAAAGGAACTCGCCCTTTGAAAGGGATAAGAGCTGATTGCTGGCGATGACTTGGTGAAGGGAATCTATGAGAGAAGGTTCTCGAACCGGGTTCCGACCGAATAGAGCGCGGAGCCAACGAGTTCAGTCGAACAAGGTAAGGAGTCTAAGGGCAGGATCAAGCTTGAAAGGAATGGACGGGCGTAGGCTTAATAGTGAACGCAGACCCCCCTGCTTATAGATATGAGATCAATGACTTAAAAGACAGATGTCGAGAGAAACTGTTAGACTTCTTTATTGCGTTGCGAAAAGAGATCGAAGACGAAGATTTTCTGACGCTGTGCGGGCGCTGGATGGAAAAGACAGATAAAGGAACAACCCACCGGAAGGGCATACCTCAAGGAGCACCAATATCCCCCGGCAAATTTATATCTGCATGAAGCCGACCTATGGATAGAAAGAAAGATGCAGGAAAGGAAAATGAAATATGAAATAAAAATATGCTTTGGGAGTGTGAGATAGGCAGACGAGGAGTACGCAGCCGCGCAGGGGCTTCCGCTGAACTAACCAGATGGGCCGCCCAAAACCTGGAGCTGACATTTAAATCGGAAATCAACGTTGGGTCCCGGCTATCCGAAAAACGCAGACTGAAGCGGAGGATCACAAAATGCAACACAACAAGGGGCGAACCAAGCGCTTGCGCGAAGGAAGAAGCTAATCAATCAGAATTGAGACAGGGAGGAGAGGCGAAAGAGAGATTTTCGAGCCTGCAAGCAACAACGGCTGAAAAGCCGTTGCGCGCTAGCAGGGGTATAGTAGGGGTGCCCCTTTCTAAAACTTTTCTATAATATAAGGTAAGCTTTGCTTAACGCCCTAGTTTTGGAGTTTTCCCCAACCTATACCTTACTAATAAAAAGGGGGCTTACCTTTTTCAGCTGCATTGCACTGCCGCATAAACAATGGATCCGCTGGGCTGGATGAGCAACCTTCTATCTGGCCTCTCTACCAGTAGTAGAGTAGCTTGCTACTTTTAATCTGAAAAGGAAGATTGAGCAAAGCAAAGGAGAAAGAAGTTGCCCCCTCTTCTCTGCTAACCCGCCGCCGCATATGTAGAAAAAGAGGGAGCGGAGAAGGAAGAAAAACCTTTTGACTTTAGCACATGCACATGAGGTGGCGGGTTTGGCTAGGTAACATAATGGAAATGTATCGGACTGCAAATCCTGGAATGACGGTTCGACCCCGTCCTTGGCCTCGAGGAGTGGTGAGCAGCACGGAACTTTAATCAATCAAATGGCATAGTATTAGGGTAGGGTAGGGGGCTTTCCTTTGTTATAAATCCACAGACAACCTTCTGGAACTTCCAAACCAAAGAAATGCAAGATGAGAAGGAGCTTTTTACGTTACGCTTCAATAGAATGAATTCGGTAAGGGTAGAATACGCCCTATGGTCGATCGAAGGTCCTGTGCCACTTGAACTCAAATCTATCTGACCTTCAATCCATCTTTGTCCAGCCAGCTCATAACAAAATGTTAGACCAATCTCAGGGCTGACACAACCGAATTGGTTGAGGAAAAGGAAACCCCAGCGACCAAGCACTCCCGCCCCCAAAAGCGGAGACCGAAGAACCGCCAGGTTGCCGAGGACACGTCTGAAGAGGAGGCGGTCGCCCTCTAAGTTGACCACCCTACCCACTAATTGACTATGAGGGGGGGCAGGCGAACGAGAACCGACCGAAAACCCGAACCGCTTGACTGACCCCTTCATAGTCCATTCATTAGGGTTGGGGATGATGGATGAAACCAATCAGAAGTGCAAATCGCGCAAGCGCAGCCGGGAAACGGACCGCAGCGCAACGACTAGGACTCGTGTCGGAGGAGTTTTGAGCGTGAGCTATCACTCATGCAGCGGCAAGGACCCGCAACTCTCGAAGGGGCCACCAACCGCCCGAATCACTGTAGCAAACCCTCCCTTTACTTAATGGATAGCGCTTATTCTCTTTCAATCAACAAAATGAGAAATGGGAGAGAAAGAAAAGAAGGAGGTCTTTATTGAAGAGGCTTTGCACCTGAAATAGGACTAATGAAGATCCAGAAGAATGGGTCTGGGCTTTCGAAAAGATGAAGATGCAAGGGGTAAAGAGACAGTCTTTTAAACAACCAACCTGACATAAGGCCGTTAAGGGCTCGCGCCCACTTAGAGCAGATGGAGATTCTGGGACGGGGAAAAGCGGCACTCGACATCTATTAAACAAGACCAAGAACAAAGCCATACCATGCCCTCGGGAGAAACTAGTGATGATTGCCATGAATTGCCCTCGAGGACGTGTACAAGAAGGTCTTTGCCGATTCCTATCAACATGGTGCATCTCTTAGTAGAGGGGCGTGAAAAGGCCGTGGAGACTTTGACCGAATGAATAGGGATCAATTGATAGACATTTTTTTTGAGGAAGAGAATCCAGGATAAACGCTTTTTTCATTCGCTATGCGCTGACTGGATGCGTACTCGCGCGATCAATCGATGGACGGGGGAATTGCGTGAATGATGAGAGACCGGCTTAACCTAAAGTAAAGGCTCTTCCCTCTCTTGATGGCGAATCTTGATTGACTGACACTAGGAACCGATTCGGAGAAAGAAGAAGCATGGCATGAGATAGGCGGCGGCAAAATTTCCGATAGCGAATTACTTGACTCGATGGATGGAGGGAGAGCCCTCCAACTCAAGCACGAAATCAATGTTGAGTCAACAATCATCGAGAGGGGTACCACCAAGCGAGATCGAGACCAGCCTCTTGTATAGTATAGGGCGTTAAGCACCTGCGGCGCTTCTTCAAATATCCCAAAAAATTAAGTAGGGGCTTCAAAACTTGACTAACAAGCGAGAAAGTTTACTTTGAGAAAGAAAAGGGCCCCTTACTATAGATAGGGCATTAGCGCTTTTCTAATAACATATATAGGGCTTACCTTTTTAAACTGGATCGGAATCGATTCTATGATTGAATAGCAGAAGTGCTACTTAGTAGTAGAAACCCGGAGAGACAGACAGAGAGGGGACTCTTTCATACCTGCAAACTCCTAGGATGAGAAGTAGGTCCCTTGGGCAGGAAGAGTTCCAGCCTTTGTTGCCCCTCGGTAGAGTGAGTCTACTTAGTGAACTGGCAGGACGCGGCGATCAATTGATCAATATGAATCTCGAGAGTGGATGGGTTGATCGCCGCCTACTTGTCCTGGAGGCTCTCCGGCCGGGGAGGGGCTTGCTATCGTAACCTTTTCTCCCGGTGTATGTGAAAAAGAGTGACGAACTCATTTTTTTTCGGTCATAGGTTAGTCCAAAGAACGAGAGTCGGCTTCCTTAAGGGAGTTCTTCCTCAGTAGCTCAGTGGTAGAGCGGTCGGCTGTTAACTGACTGGTCGTAGGTTCAAATCCTACTTGGGGAGAATTTATAGTTATCGCTTTTCTGACCTAGCGACCCCTGTCCTTCTCCTTAGTTTCTAAACTAGCAGAATCGTGGGACATCAAAAGTGGGAAGTTGATTGTTGGTTTTTATTCCTCACTCTCGTATAGGTGAACTTGGTTCGTTCAATTCTTAGGAATAAGAAGGATCCATTGGGAAGACTGGACTAGTATCTTCATTAGCCGGAAGAAATTAGTCTCCACTAGCGTCATTCGAAGAACGAACAAGAAAGAAAAGGGTTACTGTTTAGGTAGGATAGATGGATGTGGCCCAATGGCTAAAAAGCTCTGCCAGCTTCTTGTAGACTGAACTCTCTTCTCTTTAGGCTCCGAGTTGTTTTTGGGTGGGATGGTCTAATTTTTTTTCGCCACTAGTGGCAACGAAGTTCTTGGTAATTAGCAAGGGGGAAGGAAGATCTCCACTCATTTCATTCATTCAGTGCCTGTGGTGAGGCGCGACCCACAACAAATGAGGGGGGAAAGCTTGCTTTGCTTGCTGTAACCCTATTTTTTAGTAGATTAGGCTTGGTAAGCGTAAGCTATTTAAGTAGGTTCGCAGCTTCGCCAGAAGCGACAAAGGGGGGCTGGGGAAGGCCGACGACTACATGAGGGGGAAGCTATCGTAGAAGCTTTACCCCTTGCTTTACAGAGATTGTTATGAACTGACTAAATGACTAGATTCTCCCGGAACGCTAGCTAAGCTAATAATCTTAGTTCCCTTCAATAAAATCCATAAGCTTTTTGATTGATTCAGGGCGCCGCCCCCCCTTCTTAAAATTAGAACCCATTGAGGGGGCCTCAGCCCGGGAAGGGGAGAGTGGCCGAGTGGTCAAAAGCGACAGACTGTAAATCTGTTGAAGTTTTTCTACGTAGGTTCGAATCCTGCCTCTCCCACTTGTTTGTTGTAGACTTCAGAGAAGAGAAAATAGGCATTCGTCAGCGTAGGAAGACCAACCGAGCGAAGCTCTTTCTTTTTTTTGGCCGTGCCGTGAAGTGAAATTGTATCGTATGTTAGTTAGAGAGGTTGGCGAACTACTACGATCTATAGATTCCCCATCTATATCCAATCCCAACAAGAATAGAAACGAGTAGCTTCCGGCTTGTCTTGTAGTCGTAGTCTTTTAGCTTATGTAGTCGTCGGCCTTCCTACACGCATGCGTCCGCCAGAATGCCTCCTTGGTTCGGGACGAAGCCAAGCCGATAACATACGATAGGCGAAGGAAAGACCCCCCATTTCATAGCGCCTGGGGAACGCAAGTTTGATCGAGGATTGGAGAAGAGAGGTGGAAGAAAAGGCTCGGGATGGATTTAGGAGTCTTTGTGCGAGCCGTATGCGGTGAGAGTCGCACGTACGGTAACGAGGGGGGTTTGCGTCTATACGTGTAGTGTGGTGCTTGGGCCTACCCACCCTATTTGTTCCATGATCTATGGGTCTACTGGAGCTACCCACTTCGATCAATTAGCCAAGATTTTGACCGGATACGAAATCACTGGTGCTCGATCTAGTGGTATTTTTATGGGGATTCTATTTATCGCTGTAGGATCCCTATTCAAGATCACTGCAGTTCCTTTTCGGGCGGCTGTAGGACGGACGGCCGCCTATAGGTGGTAGGGTAGGGTGGGTGGTACCGCTCAGATTGCGGCCAATCTTCCTAACCGCGCGCGGGCCGGGCTTAGAGCGCGTGAAACTCATCACTACCTCGTAAGGGCGTTGAGACCATAGCATGTTACACGAAAGCGCCGCTTTCTCTGTAGTGTTGTCACACAGCTGCCCGCCTAGAAGAGCCACTCGCTCTGTAGTGTTGTCACACAAGATAAGCACGCCGCCCGCCTGCTGGCCGGGCGAATCGAAGTTCTCTTCCGGTCAACTGTCCACCCAGTCAAGTGCAAAAAACACAGTAGAATTACGCAAGGCACGCTGCTGGTGTGCTTCCTGCTCGCGAGGAAAGAAAGAAGAGCGACAAGGTTCAGTTCAGATTGGACTGTTTGCAGCATGGGAGCAGATTACCCAAAAAATTCCTGGGAACAATGAAAAAAAAAGATATCTCGGTAACGAAAACTATAGGGGGCTGTATTGGCGAGATCCAACGGTGAACAGCTGCCCAAAAGAAAAACCGCCTGGAAGTCCGAGGACCTTTAGTACTGTACTCTACCCCCGAACCAGCAGCCTTCGCGCCAAGCAAGACCGCCCTTGTCCCTTTCCTTTCTCCATTCCGCCCCTTTCTTTGCTTTGTTCCAATAGAGTCTAAGGCAAAGGGGTTCGTATGCCTACTTTACCTACTTGACGAGAAAGGGAACGAACTTTGTTTCGTTTCCGGGTTTATGGATTGGATTCAGTTAACGTCACGACATAATCAAAAGGAAAGGAGTGAGGCTTTGGTTACCGGCGAACGCTTCCAAAGGCGACCCTCTCGAGTTTCCTTCTTTAGCAGCCTCGATTGAAGTAGCCTTTCGTCGCCCTACCAAACGAAAGAAGTAATTATCAAACAGCTCGCCCTATTGAAGTACCAAAGGTGCGTTCAGCCCGGCGACTAAGAGGTTTGCCCTTGAATTGAAGTGATGAGGTCGCAAAGAGGGAATTAGGGCTCCTATTGACTAAAGGTTGGTTCTTCGCTTTCCTTTAGAATGAAAGTTGCTATGAAGCCCCTACTACTTACTTTGTTTGATTCAAAAGGCGAACAGCCCCCCCAACTATATGGGGTGGGGTGCTTGTGATAAGCTGCCTTGGATATGAGGAATTACTAAAAAAAAGCAAAGTCCGCGGTATTTGACGAAGATCTTTCTATCAATAGATAGGAATGAGTGTTCGATATAGGGGACCAGCGGGAGTCTGCTCTTTATCTCTCAATTTTTTTTTAGAGAAATCTATCGATATATATATCGTTTATCTATTTCTTATCTATCTATCATTGATTCTATATCTATCAATCAAGTCAAAAGACTTCGTTTTTGGGTTCCGCGAAGCCCCGAATGGATTGGATCGTTTCTGCCAACGAAATGAACGCGGAGCCCGTTCCGAATGCTTTTCCGATCCGGAAGTTCTCGCGAAGAGAATAAGATGCCCCCCTCCCTCTGTCTTTTCCCACTTTGCTAATCTTCTTCCCCTCTAACGCGGGCCGGGCGGCGACGGGCGCGGGAGTCGGGAGGAAGAAACCTAAGAGAAGACGCTCTTCTCTTAGGTCCTTTTTTTTCAGTGTAACACAGGAAAGCGCCCTCTTTTTGTCATCCCTGCAGCTTTCCAGATTTTGTATTGAACGCATGGCGTAGCTAGGCCTTCACTTCAAATCATGTTTGAGCCTATGTTCAAACCCACCCCCTATTTATGACTAAGGCTGGAAAGAATGCCCGCCAAGTTCAGATAAGGGAATGCTTCCCCCAACCATTAAAGGAAAGGCTCGACGAAGGGAGGGATATGCGGCGGGGGAAGGAAAACGCTTTCGGAGATCGAGATTTGATTTGTTTTTCATCGAGAAGGCCGAGGATGGCCTACGGTGCGTCTTATCTGAGGGGAACACGCTTTTTTGACCGCCGTGGTATGAGATTGCCGGGCCCTCTCCTCCTTCCGCCCGCTGGCCTATTGGGATAGCAGCCTTCGGGCTTTGCCTGCCCTTTCTAATAAAACCGGCTCGGCCCGGGAAAGCGCTGGCAACAACAGAAAGGAAGGGGTCCATGTAGCTGCTGCGCCCGCCCCCTTCTTAGTCAATGGGGCACAGCAGGTTCGGCATCTACTACAAAAGAGAGAATCCACTTCAGATAACCACGCCTCTGCTAGGCAGCGTGTGGAATGGCCGAGAGCGGACCTTTTTGGATATATAATCCAAGTTGAGAGTAGAGTTACGGGAACAGCCGTCTGATGGAAAACTACTTTCACGTTCGGTTCAGAGAGCACTTTTTTCGTTGAGAATTCCTCGTTCCCTTTCGTGTGAATTCCCCAGCGGCGAATTAAAAACTTGTGGGGCCCTATCTATTACATCTCTCGAGCCCCGAAGAAAACCTCCCTCCCCTTCAGACTCCATATCTCTTTTGACTCTATATATGTGGGCACCTGATATCTATGAGGGTTCACCCACCCCGGTTACAGCATTCCTTTCTATTGCGCCTAAAATCTCTATTTCTGCTAATATTTCACGTCTTTCTATTTATGGTTCTTATGGAGCTACATTGCAACAAATCTTCTTTTTCTGCAGCATTGCTTCTATGATCTTAGGAGCACTGGCCGCCATGGCCCAAACGAAAGTCAAAAGACTTCTAGCTCATAGTTCAATTGGACATGTAGGTTATATTCGTACTGGTTTATCATGTGGAACCATAGAAGGAATTCAATCACTACTAATTGGTATCTTTATTTATGCATCAATGACGATAGATGCATTCGCCATAGTTTTAGCATTACGGCAAACCCGTGTCAAATATATAGCTGATTTGGGCGCTCTAGCAAAAACGAATCCTATTTTGGCTATTACCTTTTCCATTACTATGTTCTCATACGCAGGAATACCCCCGTTAGCCGGCTTTTGTAGCAAATTCTATTTGTTCTTCGCCGCTTTGGGTTGTGGGGCTTACTTCCTAGCCCCAGTGGGAGTAGTGACTAGCGTTATAGGTTGTTGGGCGGCCGGAAGGTTGCCACGAGTAAGTCAGTTTGGGAGACCGAAGGCAGTTCTCCGTGCACCGGACACGTAGCTTACCGAATCAGTTGCGACACGGATGGGAATGCATGCTACGAAAGAGAGGGTCTGATACATCAACCGTCTACTCAATATCCTTGTACGAGTCCACAATCACTACACGAGATGAACCTTGGTTTGGTGAATTGAAGTTGGCCTTAGGTCTAATAGGACTCCCAGTTACTGCGCGCGATCGTATACTGAGGTGCTCCCCGCCGGTTGTTGGAACGACGCGAGCCGGGCCGGGTTTCGATTCAGAAAGATGAAGGGCCCAAAAGAAAGTATAAATAGGGGGTTCATAATTCCCCATCTCATTGGGGGCGGAAAACGAATCGACATCTCGATGTGATACAGCCCTTTCTATTTTAGTTGGGAAAGAACGGCGAAGTCCATCCGAACCGTCCAATGAAAGAATAAGAGGAGAGCAAAGCGCCAATGGCGCACGAAGCGCATGCGGAACGGGCACGAAGAAAAAGAAGTGTGGAGGAGAAGCAGCCGAGCTCATTCCCTTCGCTTCCTGGGCCCAAAGCAGTGCAGTCTTTCCTGGCCAAATCAAGGATTTGGGGCCTTGCTACGCTACTTAACTATATAAATCCATTTTTATAGTAATATATATGAATAGAAAGATAGATCCATCTATCCTATCCGATTTAGATTTTGATATCTAAAAAAGAATCGATTTCATTCAACCTTTGATTCAAAGAACTGCGCTTAGCCCCCCCGCTCATGAAACGGCTCTGCTGCAATGGATGGCAGAGGGTCCGTAGTACCCGAAGCACTGGAGTAATCCAGTAGGCGGGAAGGGGCCTAGAAGTGCCTACTACTACACCACACTACACTTGGCTCTACACATTTACAGAGTAACCCCTGCCCAGTGCCTGGCAGAGCTAAGGGGCCTTCAATCCTTACTCTTTATCCCCATCTTCGCCCAGGCTAATGGGGCTTTACTTATTCAGGGGGGAGAGTCGAGCCTCGAAAAGCACTGTTGAGAGGAAGATCCTTGGCCCCTCTTCATTCTCTACAGGGTTCCAAACCTTTCTTCAACATAGGTGACAACGAGCGAGGCAGAGATGGAAGAGATCAAACACGGGAATAAGAAGCAAGCTCGCCTTCCTTTTTGATCATTTTGATAGAGGGGGGGGGATGGAGAAAGTGGACAAAACAGACTCGCATTTCTCATCGAACAAATACAGGAAAAGAATCATATTGAAAACGCTTCTAACCCAACCCCTTCCTTCGTAGAGCCGTGTATTGTAAGTGATCCGAACCTGCCTGGAGCAAGCCTCCCATAGAGGCAAGTGAAGTTGGTGAGCCGTATGATGGGCAACTATCTCCTGCGGTTCGGAGAGGACTCAGCTGTTAGTTAGTACCCCCTTGGCTCGGTTTCGGGGTGGACCCTTTCACTCTATTTTATTATATACGCTTAGCGAAAAGAATGTTTTTTGATACACCTAGGACATGGATTCTATATGAACCAATGGATCGTGACAAGTCGTTACTACTAGCAATGACTTCCTCTTTCATTACTTCATTCTTTCCATATCCCTCTCCCTTGTTCTCAGTTACTCATCAAATGGCACTCAGTTCATATCTTTAAGTTCGATCATTAACAAGGTTCAAAGAAAGGGTGGGCCATTGATAAAGAATCGATTCCAAACCAC
>MEJB01000957.1:45477-58595 GCA_001752375.1 Rhazya stricta | reverse complement strand
GGATTAGTATATAGAGTATATTATAAAGTAATGAATACAATGGCTCCTAAAGCAAAAATAATATCTAAGATAGGTGAATCTTTATTATTTGAATCAAATAATGAACATACAAGTACATATATACCTAGAACAATACCTTGGAATGAATTATTACAAAATGAATCTAAATGGAATTTAGAACAGATACAAGATATAAGTAAACGACCTGAAAATAAGATAGAACCAGGAAGATTATCTAACATTATTGAATATAATAATGGGTCTGTAGAATTAAACTTTACTAAAAGATAATTCTCTAGCAGGTTTGAAGTTGGTGAAACATCAACTGCAAGAGAAGATAAGACAAAGTTACATAGTGTAGATTTTGATAAAATTATACCACAACCCATATATTCCTATAAATCACACAGTATGAGAGAGTCTACATCAGACTTTAGTCCAACAACAAGTCAGATGGCACCTGACTTACCTCCATCATTAAACATGATTATTAATAGTAATTGGAAAATTAATAAGGATTTATTAAGAACATGGTTTTATGCTAAAAATAAAATAGAAAAACGTACTTGGTTTTTCAACACTTTTCCCCCCCGAGAGAGAGAGGATATTCGAACAAAATGGTATGATGAAATGAACAGATTGCATATTCATTTAGAATTTTTTACTTGGCTAGATAAATATTTAAAAAACCAAGAACAATGGAACAAATATAATAATGAAGTAAATAAGCTACAAAATTGGAATACTACCTCTGGTAAGATAGTTAGTTCAACTGACCCACCTTTAGAAGAAATTAAATTAAATATAGATGGTAATACTATTGTTGCTAGTCCATGTAAAACAATATCAAAAAATAGAAAAAAAGACAGTCAACCAGTATTGAAAGATATAGATAAAATATATCAACAAAATAATTATACTAATCAGAAATTACATAGTTTGTCTGAACAGGTTAGTAAATTAGAAATTCCTTCCATTAGTAAACCTCCACAGAAGATTAATCCTGAACAGCCTTTATTTAAATTAGAAAGTACTCAAAATTTTTAAATGCAAAGTGAAAATGCTTTATTAAAAGAAATAACTAAAAAATTAGAATCTTTAAATCTAGATAAAGGTAAAAATATTAATAACGTAATAGTAAAAAATAGTGAACAGTCTGAAGATGAAATCAATGAATTAAGTATAAATAAATTAAAGACAAGCAATAATAAAAAATATACTATGGGAAGAATATATAGTAAAACAAGGAATTATTATCCTAGATCGTCTTTTCCTGATGTACAATTTGAAGAAGTTAGAGGACAATTTCATTATAACCCTGATACATTATATGATTGGAATTTAGATGGTTTAACAGAACATCAAATTTATACATTAATAACAGAAATGGGAATAGTAATATCTGCTTATAAGTCAGCAGGAAAATCGGATGTAGAAGCCGCTGAAATGATAATATTTGGATTTACTGGATCTCTTAGAGGATGGTGGGAAAACATGTTAACTGAAAATGAAAAATTAAGTATTAGACGAGCAACTAAACAAGTAATAACAAATGCTCATGAAAGTACTTCACAGCTTCGACAAATAGTAACAGCTTATACTACTATAGAAGATGCTACGAATACATTAATATTTTCCATTTGTAAACATTTTTTAGGTAATCCAGAAAGGTTTCAACAAAGAAGTTCTGAGATATTAATTAATTTAAGATGTCCTAGATTACATAACTTTAGATGGTATAAAGATATGTTTTTAAATAAATTAATGATTAGACATGATGCTAGTTCTGTATTTTGGAAAGAAAGATTTTTAGCCGGTTTACCTAAGTTGGTTGCTGAAAAAGTTAGAACAAAAATTAGAGAAGCCAATAATGGAGATATTCCTTATTCTAGTTTAACATATGGAGATATAATTAATTATATTAACAACACTGGTTTAAGCCTTTGTAATGATATTAAACTAGCAAACAGGGTACAACAAGAAAATAAAATATTAGCCAAAGAATTAGGAGGATTTTGTGACCAATTTGCTATATCAACTGAAAAAATAAGTGCTCCATCAAATAAAGTTAGAAGAAAAATTAAAAAGAAATCAAAAATTGAAAAAGAATATAAGAAACCTAAATATAGCTTATCTAAAAAGACTTATTCAAAACCAAAGAGTAGTTTAACTAAGAAATCTTCTAAATTTTCTAAATCTGAAAAAACTGGATCGATGAGTAATATTAAATGTTACAAATGTGAAAAAACTGGACATACATCAAAAAATTGTACTTTGAAAGATAAAGTTAATAATTTAGAATTAGATGAAACAATAAAAAAACAAGAATCAGATCAGCATAAGCCATCTAAATTCCAATCATATAATATATCTGGGTTATAGTGAAATTGTCCTCTTACTTCTTCAAATTGTACATCAGGAAAAGACGGTTTTGGATAATAATTTCTTGTTTTACTATATGTTCTACCCATTGTATATTTTTTATTTAGAAACATATATTTATACCACCTAAAATTCTGCGTACTTTCTAATTTAAATAAAGGTTGTTCAGGGTTAATCTTCTGTGGTAACTTAGTTATNAATAATTTAGAATTAGATGAAACTGTTAAAAAACAACTTTTAGAAATAATAGAACATCATGATACAGACGATGATATAATAAGTTCTGATGAACTAGAAGATGATGATCAAATTAATGAACTATTTTATAGCTCAACAGATAGTGAATCTAGTGTTGATTGTATAAACAACATAGGAATATTCCAAGATCTATTTCTAAACAGACACTGTTGTAGATGACAGAGAATTCTACAAACAAAGGCATTCTTAGAGAAGTATCTTACGCAGAGTGATTGTTCAAAGGAAGGCTTCAAGTCTGCCTTCTTTAGTTCATTTCATTGCTTATATAGAGAATTACAAACAATACTGTTTACAATAATATCAAAGAAAATAATTTAATCTGGTACAATTATGTAAAAAAAAGATAAGATCTAATCTTCTTTTCAGTTCACTATCTCTTGTCTCTTTGTCGTCTTTTAATCTTAGTCAAAAGTTTCTGCTGTTCATCTGTTTCTTCACATGGGGTTGTCTGCCAATATCATATACTTTTCAAAAAGGAGTCTGTGACAGGGGTCCTCCATATGGGTCAAAATCATCTGTTGCAGAATTTGTTGGARAATCATCTTCACTCTTGATAAGATCTGCATACATTTTCTCTAAATTCTTTTTCATTTCTTCCACCTCTTTCTTTTTATCTTCTTGACTCTTGTGACTTGATGTTGACTTTGTATTACTCTGTGCATTTCTTTTTGTTCATCAAATTGTATCCACCATTTCGTCTTTACAACTCTGACTAAGGCCATCTRTCCATATTGATCTGTTCCTTTAGCATATTGCCACATTATAATCCAAGGAAACTTTGTCATAAAGAAAAAGGTAATCTATTTCTCTATAGTAGAGCTGAATTTTGAAGGAGTGGTCATAAAAGAAGAATATTTGTCATAAATATCCTTTGGTAAGACCATAGGGTCTATACCAAACTTGTCCCACCAGGYTGCAAACCATTTGGGCATGGGGTCTGGTAATTCTGTCTTTAACTATATAAACCATGAATGGGTATATGGTCGAACTAATAAAAAGTTTGACCAGGCTTGAATATAATCAAAGTAGGTAAATGTGAATGGTCTCATGTTCAAATTTGTAGGAAAGGCGACAGGTGTCGTCAGTTGAGTGGTCTTCCAGGTTTTTACTGATAAAATTTGAATTATACAAACTTTTGAGTATGCCAGCCGTTCACAACCAGGCTTATCTCTGTCTGGCTGCATAGCATGTTGAACTTCAATTGACTTTGTCTGTAGTAAAACAGCTTCATACCAATCTCGGGTCTTAATAGGATTAGTTGAAATATAGTGAAAGTCAGGATAAAAATATAACTGTAAAATATCTTTAAAACTAGAATCTTCATGATTCGCTTCCAAGGTAATAATCTGAGTAGGATGTTTTTCTTTCCATTCACCAGGCTTTACTAAACTGTCTGTAGTAGAAGATGAAGGTAAAGCAGGAAATTCTGCTAAATGACTATGTATAGCTTCTTTATAATTTGAAGGAGGAGTCTGTTCAGTAGAAAGGATTCTGTTGACAAATCGAGTCTGTGTAGGTGAAGGAGTCTGTGTAGGAGAATTTGTTAATGATAAATATCTATTTTGAAGAGGTGGAGCAGGGGCTCTAGCTCTAGGTCTCGGGTTGCTCATGTTTATCCTGTAAAAACTCTGTAGTTAGATAATCAGGTAAAGAATTATGAGATCCTTTAATAAATTCTATATCAAAATCAAAAGAAGAAAGAATTGCTTGCCATCTAGCAAAGATCTGTTTAGAAACAAGATTCTTAACATCTTTTTCTAAAACATCTTTAGCAGCTTTACAATCAATTCTTAATAAAATTTTTTTGTTAATTAAATCATCCTGAAATTTTGTTATACATAACACAATAGATAAAATCTCTTTTTTTAATCATAGAATAATTCTTTTGTGAAGAAATCCATATACCTGAGTAAAATCTTATCAATTGTTCTGTTGTAGAGTCTGGTAATCTCTGCTTGAGGACACCGCCATAGCCAAGCTCTGAGGCGTCAGTCTCAACAACCATAAGAGCGTCCAGATGCGGGATTCCCAAACAAGGCAGTAACTTAATTATTTGTTTAATCCTTTTTACTATATTTGTGTGTTCTTCAGTCCAAGGTGTAGCATTTTTCCTAAGTCTTCCATATAAGGGTTCTACAATAATTCTTAAGTTTTTTATGAAATCTGATACATAATTTAAATATCCTAAGAATCTTTGTAATTGCTGTTTGTCTTTAATCTCATCAGGAAATTTATCACCAAATTCTATTGCTCTACATATGGGCTTATATGTACCTTGACTCAGTTCATGACCTAAAAATCTATAAGTAGTCTGAAATAACTTCATTTTAGTAGCAGATAATACTAAACCATTTCTTTTAATAACTTTATAAAAGATATGTAGGTGTTTAAAATGTTGTTCTATTGATTTAGAAAATATTAACACATCATCAATATAAACAATACAGAAATTAGTATAATCATTAAATATTTCATTCATCATATTTTGAAATTCAGATGGCGCATTTTTCAGTCCAAAAGGCATAACATTTCATTCATAGTGTCCAAAAAGTACTGTAAATGCAGTTTTATATCTATCTTCTTCAGCAATCTGAATTTACCAAAATCCAGATTTTAAATCAAATTTAGAGTATAAATTTGCACCAAATGTTCTTTTTAACAAATCTCTTTTATTAGGTATTGGATATCTAATCNGATAAACTATGCAATTTTTGATTTGTATAGTTATTTTGTTAATATATTTTATCTATATCTTTTAATACTGGTTGACTATCTTCTTTTCTATTTTTAGAGATTGTTTTAAAAGGATTGGCTATAATCGTATTCCCATCTATATTTAATTTAATCTCTTCTAAAGGTGGATCAGTTGAACTAATAACTTTTCCAGTAGTAGTATTCCAATTTTGTAGCATATTTACTTTATTATTATATTTGTTCCATTGTTCTTGATTTTTTAAATATTTATCTAGCCATGAAAAAAATTCTAAATGTATTGCAATCGTATCTAATACAAACTCATTTTTAATTCTAATATAAACATGTATATACCATCTTTGATAATTTACTTCAGATATTAAGGATATATAGTCAGTATTAAATATTTCTGTTGTTTTTACAGATTCATCTGCAGGGGTTTCTATTAAAACATCTTCTACTTTTTGTTTTCCTTTATCTATTTTAGCCATAGTAGTTAATATTCCTACTTGAAACTGTAATTCTTTAAGTTCTCCTTTCAATATATTTATTTCTTGTTGTAAATCAGAAACAGTAACTTTACTTTCTGTTTTAAATCTAGAAATGACTTCATTAAAATTAAATGGTTTAATTTCTTTTTTATGTACATCTGTTATTATCAAATCTTTTAATTTCAATAAATATTCCATTTTAATTTCTTTATCTTCTATTTTATCTATTAATTCGAGAAAGAATTTCTTATCAGATGAAGAAATAACATTTATACTAGGATAACATATTCCTATATTGTTTATACAATCAACACTAGATTCACTATCTGTTGAGCTATAAAATAGTTCATTGATTTGATCATCATCTTCTAGTTCATCGGAACTTATTATATCATCRTCTGTATCATGATGTTCTATTATTTCTAAAAGTTGTTTTTTAATAGTTTCATCTAATTCTAAATTATTCACTTTATCTTTTAAAGTATAGTTTTTAGAAGTATGTCCTAATTTTCCACATTTATAACATTTAATATTACTCATAGATCTAGTTTTATCAGATTTAGAATATTTAGAAGATTTTTTAGTTAAACTACTTAAATAGTTTAGGCAGAGAGAACTCACAAGAGATAGTTCAAAGGTTGGCAAGTTCTGCCGTTCTTCATTTCATTACTTCAATTTATAAGCTTAGTTACAAACTGTGGATCCATACAATAATTGTAACTTTAATGAAGCTATCGAATAATTTTTGCTTTAATAAAGTCTACAATAAGAGTTGTCTAACTTTACAAAAGTTGTCGGCCATCAGTTTAAGTCTTCGTCAAAAAGTCTCTTTAGTGCAGCAGCTTTATCTTGTTGGTTCACATGCTGGTGTAGGAATCTGTCATTTCATCATGTGAGTCTATCTTCACATTATTTTTTGAAAAAGTCGCCAAGGCATTCTGGAGGCATCTGTGATAAGGGACCACCGAATGGATCAAATTCTTCTGTTGTAGAATTCTCTGGACTTTCTTCTTTAGCTAACTCTTTGTACATCTTTTCGAGATTCTTTTTCATTTCGTCTAATTCCTTCTTTTTCTCTTCTTTGGCTTTAGATGATGACGTTGATGAAGGTGCTTTCTTTTCACTTCTTTTGGCTTCATCAAATTGAATCCACCATTTAATTCATACTGTCCTGGCAAGAGTCTGATGTCCATACTAATTTGTTGACTTGGAAAACTGCCATACAAGTATCCATGGAAATTGCATTTTAAAAAAGAAAGACATCTGTTTTTCTTGAAATGATAAAGTCTTGGCGGGCATTTTCATAAAGGTATAATATCTRTCAAGGAATTCAAGAGGTAAAATATCAGGTGAAATTCCATATTTGTCCCACCATTGGTAGAACCATCTAGGAATAGGGTCAGGTAAATCTGTTTTAATCTGGAAGAACCAAGAATGTGTATAAGGTCGAATAAATAGAAAATTATCCCAAGCTTGGATGTAGCCAAAATATGTGAAAGTGGGTGGCTTCATATTCAGTTGAGAGGGAAATGATATGGGAGTTGTCAGTGAAGAGGCTTTCCAATATTTGGGTGATAAGATTCGTTTGATTTGAACTTTTGAATAAACTAATCTGTCACAACCTGGTTTATCACGATCAGGTTGCATGGCATGCTGTACAGTGACGGAATCTGTATATAAGAGAATGGATTCATACCAAACATTAGTTTTCATAGGGTTATTGGAAATATAATAAAAATCAGCTAAGAAGTATTTGGAGAATAAGTCTTTAAAACTCAATTCTTCAAATTCTTCTTCAATGGCAATAATCTGTGTAGGACTCTTTTCAAACCAATCGCCTACTTTCATTTTTCCTGTGGCAGTGGCTGGGGGTAGTGCAGGAAAGTCAGCTAATTTTGATGTGATGGCTTCTTTAAAATTTGATGGTGAAGGAATTTTAGGATCAAATAAGACTGAAGATCTGTTTACAAATCTAGTTTGACTAGCTGGGGTCATTGTACCAAGTATTTGAAATTTATTATCTGTTGAAGTGGAAGGAGACGGGGATCTCTGTCTAGGATTGGGTAGTCGACTCATGCTTATCCTGTAAAATTCGCGAGTGAGATAATCTGGTAAAGAATTATTTTTTCCTTTAATATATTCTATATCAAAATCAAATGCAGATAAAATGGCTTGCCATCTAGCAAAAATATGTTTAGAAACCAGATTTTTGACATCTTTTTATAAAACATCTTTTGCAGCTTTACAGTCAATTCGTAATAAAAATTTTTTGTTAATTAAATCATCTTGAAATTTCGTAATACATAAAACTATAGAAAGCATTTCTTTTTTGATAGTAGAATATTTTCTCTGTGCAGAAATCCAAACACCTGAATGATATCTTACTAACTGTTCAGTAGAGGAATTTGGTAATCTTTGTTTGAGGATACCGCCATAGCCGAGATCTGAAGCATCCGTTTCAACCACCATGAGAGCATCAGGGTGTGGAATCCCGAGACAAGGCAGACTTTTAATTAATTCTTTAATTTTCTTAACTACTTGAATATGTTCATCAGTCCATGGAGGAGAATTCTTTCTAAGTCTTTTATATAACGGTTCAACAATAATTCTTAAATCTTTAATAAAATCAGATACATAATTCAGACATCCTAAAAATCTTTGTAGCTATTGTTTTTCTTTAATTTCATCAGGAAATTTATTATCAAAACTAATTGCTCTACAGATCGGTTTATAAGTTCCTTGACTTAGTTCATGTCCTTAAAATCTACAAGTAGTCTGAANCAGATTTTAAATCAAATTTAGAGTATAAATTTGCACCAAATGTTCTTTTTAACAAATCTCTTTTATTAGGTATTGGATATCTAATCCATTGTAAAGCTCTGTTTAAAGGCTTATAATTTATTACTAATCTAGGAGCACCTCGCTCTTTTTCTGCCGCATTATTAACATAAAAAGCTGCACAACTCCAAGGTGACTTGGATGATCTGATTAATTTCTTTTCTAACAAAGTTTTTATTTCTTTTTTACAATATTCTAACAATTCAGCATTCATCTGTATAGGTCTAGCTTTAGTAGGTATATTCTGATCAATAAATCCTTTTTTATAGGGTAATTTAACTATATGCTTTTTCCTATCCCAAAATGCATTTGGTAAATCTGAGCAAACTTCTTTATGTAATAAATCTTCAAAATTTTTTATTTGTTTTTTGATCTTTTCACTATCTAGAAATTGTTTTATTTTTTCTATCTTTACTTCTTCTTGTAAATAATTTATTTGTTTAGTTATACAGTTTATTATTTTACTTATAGTAGATTCCTTTAAATTATTTATTTCCCTAGTAGTCGGTGAGGTCACAAATTTAAATGTAATATCTTCTTCTAATATTTTAGTATGAACTCCATTTCTATCTACTGTAAAGGGGTAAATTTGAGTAAGAAACGGTGTACCTAAAATAATATTTTGTGCAAGATTTTTAACTAAAATAAATGTAGTCTTAAAACATATCTGATTATTACATATCATTGCGTTAGATAACTTATAATTAACTATTAATTTAGATCCACTAGCTGAGTTTAAACCTTCTTTAGTTTTCTCAAAATATTTTGTCAGAATTAAACCTTCTTATATACAATTCTGATTTGCACCACTATCTAGTAAGGCAATCGTATCTAATACAAACTCATTTTTAATTCTAATATAAACATGTATATACCATCTTTGATAATTCACTTCAGATATTAAGGATATATAGTCAGTATTAAATATTTCTGTTATTTTTACAGATTCATTTGCAGGGGTTTCTATTAAAACATCTTCTACCTTTTGTTAGCCAATTAGAAAGCCTTTCGATAACTAAGTTACCACAGAAGATTAACCCTGAACAACCTTTATTTAAATTAGAAAGTACGCAGAATTTTAAGATGCAAAGTGAAAATGCTTTATTGAAAGAAATAACTAAAAAACTAGAATCTTTAAATCTAGATAAAGGTAAAAATATTAATAACGTTATAGTTAAAAATGAAGAATCTGAATATGGAATAAATGAGTTAAGCATAAATAAATTAAAAACGAATAATAATAAAAAATATACAATGGGTAGAACATATAGTAAAACAAGAACTTATTATCCTAGACCGTCTTTTCCTGATGTACAATTTGAAGAAGTAAGAGGACAATTTCACTATAACCCAGATACATTATATGATTGGAATTTAGATGGCTTAGCTGAACATCAGATATATACTTTAATAACTGAAATGGGAATAGCTATATCTGCTTATAAGTCAGCAGGAAAATCAGACGTAGAAGCAGCTGAAATGATAATATCAGGATTTACAGGATCACTTAGAGGATGGTGGGAAAATATGTTAACAGAAAATGAGAAATTAAGTATTAGAAGAGCTACTAAACAAGTTATTACAAATGCACATGAAAGCACTTCACAGCCTGAACAAATAGTAACAGCCTATACTACTATAGAAGATGCTACGAATACATTAATATTTGCCATTTGTAAACATTTTTTAGGAAATCCAGAAAAGTTTCAATAGAGAAGTTCTGAAATATTAATTAATTTAAGATGTCCTAGACTGCATGATTTTAGATGGTATAAAGATATGTTTCTAAATAAATTAATGATTAGACATGATGCTAGTTCGGTATTTTGGAAAGAAAAATTTATAGCAGGTTTACCAAAATTATTTGCAGAGAAAGTTAGAACTNTTGTTTTTCTTTAATTTCATCAGGAAATTTATTATCAAAACTAATTGCTCTACAGATCGGTTTATAAGTTCCTTGACTTAGTTCATGTCCTTAAAATCTACAAGTAGTCTGAAATAATTTCATCTTTGATGCAGATAATACTAATCCATTTCTTTTAATGGTTTTCAAGAAGATATACAAATGTTTAAAATGTTGATCAATCGATTTAGAGAATACAAGTACATCATCAATACATACTATACAAAAATCAGTATAAGGAGTAAATATTTCATTTATCATATTTTGAAATTCTGAAGGAGCATTTTTTAAGCCAAAGGGAATTACATTACATTCATAATGTCCAAACGGTACTGTAAAAGCAGTTTTATATCTATCTTTTTCATCAATCTGTATTTGCCAAAATCCAGACTTAAGATCAAATTTACTATATAAATTTGCACCATAAGTTCTTTTTAACAAATCTCATTTATTTGGTATAGGATACCTAATCCATTGTAAAGCTTTGTTTAATGGCTTATAATTAATTACTAGTCTTGAAGCTCCTCGTTCTTTCTCTGCAGCATTATTTACATAGAAAGCAGCACAATAATTAAATTTTTATCTAATAAAGTCTGTATTTCTTTCTTACAGTATTCTAATAATTCAGCATTCACTTGAATAGGTCGAGCTTTAGTCGGTATATCTTTATCTGAAAAGCCTTCTTCATAAGGTAAGCTAACTATATGTTTCTTTCTTTCCCAAAAAGCATTTGGTAAATCAGAACAAACTTCTTTAATCAATAATTCTTCAAACTATTTTATCTGATTTTTTATTTTATCTATTTCTATTAACTGCTTAATCTTTTCTAGTTTTATTTCTTCTTGTAGATAATTAATTTGTTTAGTTATTAAATTTATTCTTTTATTGATGGTAGAATTTTTTAAGTCATTAATCTCTTTAGTHGTAGGTGCTGTAACAAATCTAAAAATAATATCTTCATTTAAAATTCTAGTATGAACACCTTCTCTATCTACTGTAAAAGGATAAATCTGTGCAASGAAAGGAGTTTCTAAAATAATACTTTGAGTTAAATTTCTAACTAAAATAAAAGTATTTTTAAAACAAATCTGATTATTACATACTAGTGCATTAGATAATTTATAATTAACTAACAGTTTAGAGCCACTAGCACTGTTTAACCCTTCTTTTGTTTTTTCAAAATATTTTGTGGGAACTAACCCTTCTTGAATACAATTCTGATCAGCTTCACTGTCTAACAAAGCTATAGTATCTAATATAAATTCATTTCTAATCTTAATATAGATATGCACATACCAACGTTGATAATTTACTTCAGATATTAAAGAGAGAAAATCAGTATTAAATACTTCTAATGACTTTTCTTCTTTTTCTATGGAAGGTTCTTCTTCAATTTCTTTTTGTTTCTTTGTTTCTTCTTCCTTTAATTTTGTTGTTAAAAGTCCTACTTGAAACTGTAATTCTTTTAATTCTTCTTTTAAAGTACTTATTTCGTGTTGTAAATCTGTTACAGTTACTTTATTTATTTCTGGTTTAAATCTAGAAGTAATTTCATTGAAGTTAAACGGCTTTATATCATGCTTATGAACTTCAGAAACAATTATATCCTTTAATTTTAATAAATATTCTTTTTAAATTTCATTATCTTGGATTTTATCTATTAATTCTAAAAAGAATTTCTTATCAGAAGAAGAAATGACATTAATATTAGGATAACAGTATCCTGTAGTATTAACACAATCATCTTCAGACTCAGTTTCAGAAGAACTATCAGCTAATTCATTAATTTGATAATCTTCTTCAAATTCTGAAGAACTAATAATATCTATATCAGTATCTTCTTGATCTAATATTTCTAATATTTGTTTTTTAACATTTTCATCAAATTCTAATAAATTAACCTTTTCTTTTACTTTACAATTTTTGGCCGTATGACCTATTTTACCACATTTCCAACATTTAATATTACTTAAAGATCCTGTTCCAGAACTAGTAGGCTTAGAATCTTTTGAAGAACTTTTCTTAGTTAAACTACTCTTTGATTTTGAGAATGTTTTTCTAGAAGGTATACTATACTTAGATTTCTTTTTATATTCCTTTTCAAATTTAGATCTTTTCTTATTTTTCTTTATGACTTTATTGGAAGGAGCACTAATTTTCTCAGTTGAAATAGCAAACTGATCGCCAAATCCACCTAATTCTTTAGATAATACAGCATTTTCATGCTGAACTCTATTAGCTAACTTAATATCATTGCATAAGCTTAATCCTGTGTTATTTATATAATTAATCAAATCACCATATGTTAGTGTAATATAAGGTATATCTCCGTTATTGGCTTCCCTAATCTTATTCCTAACTTTTTCTGCAAATAGCTTAGGTAATCCTGCTATAAATCTCTCTTTCCAAAACATAGAGTGAGCATCATGTCTTATCATTAATTTAGTTAAAAACATATCTTTATACCATCTAAAATCATGTAATCTCAGACATCTTAAATTAATTAATATTTCTGAACTACGCTGTTGAAACTTTTCTGGATTTCCTAAAAA
>MEJB01000957.1:11783-22540 GCA_001752375.1 Rhazya stricta | reverse complement strand
GGTATGTACATATATATATTAAAATTAGAAATGAATTTGTCTTAGATACAATTGCTTTGTTAGATAGCGGTGCTGATCAGAATTGTATTCAAGAAGGATTAGTTCCTACTAAATATTTTGAAAAAACTAAAAAAGGATTAAATAGTGTCAGTGGATCTAGACTAATAGTAAATTATAAATTATCTAATGCTTTAGTTTGTAATAATCAAATTTGTTTTAAGAATACTTTTATATTAGTTCAAAATTTAACCCAGAGTATTATTTTAGGAACTCCTTTTTTTACACAAATTTATCTTGTACTGTAGATAGAGACGGTGTTCATACAAAAGTATTAAATGAAGATATTATCTTTAGATTTGTCACAGCCCCTACTACAAAAGAAATAAATGATTTAAAAGATTCAACTATTAGTAAAACAATAAATTTAATAACAAAATAGATTAATTATTTGCAAGAAGAAATAAAAATAAAAAAATTAAGCAACTATTAGAAACTGATAAAATTAAAAATCAGATAAAAGAATTTAAAAATTTACTAATAAAAGAAGTTTGTTCTGATTTACCAAATGCCTTTTGGGAAAGAAAAAAGCATATTGTTAGCCTACCATACGAAGAAGGATTTACTGATAAAGATATACCTACTAAAGCTAGACCAATACAGATGAATGCTGAGTTATTAGAATATTGTAAAAAAGAAATACAGAGTTTGTTAGAGAAAAAATTAATTAGACCTTCTAAGTCACCTTGGAGTTGTGCTGCTTTTTATGTGAATAATGCTGCAGAGAAAGAGCGTGGAGCTCCAAGATTAGTAATTAATTATATGCCTCTAAACGAAGCTTTACAATGGATTAGGTATCCTATTCCTAATAAAAGAGATCTATTAAAAAGAACTTATGGTACTAATTTATATAGTAAATTTGATTTAAAATCTGGATTTTGGCAAATACAGATTGATGAAAAAGATGAATATAAAACTGCTTTTACAGTACCTTTTGGACATTATGAATGGAATGTTATGCCTTTTGGTTTGAAAAATGCTCCCTCTGAATTTCAAAACATGATGAATGAAATATTTACACCTTATACTGATTTTTGTATTGTTTATATCGATGATGTACTTGTATTTTCTAAATCTATTGAACAACATTTTAAGCATCTGTATATCTTCTTTAAAACTATTAAACGAAATGGATTAGTACTATCTGCATCTAAAATGAAATTATTTCAAACTACTTGTAGATTTTTAGGACATGAACTAAGTCAAGGAACTTGTAAATCGATCTGTAGAGCAATTAGCTTTGGTGATAAATTTCCAGATGAAATTAAAGAAAAACAGCAGTTACAAAGATTTTTAGGATGTCTAAATTATGTATCTGATTTTATAAAGGATTTAAGNAACCCTTATATAAAAGACTTAGAAAAAATGCTCCTCCATGGACTGATGAACATACTCAAGTAGTAAAGAAAATTAAAGAATTAATTAAAGGTCTGCCTTGTCTCGGGATTCCTCACCCTGATGCTCTCATGGTGGTTGAAACGGATGCTTCAGATYTCGGCTACGGCGGTATCCTCAAACAGAGATTACCAAGTTCTGTTACTGAACAGTTAGTAAGATATCATTCTGGTATATGGATTTCTTCGCAAAAGAAGTATTCTACAATTAAAAAAGAAATGCTTTCTATTATTTTATGTATTTCTAAATTTCAAGATGATTTGATAAATAAAAAATTTTTATTATGAATTAACTGTAAAGCTGCAAAAGATGTTCTAGAAAAGGATGTTAAAAACTTAGTTTCTAAACATATTTTTGCTAGATGGTAAGCAATTTTATCTGCTTTTGATTTTGATATAAAATATATTAAAGGAAAAAATAATTCTTTGCCTGATTATCTGACACGAGAATTTTTACAGGACAAACATGAGTAGACCTCGAGCCCCAACTCCTATACAACAGAATCGTTTTCAAGCCCTAACACAGACACCTCCTTCACCTCCAACTAGATTCGTAAACAGATCTACTAATGCTCTCACCCAAACTACTCCTCCCAGTAACTTTAAAGAAGCCTTATTTACCAGACTAGCTGATTTTCCAGCTTTACCTTCACCCTCAACATCCAATACTACAGAACAAGTCAAACCTGGAGAATGGTTTGAAAAGACTCCTTCACTGATAATTACTATGGAAAATGAACATGAAGATCTATCATTTAAAGAGATATTTTCTATATATTTATTTGCTGATTTTCACTATATCTCTGATAATCCTATGAAGAAAAAGGAATAGTATGAATCCATTCTCCTTTACACCAAGTCAATAGAAACTCAACATGCTATGCAACAGGACAGAGAAAAGCCYGGCTGTGAACGCCTTGCTTATTCTAAAGTTCGCATACTACAGATTCTGACGCCAAAGACATGGAAGACTACAAGTTTTACTAYAGCAGTTTCATTTCCTGCTTCACTRAACATGAAACCTGCCACATTTACTTATTATGACTATATTCATGCATGGGAAAACTTTTTACTGATTCGACCTTATACACACTCTTGGTTCATCCAATTAAAGACAGATTTGCCTTCTCCAATTCCTAGATGGTTTTATGAATGGTGGACAAAGTTCGGAATTACAGCCAATATTCTTCTTCCAGAAATGTTCGACAGATACCAATCTTTCACGAAGATGCCATCTAAATTTGCTACAGAATTGGAAAAAAAAATGACTTTTTTTTCTTGGTAAAAGTGCCATGGATTTTAGTCTGGCAATATTCAAAGATTCCCAACAGATTTGGACAGACTGTTTTGGCTAGAACAGTACGCATTAAGTGGTGGACTTAGTATGATGAAACAAAAAAGACTGAACATAAAACATCAAAAGGATCAACATCTTCACAGAAGAGTAAAGCAGAAAAGATAAAGGAACTCGATGAAATGAAGAAAAATCTAGAGAAAATGTATCAAGACTTGGTCAAGAATGATGATTCACCTAGACATTCAGAGACAGATGATTATGACCCTTATGGTGGACCACTTTCACAAGTGCCACCAGAATTCTTCTGATTTGACATAAAGACTGAAGATTCGATAAAGATAAACTTTGACAGAATGAAAGAAAAGATGCTGCATTGAAGAATGGCCGACAAAAGTAAAATAATAGAATGCTTTTACTAAAGCTACTTTAGACTTTATCAAAAGATGTTTTGAATTATTGTACGATAGCAATCATTGTATTTTGAYAGTACTCTTGTAAACATCTATATAAGAGTTTGAATGAAAAACAAAAGGTAGAACTTCACTACCTCCTTTGAACAATCCTTTGTGTCTCTGTAAGTTCTCACTATTCTACTGTTTAACAAACGTTTTAGACAAACAGATCCTTAGACATGGTATCAGAGCCAAGTTGCTCAAGTTCTCTAAACAGTTTGCTACAGACTTCGTCTTGCACAGTATATAGGCCTCAAGGGGATAACAGCTTATGCTGTTAAAGACCCCTCTGTTGCTATTATTAACAGTTGTCCCTTCAGTCGGTGGGTTAGTCCCCATACTTCTGGTGCATAGGACGTAATCCTGACGTACTGTGTATAGACTAAGTTCTGAATCTATACAGTATTTTTCGGCTAAACACTATTTTCCTCTTTAAACATTATTTTACTATTCTCTAACGGAATCAAGGGAGATCTTGATGGAGATAACGTCCGTTGGCGAGCCTGTGGAAATCCGATGGTAAGCCCGAGTGAGGTTGTCCCGGTGGGTGCTCTCGGCAAGGCTTTACTAGACCTCTAAGTATTTTGTAAGTTAATAGATAAAATGATGTCTAAAGCGTTAAATTTGTTCAAAGGAAAATCTGTAGACAGTTCTGAACCTAGTGTTGCTTCTACATCAGGTTTACAAGATACTACTGAAGTTAATACAATTGAATTGAACATAGCTAAAATTGAACAAGACCTGCATAATTGGAACATACCTAAAGTAGATATTTCAACGTTTTATCAGAAAGGATCTTTTGAAATCTTTACTGATTATGCTATTAAGACTTCTAAACATATTTTTTCTATTCGAAATAATTGTGAAACATTACAATTATTAAGTAAAGATAGTATTGAACATCATCGTAAGAAATATAGATTTTTGCATATTGGATTAGTACAGATTGCTGTTAAACCAATGTTTAGACTTGGTTTAGATATTCCTAATTTAATTATTTTACGTGATGCTAGACATACTAAATTTGAACATTCTTTGTTAGCTGTATTAGAATCTAATATAGCTAATGGTCCTGTTTATAGTAATTGTTATTCGAATTTTTCAGTAGACTTAACGGATGAAAATATATTAAAAACATTAACTATTAATATTCAGACTAAAAATTTATCTCTTGACAGATCTAAATCAATAGGATTAGTTTATAGAGTTTATTATAAAGTTATGAATACTTTAGCGCCTAGAGCTAAGATAGTTTCTAGAATTGGTGAATCTTTGTTATTTGAATCTAATACAAAGCATGCAAATACGTATATACCTAGATCTATACCTTAGAATGAATTATTACAAAATGATTCAAATTGGAATCTTGAACAGATTCAAGATATTAGTCATAGACCTGAAAATAGAATTGAACCAGGWMGATTRTCWAATATAACAGAATTTAATGATGGATCTGTATCATTAAACTTTTCAAAATGAAAGTTTAATAGCAGATTCTCTGGAGAAACATCTTCTCATATAACAGAAGAAGATAAAACAAAATTACATAGTGTAGATTTTGATAGAATAGTTCCTCAACCGAGATATTCGTTTAGATCTCAAAGTATGAGAGATTTAAGAGATACTGGAGTAGATCTTAGTCCGACTGCAAGTCAGATAGCACCTGACTTACCATCTGCATTAAATATGATAATTAGTAATAATTAGCACTTAAATAAAGAATTACTAAGAAAATGGTTTTATGCTGACGATAAAACAGGACAAAGAGATTGGTTTTTTAAATCTTTTCCCCCCCGAAAAAGAGAGGATATACGAACCGCTTGGTATAATGAAATGAATAGGTTACACATTCATTTAGAATTTTTTAGTTGGTTAGACAGATATTTAAAAAACCAAGAGCAATGGAAAAAACATAACAATGAAACTAGTAATGAAGTTAATATGGTACAAATCAAATATGTTTTAGGACTACATTTATTTTAGTTAAAAATCTTGCACAAAATATTATTTTAGGTACACCTTTTCTTACTCAGGTTTATCCGTTTACAGTTGATAGAGAATGAGTACATACTAAGATATTAGAAGAAGATATTACCTTCAAATTTGTTACATCACCCACTACTAGAGAAATAAATAATTTAAAAGAATCCACTATAAGTAAAAGAATAAATTGCATAACTAAACAAATAAATTATTTACAAGAAGAAGTAAAAATAGAAAAAATAAAACAACTAATAGACAGTGAAAAAGTTAAAAAACAAATTAAAAATTTCGAAGAATTATTACATAAAGAAGTTTGTTCAGATTTATCGAATGCATTTTGGAATAGAAAAAAGCATATAGTTAAACTACCCTATGAAAAAGGATTTACTGATCAGAATATACCTACTAAAGCTAGACCTATACAAATGAATGTTGAATTGTTAGAATATTGTAAAAAGGAAATAAAAACATTGTTAGAAAAGAAATTAATTAGACCATCTAAATCACCTTGGAGTTGTGCAGCTTTTTATGTAAATAATGCAGCAGAAAAAGAGAGAGGTGCTCCTAGATTAGTAATAAATTATAAACCCTTAAACGGAGCTTTACAATGGATTAGATATTCAATACCTAATAAACAAGACTTGTTAAAAAGAACATTTGGTGCAAATTTGTATTCTAAATTTGATTTAAAATCTAGATTTTGGCAAATTGAGATTGCTGAGGAAGATAGATATAAAACTGCATTTACARTACCTTTCGGACACTATGAATGGAATGTTATGCCTTTTGGATTGAAAAATGCTCCATCTGAATTTCAAAACATGATGAATGAAATATTTAATGATTATACTGATTTCTGTATTGTTTATATTGATGATGTGTTGATATTTTCTAAATCTATAGAGCAACATTTTAGGCATCTAAATACATTTTATAAAGTCATTAAGAGAAATGGATTAGTTTTATTTGCTACTAAAATGAAATTATTTCAGACTACTTGTAGATTTTTAGGGCATAAATTGAGTCAAGGTACTTATAAACCAATTTGTAGAGCTATAGAATTTGGTAAAAAATTTCCAGATGAAATAAAAGATAAATAGCAGTTACAAAGATTTTTAGGATGTTTAAATTATGTATCTGATTTTATTAAGAATTTGCGAATTATAGTAGAACCCTTATATGGAAGACTTAGGAAAAATGCTACCCCTTGGACTGAAGAACACACTAACATAGTAAAAAGGATTAAACAAATAATTAAGTCATTGCCTTGTTTGGGAATCCCGCACCCGGACGCTCTTATGGTTGTTGAGACTGATGCCTCAGAGCTTGGCTATGGTGGTATCCTTAAGCAGAGATTACCAGACTCTACAATAGAACAATTGGTAAGATTTTACTCAGGTATATGGATTTCTTCACAAAAGAATTATTCTATAATTAAAACAGAGATTTTATCTATTGTGTTATGTATAACAAAATTTCAGGATGATTTGATTAACAAAAGATTTTTATTAGGAATTGATTGTAAGGCTGCTAAAGACGTTTTAGAAAAAGATGTTAAGAATCTTGTTTTTAAACAGATCTTTGCTAGATGGCAAGCAATTCTCTCTTCTTTTGATTTTGATATAGAATTTATTAAAGGATCTCATAATTCTTTACCTGATTATCTAACTAGGGAGTTTTTACAGGACAAACATGAGCAACCCGAGACCTAGAGCTAGAGCTCCTGCTCCACCTTTCCAAAACAGATACTTATCATTAACAAATTCTCCTACACAGACCCCTTCATCATCACAGACTCGATTTGTCAATAGAACCCTTTCTACTGAACAGACTCCTCCATCAACTTATAAAGAAGCCATACACAGTCATTTAGCAGACTTTCCTGCTTTTCCTTCATCTTCTCCTACARACAGTTTAATAAAGCTTGGTGAATGGAAAGAAAAACATCCTACTCAGATTATTACTTTGGAAGAGAATCATGAAGATTCTAGTTTTAAGGATATTTTACAGTTGTATTTTTATCCTGACTTTCACTATATTTCAACTAATTCCATTAAAACCAGAGATTGGTATGAAGCTATTTTATTACAGACAAAGTCAATTGAAGTTCAACATGCTATGCAGCTAGACAGGGACAAGCCTGGTTGTGAAAATTGAGTGAGCTAGGCTCAATGAGTCCTGTACATTTGTGATAGTATATAATTTTTTAATAGTAAATATCCCAAAAAAAATATGGTGCTTCAGTTTAAATAAGAAAAGATCAAACTATTATTTGAAAACCAATATCTTTGAAGAAATAATTCAGAAATATTCAACGCTGGAACAAAATAAACATGCAAAGTTTAAGAAAAAAACATTTCATGCCAAGTATAGAGTCAAGAGAGTTAAACCTTAACCATAAGAGATTTACTCTACGGGGTCAAGATATACTAGCCTTATCTCCCCATGTATGCATGTGATTTACAATCGAACCCCACGAATAATAACAAATAAGCTGGCTAGTCGCAGCTATAGGAATCAGTACCTCACAAGTTAAACCTCTTCACCAAGGGTACGAGCGTCGAATATTTATTATGGTTACAGTATGGTGCAATCGTCTGCCCCGAACAGATTCGGCCCAGCATAGGTATGATCCATAGGTTTTTTGGCCATTTGGCAACTCCTATAGCACTATCGTCTAAGCAACTGAAGAGTTCCTCATGCTGGGGACTAGCCAAGAGCAGTACTTTGTCCGATGGACTAGTACTTGGAGTCACTGATTGAGCACTCAATCATTACAATATATCTACATTCCAAGTCCGTCCCAATAACAAGTTTGAAGCACAAGTAAATCAATTAGCTCATGAAATTCATGAATAAATCCATGTCAGTTGTAAAAACAATCATTCGATATCTAAAATTAAGTTTTCATCTCTATTGAGTAAACATATTATTTGATAAGTCATGTTGATATAAAATCTTTGATGCCTGAAAGCCTTTAAAAACATGTACAAGAGTTCTTCAAAAGAGTTGAAGAATATTATTATTGAAAACATTTAAAAGGTTTTGAAAGCATCTTTCTAGAGTATGATGCACAAAACCATGTATTTTTGTAAGTTTGTAAAATAGAGGAACTCATCTGAGTATCCTTGGTACCTTTAACCTCCTCAATTATTGTGTTCTATAATCAGATTATAAAAGATTGTCTTAGTCTATGTCTAGTAATGATGTTACAATAATTCTAGAAAAATAAATAATTCCCTAATTATTATTCGAGACCTTAAAATTTTAATGAAACCGAATTTAGGATTTCTGAAAAAATTATTTGGATAATATTACGTGTATGTTGTTCTCTTTTCATTTCTTCTTTCCCTTCACACCCTTAACTCAATAAAGTTATGGACACTAAAGCAGGGCATTAATAACATTTCACAAGTGAGACACCTGAGGAGCAAGTAAGGGAGCTGGCCAATCCGTTCCCAGGTAATAGTAAGAACGAAAAGGTGGTGCTTATGACTAAATGGCAGATGTATTCCATAGTTGCACTATTTGGCTTTCATTTGTTCTTTTCAATATCTAACTTTTTTATTGTATTATTTTCTTGAATTTAAAAGCTAGTTCCTAGGAGAAAATATTATAATAATGAAAAATAATAATAAATAACAGAGTAGGAGAAAATCACTTTAAAGAGGACTTGAAATTTTTAGACATATCAATAACCTTAACCGATGCTATTCTATGTAATAACGGATCATTTATAAATATTGAAAGAAGGAAGTATGTTTTGGAAGTAGTGTACAACAGGCAGGAACAGTTAGACAAAAGGACAAAGAAAAAAAAAAGAAAGGACCTCTAATTTAGATAGACTTCTATTAATATATTATTCTTAATTTCCAATTACTTCATGACATGAATTCTATTTCATATTTTAGCATAATGGTCCTCCACCAAATTACTTATAAGAGCTTCAACTGCAAATCAACTAGTTTTAGTTACTAAAAATGCTTCAGCTGATAAACTTGAAGCATGTAGAAACATTATTTCTTCTTTCAGACTTTAGCATTCTGGCAAGTATGTATTTCCTCAAAGGACATATGAATAGCTTTCTGGCAATCTATCCAAACCCTTAAAAGACTACTTAGAAAATTGAATAACTTGCTATCAAGAAAAATAATTACTATTGTAGAGACTTTAGTTTTAGCTCTCATCCCAAAAAAAAGAAAAAGAAATTCTACCCTTGACCCTAATTCTGATGAAATGCAGTGGTAGTATTGCTACTGAAGCTGCATGAAACTTAGAGTTAATATTTCTTGGAAAGCTACAAACATTTCCAAAGTTGTTGGGATGCTTGGTACATGAATCTAAGATGGAGAAAAGAAATAATAACTTAATTCAAATTCAAAAGGAATTTACATTAGCAGAGCCCTAGCTATATTTCACGACAGATGAATTAGCCACAGAAAAATAAGATGATAGCCCACAACAAAAGCAGGCATCATGTCATGCAAAAGGCTTTACCTTCACAAATAGATGATTACCAGCCTCTGGAAATCATAAAAATTTCAAAAGATAATTTTAGAGAAAACTCAACTAGTACAACGAGAAAGAGAGAGAGAGAGTTGACTTCAGTTTGTAGGAAGGTGGTGGTGAAGAAATAACTAGGTTAAATAGATTGAAGGTGCATAGAAGAAAAGAGGAAAAAGTGAGGCGGTTTGAGGTGATGACTGAGACCAATGTACTAAAATAATGAAAAAGATAAACAGATAAAGAGAAGGGTTTATGAAGTGAAATGGTAGAGTGGTTGAACGAGACAAACATATAAATACAAATGATCTAGACAAAAACAAAAATGGAAAAGATAAAGAAAGAAAAAAATATATTATTATTTTTCTAAACAATTTTAGATTTTTGTTTTCTTCAATAAAATATTATTGTCTAGTTTGCTTCTAATCAATGAACCAAATTAAGAATCGATTATATAAAGTAATTAGTAAATATGTAACTAAATAAATATTCGAGAAATATTCTAATTTTGAAAACCTTTTACTTGTCAATGTCTTAGCTTCTCACCTAATCGCATTTTACGAGATTCCTTGTTAATGGATAATAGCTGGAAAAGATTAGGGTTTTACACCTTTCATTTAAGACTTTGTAAATATTATGAGATTTCATATTATTAATGATATTTTGAGAGCTTATTTCTTTCATACTTTGAACTTGTCAAGTTTTATACTTGTGGCATTTTACTTCGACTTATTACTTAGATTCTAGGGAATACTTGGACTGAAAATTGAAGTAAGAGATCTTCGTCCTTCAGAGGCCTTTTAGACCATTCATATTCTTTCCAAAAAAATCCTTAGAAAAACATAGATCTAAAGGTTATAAATACCTCCATATAGGTTTAGTCCAAGTAGGAATAAAGCCACTTACAAAAGACAGTTCAAATTACATAGTCTTTCTAAATAGGTAACTAAATTAGAAAGTCCTTCTGCCTTAAGTAAACCAACACAGAAAATAAATCCTGATCAACCATTATTTAAATTAGATAGTTCTCAGAAATTTACATTAAGTACTGATACAGACTTACTAAAAGCT
>MEJB01000198.1:11468-21874 GCA_001752375.1 Rhazya stricta | reverse complement strand
TGCAAAAGAGTGATGACCATAATGACGCTTGAAGAAACCGTATGTTCTTTCCTTTCTTGGAAAGCGTGACCGTAATTTTCACGGAAAATGAGAGCTATGATGTAGTTATTATATGTTACCCGAATGGATGAGATTTATCGAATTATAATTTTGTGACAATGTGAAGAAATGAAACTAGACCGTTTGTTCGGTTTTCTGCCCAAGCTCTGTGATTTGGAATTATAGGTAATATGAAAAAACTACTTTGAGTTGTAATTTACGGCTTTTGAATTGTTACTGATGTCTGATGAAATCTTGTAGAGTGAGAACTTTGGTATTTCCGACCTACGAATTTATTCATATAGGATATTAGTAAGGCATTCTGAATTAGATTTAGCCATTTTGTTTATGTGAAAGGTTGAGGAAAAATTGAACAACAAAGGCAAGTAGCAACTGCCCAAAGCGGAAATGGACCACAAATTTTAAAACATAGCAAATTGCACCCTCGGTCCAAAAGCTCTATATTGAAACCCTAAGAAGATCCATTTGCAAATTGTCCAGACCCTTTGCGCCCATGATTTTTTGATCTATGGGGAGTTCACAAAATTCTACATTGCTTAGTATTATTGTATTTGCATAAAAGACCTGAGATCTCCCTCCTAGTCAGTTAAGATGCTCAGTGCGAGTGATACCAGGTGCAATCTAGCGAAACTCTTTGACCCCAGAAGCTTGGATACCTGTGCATGTAGGCTGTGCTTATAATTTTCCAGGTAGCTCAGCTTCCAGTGAGATTACTGATATCATCACTAATATTCTGGCATTTTGAAGTTATGGAATACAAAAAGTCGTCTTCAACTGTCTACCAAGATTCATCCAAGACATCAGTAAAACAATTCCAAAAGCCGTAAATTAACAAAACTCAAAATAGTAGTTTTTCATAAGTAATAATTGTCCACAGAGCATAGCGCACCGAATTATCCAGCTTGAAAAAAAACCGCGTCCCTAGAGCGTGTTCCTATCTTTGTGCAATCTTATGTCATGGAAAGCATGATCTCCTCCAGATATAACCTAAAAATCAGTTACTTGAAACATACATTTGTCAATCCTCTCACCTTGCGGTAAGATATCAAATGTGTGTCACTGTTTTATAACTCAACCACTGAATTCTTCTTCCGTAACTCTATTTGATAGACAAGTACCTAGATCATAGCATATAACAATGTTATTCGTGAAATAATTTTACACCCGGTTCGTAGCGCGTCTCCTGGTGTAATATATAAGATCTAACTGGCATCATATATAAGATGGTACAGTGTTCTTGTGTTCGACCACGATTTTCACATACGCGTATATTTGACAATTGACCGTCATGTTCTCAATTACTTGTACAATACAACTCTTTTGCATAAGAAACTTCTAGAGACCCGTCGAGAAGATTCGATAACCAGTTGTGTGTGAAAGTTTTTTGGTATATGAGATTCCTTGATGAATGCATAGATATAAGTAAGACATGAGATATAGCATAATACCATAGGCTTGATTAGTAAGTGCCATGTGAGAAACTAAATGAAAAGAAAGTGCAAGGAATCTTAGAGTTTGAAATCAGTGTTTGTATGAATCGACACTCAATTTCGTAGAAAATGATGTAATTCAAACTACCTCACTCCGTGATATAAACACTTCTAGTCTTCCACACTTCCTAATTATGTGCATTGACTTATTCTCAAGTAAACAGAATAGCTATGTCGTAATGTGTAAGCCATATTTTCCATTACTTCTCGAGTAAATTGTATAAGTGTTGTTGAGCCATTTGCATTCTCCTCATGCATAGAAGGAAAGAGCATAGCCTCTCCTATTGTTGGTAAGAAGTTATCATTTGTAGGCTGTCTCATGCCTGTTGCCGACCAGGTCACGATGTGTAGTTCCCAGTAGCGTATCTTGTGCAGCAAAGAGCGCAAACTAAGTTCTGATGAGTTGTCTCACAAATCGATGTGAGTAGTCTCTATATGTATCGTCTCAATCTTATTCCTATACACATTTATCTTATGCTCTATTAAGAAAAAGACAATATATAGATCCTGTTTGTGATCTGAAGTACCAATTCTCTCTCTCTTCGTAAACTTCTCTACGTCTTAACTCATAGTAGACCTGCTATACTGATAGTCCTCCTCTAGAATGATCTGAGAGTCTAGAAGAGAGATCTACATGTAAATCGTATACTACTGAGAATTGTTATATATAGATCCATATTTTTATATTAATTGTGTTGCTCTACTTATGCTAGCGTTACTCTTTTCATAGTGAGTACTAAATAAATTATACAGAGTGTATAGTAAATACATCTTCGTCTCTAATTTATGTGTTCTGCTAATCAATGTCATATGATATGATTATTATTCACTAATATCTACAGCACATCAGAAGAAGAATAACTAGTTGTGTCACCTTATTGATAGAGTAGATCCATTGCTAAATTATAGTCACAGCTGTATAACAACGCAACGTGCTTTATAGATGTACTCTAGATATACTCTACCAGATATTCAAAAGTATAAGCAAGGCGTTATATACTAAACTAACACCATAGTGGTTAAATTCTTGTATATTTTACGATAAACTACATAAATATATATGTCACAATTGCGCTTTCCATCTAATGTTAAATAATCACAGTGCATATATCATAATTACTAGATTAAGTCTCCTTATCGCAAACGACATATACATATATACTAATATATTTATTAATCTGACATGACGAGCATCGTGTTTGTCGCTAGTTGACAGCATAGATATATCTCAATATCGCGTTAAGAATTATGAACTTTTCTAATATGCTTCATACCTATTAATCCATATACACTTCTCTCTAGTTAAGAGACAGTTATAAGAAAAGTAGATAATCAATAGACTATCTATAGCAAGATTGATGTTATTGGAGGTTAGTCTATCACTTGACTATACCAGTCGAGTATTTTCCTAGATGCATATAGAAGGTGTGGTAGTTGTTTTTCTAGTATTTCTGATTATATATATGTTATCACTAATTATTTATTTTTTTTTTCTCTAAAAAACTATTCTATGTTAACTCACTATTCCTTGCTTTCAATATTGCGCTCATTCTCAATTCTATCACTCACATTGTCCCCGACCTCAAGCGACCAGTGATTCTTTCCACTCCTAAAAACTAAAAAAATGAGTAAGCAAAAAAGTTGGACAACGAACAAAGCCATTCGTAAGTGTTATCATTTCTACTATTGTGTATTTTTCACACAGACACATATTTTATCTTCGTCCTGACAAATAATCATTATCAAATGTATTCATAAATGATTGTATGATTAAGTCTAAACCTCTCTAAACTTGCTTTTGTTGTTGTCGACCTTATATTTATTTTACCTTTATGTCTACAATCCTATCAACATAAGGTGATTTGTTTGAACTCGGCAGAACAGCTAAGGGGAAAATCGGATGCGAGACAAAACATTGCTATCTGGAGCCATTTACAGAATCTGGTGCCCAAAATGACAACATGCTGCAACGGAACGATCGGTTCAAAAGTCGATTCCCCTTACACATCACCCAACTTTCTAAAATCCATCCATCAAATTCAGATATATTTAATAAAAAATGATAAAAATTTCTATGGCAACACTCTTTTTCAGATACCAATAAGTTCTGATAATCCTCCTCTCTGCTATTTTAGAATAGCTAGATTGAATTTGTGTGCTGCAAAAGCTTTATAATTTTAAGTGAAGACATCTAGCTATATGAACATATTTACACACAGATGAATGCTCTAGACGAAGACATAAAAAACAAATGGGGATTAAAACAGGAAAAGAAAAAACAAGAAAAGAAAGATTCAAAGAAAAAAAAAGGGGAAAAAAGGTTGCTTGTTTAAATTGGGGAAGGGCTTTATCTAAGTGATGTAGGCATATAGATCATTTTTTGTATTAACTGTGTGCAACAACTTTAGAATAAAGTTTACTTAAATGTACTCCGATGTGCGAAGGTTATATTGTTTAGAGCAATAGGATATGAGAGACAAAAGGAGCATAACTCATGTTGTTTTGTCTTATGTTAGAGCATGTAACCCGTGTTGATTCTAGATTGTTATTAGAAATCCGAGGTCACTAATAGAAACTATGATATATCGCTTATGATCGAATAATGCGAGTTGTTGACAAATTACGGAGCCCACGCCGGTAATTAGATTACTCACATGCCCTCTCCTAGTTTATCTCACGCGAAGAAGCCAGTATAGGATCCCAAATACCAATGTGGTTATGTAGTGTGGGCTTTAGAAATAGACGAAACAGTTCAGCCCTCGCGCTTTTAACATGTTTTTATTTAAAAATTGCTCTCGACTGGTCGATACCTATATGGAATCCAGAGCTGAAAAGAGCTAGCGCCTAATTTATTAGTGCATGATCTATTATTGAAGATGATTCAAAATGCCCAATGTCGTCTAGAGTATGGTTCTATGACCTTCTGCACAAACATATATCTGCCATTACTCTCGAAAGTTTTATCTTAATTTTATTAACATGATATGACCATAAGCTTTCCACAGAAAAAATAACTGCCTTATATGATAGGTATTTGCTTTCTTCTCCAGTAATAACAGCAAAACCTAATAACGCCTATTTAACCAAAACACTTCTTCCCTCACACCATACTAATCCTTGTTTTACGTTGACGGTTAAGCACTTACCCACATATCCTTATATCAAGTCTTGTATAGTTATGAAGAAATAATAGCGCTTGGTTCGATTACTTTCACTATTTCACTTACATTAGATATATATACCGTCATGAGAAGAACTACTAAAAGAGGAGAGTGCTTTCCTTCACTCAAATATTCAGCTTCCTAAATTGCGTCTCGCATAGAGAAATAAGAATAAGCAGCAAGAATCAAAACAATCACTTAGAAGGAGAAGAAAGAGAAAGTACATTTGCAACAAAATCTTGTGAATCATACGATTAAAATACATATATTTATTATACTCCTGTCATACATTTTTGTAAGGTGAATGATCTTAGCTCTCCCCTTCTCAGTGCTTTTAATGCATCAACAATGCAGGGTATCTATGTTGGAAGTACGTCTTGCTGTATCTCTCTCGGATTCTCATCCAAATGATCACCACCAATTCCAAAGGCACATGACCAAATCTGTCTTGAAAATAGATTTATACCTGAAGATTGCTCATTAGAGAGTCGATCATCTGCAATAGGAGTATGATTAAACAATAGCATACAAAGTGTGATGTTCTTCGTACATACTTTATACATGGTGCGCCCTACCTCCGTGTGTTGTTGTTGAGCATGACAAGGTGCCATTGTAGTAACTATATCTCCACTTATTGACTTTTCTACATTTCGCGATGACGTACTCCTTAATGGATCTCCAGCGTATATACGTTCTATGTAGTGACAGCTCTGTTGTGCCCTTGGTGTATGATGTGGTGACATTTGGAAATCGTGTGTAGGGTATATGTCACATCAGCGTATCTCACCTGGCTATGAGCTATATGTTACAATACGGAACAGTTCTAGTAGTGATTTGACCAAGATACTTTACAACCATCGAGATGGAATCGTTGCTCTGAGGTAATATAAGTGCTGTGATATAAATTCACATTAGTTTATCGCTAGTTCCTCTTTCTGCTATTTCTGATTTAAATTATTGTATATTCATACCGCCAAATTTTTTATAGGAGTAGTCGTAATTTTGACAGATGCTTCAGACAACATATTTTGAATTCAAGAAGCGCAGTTGTTTCTACGAACTGAACTAATTATTGATTAACCTCCCTAGGAAATGTCTCACTTAGTTCTGTGGAGAAACTGTTGCATTCTGTTTGAAAAAACTTCATGGTGTTAGTCGAATGTGTTGAGAAGTGCTCAATAAGGTTGCCCGCACCCGCGTCTAGACATGTACAGCGTTGATGCGAGTCAATAATATGAATTGCCTGATGCTGATAGTTGTGCCTCCCCATGATTGTGTAGCCAGCTAGCTGTGCCAGAATAAATCTCAATATTCATGTGATGTGTGTATTAAGGCTTATGTCTTTATTTGTGTCAAGCATATCATTCAATCAACGTGTTTTTGATGTATAAATTTTCTGACTGAGATATAGACGATACAGGGTTCGCCAAGCAAACTGAGTAGTCACTAGGCTTATAATAATTCATAGTATGTTCCATACACAAAATGATGGCTCTGTCCGCTTTATGAAACACTAGCTCTTTGTGTCTCTCAGAGTTTGCAATAGTGTTTGATGAGCATGCCCGTGTTATTATCGTTCATTATGTGTTGAAGCCGTAAGATTCGTACTTTATTATACCACAGCTTGGCAGCATGAGAACACATACCTCGCCGCAGGTTGCGCGTAGATTGCGTCAGCATATCTAACTAATAATCTTTCGAGGAGTTGTGTTACATTTTGGCTCGTCTGTGTAACATTTCCCACCTGGTACCATTTCCAATATAGATTTACATGACAAAATATGCAAACCATGTATAGGTCTACCACTAAATCATTTCCGAATGTACTCCAATTGAGAGATGAGTGAGGCGCATAAAAGGATATAAAAGAAAAGGAACGTAGACAGACTGTGGTCAATTGTTGTTATGCCTCTCATTTAGAAGAACTCGGATGTGATGAGCGTCTGAGAGGCCTAGCGAGGATTCCAGAAGAACGCTGTACTTAGAATTTAGCCTCATATTATATCAACTAAATTCAGATGAGGAACCACTTTAAGTGATATTATCGAAGAACTGTATTGTATCGGAATTAGTGTATTCGATTTGAAGCATGTAATATTAACATCACTCACCTAGAAATGCGGCATGATGTTGAATTACGAATATATAGTGAAATATGTGAGGAATTGATAGTTTCGAAACGCAACAGCGAGGTCTGTGTATGCTGCGTGTAAAATAACGAAGAAGTGGATTGTGCACACATCGCGCCTTTTAGATTAGCTTGCAATTTTTTATAGAGAATTAGGTTTATTAATTAAAATAATGTATAATAGATTTTACGATTTGTTTAGCCCCTTTTCATTAATATTATTGTTTCTGTTGGTAACAAATAATTTCGATCACTTTCTCTATAGCATCTATTGTGTTATTATTCATATATGTTAGTCTAGGCGTTATTCATTATAGTGAAGATATTCTTCTGGCTATATTTAGTGTATAGTGTCATTGTGTATACTTGCAACAATGTATCTTCCTCTCCTGATCAGTGCATATAGTGCTCTCTCAATGGCAAAAATGATCGGCTTATTTATCATTTGAGAGAGTTTCAAAGAATTCATTTTCTCATATGGTAAACTAAAGTGTAAATGCAATGATGATGTCAATTACAATTTAGCAGACTATGAGATTGCTTTCTATAGCCTGTCAGCTGCAATAAAACGTTATATATCAGAGTGTATATAATCGATAGTCCGCTTTGAATTCTAAGTGATAATGGCACATTGTGTCCAGATATTTCTGAGCTCGATAGGTGATATAATGATCGAGCGTATTAAATGTGAGTAAATATTGCATGCATGACTAAGAATTCAAATGATAAAAATAATGAATGTATGTAGTCTGTAATATTGAATATGTTCTCTCTGTCAATCCTATCTTCAGTGAAGGTGTGTTTAAAGCTAAAGAGTATTGTGTGATATATTAAAGTAGATAATGTTGTCATAAAACGTGCGTGTGGAAAGATTAGTGTGCGTTGAATGCGATCGTTAATGCTAATCACTGAGACAGCGAAACATATGTTATTGTTAAGTGTGTTGGCTTTCTTAATTGTTGTCGCGTGTGTGTATACACTTCAAGTTCCTTTCTAGGTGAGAGCATGATATTCCATATATGGAGTATTAAAGTAGGTAGAAGACACCAGTTGACTGCAAGCAGCAGCCTACCTTTTACACTTAAGTAAAATGTTGCTTAAGTTAGATGGAGATGCTTTTTGCAAATGTGTTTGAGAGAAGCGCAAGTGTATTGTGTTAAATGCAAAGAATATATAGGTTACTTCTGTTGCTAATAATACTTTTGGTTAACCATTAAGAGTCGCTACTTAGAGATGGTTTAGAATGTGCACAAGATTCTTCTGATTAATTAAAATGCAAATAGCAGTATAAATTTTGAAAATTTAATTAAACCAAATGATGTGATACCAAAAAAAAAAAAAAAACCAAATCTAGTTTGCTTTTCTGATTTTCAAGCTCATGTCATCTGGCAGACACATGTCAGGAAGCGAAAAAAAAAAAAAAAAAAAAAAAAAAAAAAAAAAAAAAAAAAAAAAAAAAAAAAAAAAAAAAAAAAAAAAAAAAAAAAAAAAAAAAAAAATGTTCGAGCGGTCTTTCGAAATAATGTTATCTTCTGAGGATAAGATTGGACATTGGCATGACATTGTCCTTGGGTGTGCCTTTCTCCACCACGACTACAGATGGGAACTGGGTGGATCAGGGGCCGATGCTCCTCAAGTAATCTTAACCTCCGTAGGCAGCAGCGTTTCTTTATCTGAATGCCAAGGAAACCTGAACTTCAATTATGGAAGAAATGGATTTTGGTTAATTCAAGATTGCTATCTGTTACAGTAAGCAATCTCATAAGATTTAGAAGTGTGAAAAACATGTGTTTTCTGTGTTGTAATCCCTGAATTCACGAGAGATTTAGTTGATTTATAGGGAGATTAAACCTAAGATTCCTGATTTTCTTTCCTGAAGTTTAGCTGCTGCATTATATGTATATAAATGCATGTGTTGTAAATAATGCCTAAAGAATATAGATAAATTGAAAATTTTCTTCGGACGGTATCAGAGTTTTTAGATTTTACAGGAATTATTTACAATTCAAGTATTCTTGTGAAGCGCAGAAGAATGTACCATCCAAATGATCATGTCTTATTACACCAGGTACCAATTTCCGGTTGTCCTTTTTGACTTTCAGCCTACACAAGAGTCCGAAAGCGAAGAAATTCAGTGTGATAAAAAGTGATAATTTGAGTGGTATCCACCTGAAGGTGCCTTGTCAGTAATTTTGGTTCTGGAGGAGGGACATGCCTTCCCAACTGCTGAAAATCCAAAGACCCGCCTCTGGATTTTCACCTGAAATTGGGTGTTGGTCATTTCAAATGACAGATATGATATTGTATTCCACTGACTCCTGGAGAAATTATACAAGCTTCAAGAATCCAGTTGCCTGGGTTCAGTCCCAGTTTCCTGACATGCATACATTTACCAAGGTCTGTTTTGCAACATATATATGTCCCCTACAAAAATAATAGTGGGTTGCAAATCAGCTCCTCAGAGCAGCAACCGGGGAGTGCGCGGAGGTAYTGGGGGGAAGGAGAATCTGGATCATAGAGGGCCGGACATCGTCAATTCCATATCCAGAATACCGTTATGCAGGAGGTAGCTTTCCCCGGGTAGCAAGGAAGCTTAGGTTAGATATCTGTTCGTGGAGATTCTTCTGTATTCAACTGCGAATACATCTGATCCTGAAGGCCCTTTTCTCCGGTGGTAACAATTCTCATCAGGTTTGTTAGACCCATGGACAGTCCCTAATTGCATATATAGGTATTTCACCCCGGTTACGACAGAGAGGACATGTATATGTCTTGTAGAATCTCGAATGATCATTTCCATACCGCCTTTTTGTGTTCTCCATGGCCCATCTACATTTAGTTTAGGAGTTTGATGGTCTGGAGGTTGCCATGTTCGACCGAACAATATATATCTACTTCCCTGCATTCCTGTAGATACGTAGCAGCAAAAGGAGGAGTAGCCATGGGAAAGATATGCCTACTCTCAAGTTTCCTCTTATTTCTAGCAAAACCAAAATAGCCCGCATTATAACCATGATGAGTTCGATGTCATAAGTCTGGATGAAGAAGTAGATTCACCAGAATTTTCTTGGAGGACAAACAATGACTTATACTACTTCAAAGACTCCACCAAATGATTTTAAAAGGAAAATGGAAATGATAACAAGTATGGATGAATAGAGAATAGGTTCCTATCCTCTAATATAGCTTTTAGAAATTTTATGATTAAAAAATATTTTTTCTATGCCAAAAATGGAAGTATAGAAGAAAATTTTACAAAATGATTTAATAAAAATAATTATAAAAGGTTGTAATTGTCAAATTGACATTTAATATATTAATTTTTTTAATTTGATAAAATATAATTACTTTGATATCGCATTTTCAAATTTCAAGAACTAATAATAATAAATCAAGTCTAATCACTTTGATGTCATATATATTTAAATTCCAGTTTCGACTCTCTTACCAAAAATGGAAATGCTCAATATAGAAGAGGGCCAATTGAAAGTGGTAAGGGACAATATGTATTTTAYCAAGAGAAGAACCAGCAAACTGTAAACTAGTGCTAGTAATATATTTAACTGC
>MEJB01000949.1:6264-19192 GCA_001752375.1 Rhazya stricta | reverse complement strand
GAAACGGAGGTAAAAAAGTTCAGAAGACATATTTCCAACGTCATATTAAGAAGTTTAGAAAATAATATATTTGAAGTCTTTGGGTATTAATTTGAGGATTTTTAGAAACCATTGACAACAAATAGAAAGATAAAGTAGTACCCCACCTTGATAGAGAGTTTGAATAATGAGACGTTTAACCAAATATGCAAGGAACTGAAATCAATTAACAGGATTCTTAGATGTTCAACAGGACTTATTAAAGTAAAATCATCGTCTACTATTGATTAGGTAAGGAAGATTAGCAAAATATTTTCTCATACGTTTACAATTTTTAAGACAAAAGTTAACTAGATTTAATAAAAATCTGACATTTGATATAGAATCTAAAGAAAATATAAAAATAAAGCATCGAAACTAGAGAAATTAGGGAAAAAATTGAGACACACCTCCCTCGTGATTTAGAAAAAAGTCATCTATATCCGGTTTAACCTAGTGGTTCTTAGGTGGATTTAAGAACCTACTGTTGTCGTAAGAGTATGTTTATGTATAGACTATTCAGTATTGACTAAATATTATAATATTCGATCAAATTCTTATGTTTTAGTCATATCTCCACAATATGATAAAGTAAGTAGATAAAACTTTAGTCTCCCTCGTTAAGAAATTAGTTTTCCGTAGTGTAAGGTAAGTTACGAGGTTTTCCTGACACCTTTCGTCAAATATAGTAGAAAAAAGAAGTAGACTTAAACGGTTTTAGGTCTGAAATTCTAGTTAAATGACGACATATCTAAACGTTGTATTACAAGAAATTCATTTTTAGGGGGAGAAATATCCATATCTTAATGGGGATTAGGGTAACATTTCGAAACAAGTTACCAAATATTAAATTCTGATAGATCCTCGAGGTGCGAGGAAAAGTCCGTCGTAACATTTTATTTTCGTCTTGTTGACGGTTCCACCTGAAACCTACAAGGGATTAATTAAAAAAAATAGATTATTTAGGGACATAAAGAAAAAATCGTCATAAGGTTGTCAAAGTCGTAAGTAAACTTAGCAGATCGAAAACACCCATATAGAAATAGTCATTTTGGAACAAAGTATTCTCCATTCGATTGTTATACCGGAAACGCAAGGGGTTTTACGTAAATCCGTTTAGACTTGTTTGAAGAAAATAATCATTTAGAAGATATAACAAATAGACTCAAATTGGAATAGAACAAAGATCATTGACAAATTAAAAAAAGTCAAAATAAAGAAGGAACATATTAAATAAACAAATCAATATTTAACTAAGCAAATGAATATCAACTTAGGAAATTTAGTAATTAAAGAAAACAACATCCACGACATTGTTTAAATTTTATATTATAGAAAGTAAATTTTAAGTCATACATAGGAAGAGAATAGATGCCATTTTCCTATATGTACACATTCCTTTACCCCCAAGGATTTCTAATATGAGACACAATTCAGAAGATTGATTTTATTTTCCCATAAGAATTTTGTTTAGACTAATAACATGTATAGATCTGCGTAAAGCTGATTGAACATTAAATGATAGTTCAAATCTAGGTGGAATCGCGACAATTAGGAAGAAAAACAAAAAAGGTTTATGAATCAACCTTGATACGGAAGGAACTTATAGGTTAAAACAGTCGAGGCGATAGATATTTCGATAACATAGATTTTATATTTAAGATAAAGATTAGAATTATAGTTTATACGTGTATGGTAGAAACTATTAAATGAGTCTCTAATTTTTTATTTTAGTCATAACTTCTGAAGTATTCAAAAAAGTCTTAATGAAAAGAAAAAAAGAAGTTGATAAAGGAGAAATTGAAGAAACACTAAGAAACGCAAGTAGTAGGAAAATTAAAACGTCAATTTTCAGATGAGACTTATGAACATTAAGAAGTTAAGTCAAAATTTGATAATTAAAGTACAACATTTAGTCAATGTCTAATGAAGTAAAATGAAAACCAAGTTTAGATCTTCATTAAAAGTAATTTTAATTTCCAAATTACAGTACAAATACATGAAGTCTTTGGTAATATAGGAAAATTAAAATTGTTTATTAAGAAAGAATTAAAGTAATAGGACTTAAAATAGATAGTTAAGATTCTTCTTAAAGGAATAGTCTTACTACTCTTTGTAATTTATGAGGCCTATTAGTCATAGGGATATCACAATTGCGTTAGTTAGAGTCTAAGACATCAACCTTCTTGACAGCCAGATTAAAGATAATTAGGAATCGGAACTAATATTCTATTGTTAAATATTGATTAATGTGCTTCGACAGTCTATACTTAATATCGATCAAAAATGTCCTAGGGCAGGGCACCTACCACCCTATAATATAAATACGACTACCGTCTTTTAATGTATAATTTTGACGGGTGATTTATCTATATATGTGTTTACCGACCTCTTTCATCTGAAGAGTCGGGACCTGTTTTCAAGTAGTCGACACTCATGATAGGGTCAAGATTGCTATGAAACAATATAGTTATACATTTGTAAAAAAGTACCTTAGGTCTTTCCAAAGTTGCTCGCATAAGACTCTATCGACTAATTTAAATTCTAAGGCTCCTAATGTACTAAAATCTACCATATATAGTTTCTTATACAAAAATTGTATTCAATTACTATCGTTACTCCTAGTAGCTGACAGAAACTCTTTTTTATAAATATGCGTCCCGAATGCGTTTTAATAAACGGAACTTTCAATCTTTATTCTTAATCTCTTCGATTATTACCTCTATAGGTATTATGCTGTAATTGAATACCTCTAAATTAGTATTAAATTATAATATTATGTCCTAATTCAGAGACATTACTATAATTCTAACTCGTTTTATCTTCATTGTACTCTTTATCGACAAAATAGATTTCCTTAAATCCATTACCTAAAACCCTACGTTAACGATAATAGATTAGATGACCTTTTCTAATACACGCGGTAGATCTGTCTCAACTTTCTTTTTTATTCTTTTCTTGATCAAACTTTTTCCCTAATATATTTTTCTTTTAGATTTATATCGAATGGGAGATCTTTTCTGTAAAGATTTATTTTCTCATCAAATTCGTATGTTATAGTAATTATTATACATCAGGCATATGTTATTAAGTTGATTTCTAGATTTTTCATTGAAATTATTCTAACAGGTGATAAGCTATTTAGTAACAAGAACTTACAGACGGTAAATAGCAGTCTCGTAGAAGTAAGTATATACATAATAGAATGTGCGCAGGTATAAGACAAGTAGGAATAACTAGTATAGTATGAAAAATAGAGAAATCTTTTTAAAACGCCGTGAACTCTTTCACCACGGTGGTATCCCCAGCATCAGTAGACATGAGTCATCACATGGACCACTTAGTATGTGAAAACTGGCTAAGAACCATGTAGAAAAAGCTCTAAAAAGTAAGTTTACAAGTAGTCTTATAGTGATATATATATAAATGACGAAATGAAAAGGACTCTTTCAACCTAGGAAAAGCTACAGAGTCTAAAATAAGAAACTGGTAGCGTATTAACATAGTGGTGAATATCCTTGACAAAAAACGATTTCGACAGACAGTCTGATGAATCTCGTAAAAAACATATAACGGTTTGTTCTTAGGTCCCTTGGAAATGATTTCTTTCCGTAAAGAAAAGATCTAGAGTACATCGTTTAAATCTCCCGGTAGAGGTATTTCCGAAACTATAGAACAAGTCGTAGAGACAAACCATCTATATAACGTCATTAAGGTATAAATTAGGTGGTCAGGGCATTTGCGTAGAACTTATCCTCAACCATTTAGACAGGAAGTCAACTTACTTGTGTCTAACACATATTCCAGACTGTTATTCTTTGAAAGTAGTTCGTAGTTATATTAATTTTGAGAATTTTTGTTAAGTTTATCACATCTCCTTGAGGTCCCTATTGTGTCTACTAACAAGTTTCTCCCCATCGCTTCAAGATGGAAGTCCAAAGTAAAAGTTAAAGAAATATCTTTCTAATGTTCTCTAGACAAAACTGAATGTTATTAACATCAACATGTTATTAAGTTATTTCAGATTTCACTTGAAATTTGAATTAGATACAAGGATTAAGCTAAATCTAATAAGCGTTCTATTTAAGAAAAATCAAACATCGATTATCAATTTCAAATTATATAAAAGTAGTCAATTTAGCTGCCATTTTAATCCTATTGTAATGATATTTGACCAGGTAAACGATATAAGCTAAGTCATGCCGCTTCTTACAAGTTAAACCGATACAGATCGTAGTGCGATTGTATTAGTTTTTATCCTTATAGATTGGGTTCAGATTTGGTACACAATAGTATCGTTAGACAATTAGTTATACATGTTTTAGATATTAAAAAATGCTACTACAAGGTTATTATAAAAATGAATTATTACATTACCAGAGTGTAATAAAGATTAAACTTTTTCATACAAGTCTTCAAAATTATCGTATTAGTCATTTCTAAAGTTTCTTGAAAGCCATTTTATGATAAATTGTAGATGGAATCCATACAAGTTATACGGTTTAGGAACAAAGTTAAAACCGATACAAATAGATTGAATATGATAGTCACATAGAATATGGTTAATACATTCTCTATGGTCTCAAAGGATGTCTAAAATGAGAAATTTGTCTAGAATTGCAAAATCTGAGTAAAATGATTCAAATGAATGTCTCAGAGTCTTCCAGATCACTCGGAACGGCCTCGTGGGGTCCTTGGGTGGAGTGACGCCGACTTAGCCTAAAGTGGCCCGAGCGGTTTCTTTGTAACTGTTGTTTATCTTTTATTTCATCAGGGAACTTATCTCCAAAACTTATTACTCTGCAAATTGGTTTATACGTTCCTTGACTTAGTTCATGTCCTAAGAATCTACAAGTTGTCTGAAATAATTTCATTTTAGTAGCAGATAAAACTAATCCATTCCTCTTAATCGTTTTATAAAAGATATGCAAATGTTTAAAATGCTGTTCAATTGATCTAAAAATGTCTTTTTAGACTGTAAACTATATCTAGATTTCTTTTTATATTTTTTTTCTAGCTTTGATCTCTTTTTAATCCTTTTCTTAACTCTGTTGGAGGGAGCACTAATCTTTTCAGTAGATATAGCAAATTGATCACAGAATCCACCTAATTCTTTGGATGAAACAGCATTCTCATACAAATACATATCTGATAAAGTCAAACTGATTATAATATTATAGCTAGTTTACAATACAAAAATCAGTATAAGGTGTAAATATTTCATTCATCATATTTTGAAATTCAGAGGGAGCATTCTTTAATCCAAAAGGCATCACATTCCATTCGAAATGCCCAAAAGGTACTGTGAAAGCAGTTTTATATCTATCTTTTTCTTCAATCTGAATTTGCCAAAATCCAGACTTAAGATCAAATTTACTGTATAGATTTGCAMCATATGTTCTTTTAAGTAAATCTCTTTTATTAGGTATAGGATACCTAATCCATTGTAAAGCTTTGTTCAATGGTTTATAATTAATGACTAATCTAGGAGCTCCACGCTCCTTTTCAGCAGCATTGTTTACATAAAATGCAGCACAACTCCAAGGTGACTTGGATGTTCTAATTAATTTTTTATCTAATAAAGTCTGTATTTCTTTTTTACAGTATTCCAACAGTTCAGCATTCATTTGAATCGGTCTAGCTTTTGTGGGTATATCTTTATCAGTAAAACCCTGTTCATAAGGTAAGCTAACAATATGCCTTTTGCGTTCCCAAAATGCATTAGGCAAATCTGAACAAACTTCTTTTATAAGTAAATCTTCAAATTGTTTTATCTGAGTTTTAACCTTATCTGTTTCTAGTAACTGTTTAATTTTTTCTAGTTTTATTTCTTCTTGTAAATAATTTATTTGTTTAGTTATAACATTTATTCGTTTACTTATAGTTGAATCCTTTAAATCATTAATTTCTTTTGTTGTAGGTGCTGTAACAAATTTAAAATATAATATCTTTCATTTAAAATTCAGTATGTATCCTTCTCTTATCTACGGTAAAAGGATATACATGTGTAAGGAAATGGGGGTTCCTAAAGATTATACTCTGTGTTAAGTCTTCTAACTAAAATAAAAGGGTATTCTTAAAACAAATCTGATTATTGTACATATCTAGACGCATTTCGACTAACTTGTAATTTACTATCAAGTTTAGATCCACCTTAGCGCTGTTAATCCTTCTTTTTGTTTTTTCCAAATACTTAGTTGGAACTATGCCTTCCTTGAATATCCAATTTTGTCAGCTCCGCTATCTATAAAGCTATTGTATCTAAAATATAAATTCTATTTCTAATCTTAATATCAAATATGCACATACCATCTTTGATAATTTACTCAGAGATTAAAAAATAAAATCAGTATTGAAGACTTCATAAGTTTTTTCAGAATTACTTTTCTTTTTTTCTTCAACTATTTCCTCTTTAACTTCTTTGTGATTCTTTGCGTTCATCATCCTTTTAATTTTGCAGTTAAAAGTCTACTCTGAATACTTGTAATTCTTCAATTCAGTTTTAAACTATTAATTTCATGTTGTAAATCAGTTACAGATTACTTCATTTTACTTTTGGTTCAAATCTAGAAGTAATTTTCATTAAAATTAAAGGTTTAATGTCATGTTTATGTACTTCAGAAACTATTATATCTTTTAATTTTAACAAATATTCTTTCTTAATTTCATTATCCTGAATTTTATCTATCAATTCTAAGAAGAATTTCTTATCAGAAGATGAGATAACATTAATACTCGGATAACAGTATCCTATAGTGTTAACGCAATCATCTTCAGATTCTGTATTGGAAGAACTGTCGGCTAATTCATTAATCCTTAGCCTTGATTATAAGATACAATTATAACTAATTTACAGAAGCTGCAGATATGATTATAGCTAGTTTTACAGGATCCCTCCGTGGATGGTGGGATAATATTTTATCTGATGCAGAAAAATTACATATTAAAACTGCTACTAAACAGATAATTACAAATGCTGGAGAAAGTACTTCTCAGCCTGGACAAATAGTTACAGCTGTGAGTACTATCCCAGATTCTACGAATACTTTGTTATATACAATATGTAAACATTTTTCAGGAAATCCAGAAAAGTTTCAACAGCGTAGTTCTGAGATACTGATTAATTTAAGATGTCCGAGATTACATGATTTTAGATGGTATAAAGATATGTTTTTAACTAAGTTAATGATTAGGCATGACGCTCATTCGATGTTTTGGAAAGAAAGATTTATAGCAGGCTTACCAAAATTATTTGCTGAGAAAGTTAGAAATAAGATTAGAGAAGCTAATAATGGAGATATTCCATATACGACATTAACTTATGGAGATTTAATTAATTATATTAATAATACAGGATTAAGTCTCTGTAATGATATTAAGTTGGCAAATAGAGTACAACATGAGAATGCTGTTTTATCTAAAGAATTAGGTGGATTTTGTGATCAATTTGCTATTTCTACTGAAAAGATTAGTGCTCCATCTAACAGAGTTAGAAAGAAAAATAAGAAAAGAACTAAGTTTGAAAAGGATTATAAAAAGAAATCTAAATATAGCTTACCCTCTAGAAAGACATTTTCTAAATAAAAGAGTAGTTTAACATACAATATCATTAATAATTGTAGTTGTACAATAATTCAACTAAAGTCTAAAGTAACTTTAATAAAGTTGTCCACTATCGATAAATCATTGTCCTTGATGTCTGCCATTTAGTCGTCAGAGCATCTTCTGTCAGATTTGATCTTATCTTCAACGCGTCCTTTCTGTTCATCTTTTGTCATATCATCTTTTTATCTCTTTAGAAAAATTTTGGCGGCACTTGAGAAAGTGGTCCACCATAGGGGTCGTAGTCATCTGTCTCAGAGTGTCTGGGTGAATCATCACTTTTGACCAGATCTTGGTACATCTTTTCGAGATTTTTCTTCATGTCATCAAGTTCCTTTAATTTTTCTGCTTTACTTTTCTGAGAAGAGGTGGATCCTTTCGATGTCTTCTGTTCATTTTTCTTTGACTCGTCATATTGAGTCCACCACTTAATAGGAACTGTTTTTGCTAAAGCTGTCTGTCCAAGACTATTAGGCATTTTTGTATATTGCCAAACAAGAATCCAGGGAACCTTTACTAAGAAAAAGAAAGTCATTTCTTTTTCTAGGTCTGTAGCAAATTTAGAGGGCATCTTCATAAAGGCTTGATATCTGTTCAGCATCTCTGTTGGTAGGATATTTGCAGTAATTCCATATTTAATCCACCAGTCGTAAAACCATCTTGGAATAGGAGTTGGTAAATCTGTCTTCAGTTGAATGAACCACGAATGTGTATAAGGTCTGACCAATAAGAAACTTTCTCAAGCATCAATATAATTAAAACTCTTAAACAATTGCAAATAGTGTAGAGAACTCACAGGGATAACACAGATGATTGTTCAAAGAGGGTAGCGAAGTTCTACCTTCAGAGTTTCATTTCATTTCTTTTATAGAAGATTACAAGAGATCTGTTGATCTTACAATAATTGTAGTTGTACAATAATTCAACTAAAGTCTAAAGTAACTTTAAACTAATCCTATCGATTTAGATTTATCCAGAGATAAATTTTTAGTTTGTATATTAATAGTTAAAGTTTTTAATATATTTTCATCAGTTAAATCGACGGTAAAATTAGGATAACAGTTACTATAAACTGGTCCATTTGCTATATTMGATTCTARTACAGCAAGCAGAGAATGTTCAAATTTRCTATGTCTAGCATCACGTAACATAATCAAAATAGGAATATCTAAACCAAGTCTAAACATTGGTTTCACAGCAATCTGTACTAAACCAATATGTAAAAATCTATATTTTTTACGATGATGTTCAATACTATTTTTACTTAATAATTGTAATGTCTCACAATTATTTCTAATTGAAAACGTATGTTCAGAAGTTTTAATAGCATAATCAGTAAAGATTTCAAAAGAACCTTTCTGGTAAAACGTATTAACATCTACCTTAGGTATGTTCCAATTATGCAAATCTTGTTCAATTTTGGCTATGTTTAATTCTACTGTATTTACTTCAGATGTATCTTGTAATCCAAATGTAGAGGCTAGATTAGGTTCAGAAGTTTCTACAGATTTTCCTTTAAACAGATTTAACGTTTTAGACATCATTTTACTATTTACTTACAGAGTCTCAGAAGGTCTAGTAGAGCCTTGCCGGGAGCACCCACCGGGACCACCTCACTCGGRCTGACCATCGGATTTTCACGGGCTCGCCAACGGACGTTATCTCCATCAAGATCTCCATTGATTCCGTAGAAAATAGAAAATAATGTATAAAGAGGAAAATACTGTTTGATCGGAAAACTGTATAGTTTCAAAACTTAATCTATGCACAGTACGTCAGGATTACGTCCTATACACCAGAAGAATGGCGATTAAACCACCGACTGGAGGGACAACCGTTAATACCGGCAACAGAGGGGTCTTTAACAGTTGAAACTGTTATCACCTTGAGGCCAATATACTKTACATAAACTAGTCTGTTGAAAACTGTTTACAAAAACTGAGCAACTTGGCTCTGATACCATTTCGAGCGATCGGGGAATAGTAAACAGTTTACACAGTAGGTTTAGAGAACTCACGATGATGAGAGAGAAAACCAAAGGATTGTTCAAAGGATGGTAGAGGAGTTCTACCGATTCATTTCATTTCTTCTGAATATATAGATGTTTACAATGATCAGATAAAATCGTAATCTGCTAAAGATGAGATCTGATAAGATCGAATCTGATAAAGATACAATAATTCTATTAAAGTAGCTTTCTAATTACTTAATCGTCTATCGAGAAGACTATGACTTAGACTTCTACTAACACAATTATGATATCCTATAACAATGGGATCGTAATTACATTAAAGCAGAAGACTATTCTTTAAGAAAAATCTTAATTATCTATTTTATGTTCTATCACTTTAATTTTTTCTTATAAACAATTTTAATTTTCTATATTATCATAGACTTCAAGTATTTGTACTATAATTCGGTAAATTGAAATTACTTTATTGAAGATCTAAATTTGTTTTCCATTTACTTCATTGACAATGTTTAAATGTCGTACTTTATTTATTAAATTTTTGTCTTAACTTTCTTAATGTTAAGGTTCATCCTGAAAATTGACGTTTTCATTTTCTACTACTTTGCTTCTTTAGTGTTCTTCTATTTCTTCTTTATCAACTTGGTCTTTCGAGACTTTTTTGAAATCTTCATAAATTATGACTAAAATAAAGAGACTAAAGACTTCAATTAATAGTTTCTACCATGCAAGTATAAATATAATTCTAATCTTTACTTACATAGAATCTATGATATCGAAACGAACTGTCACCACGACTAGTCTTAACATATGTTCTTCCTAATCAGGGATGCTTTATAAAACTTTTTTGATTTCTTCCTAATTTATCACGTTCACCTAGTTTCAATTATCATTTAATATTTAATAGATTACGGAATCAAATATTATTAGTTTAAACAAAATTCTTATGAAAATAAAATCAATCTTTAGATTGTGTCTCATAATAAAATCCTTGAGGGAAAGAATGAGTCTAAATAGGGAAATGTCATCTATCTCTGCCACACGTATGATCTTAAGACTTACTTCTATAATATAAATTTAAACAATGACGTGGATGATGATTTCTCTAATTACTAAATTTTCTTAGATGTTAATCATTTGCTTAATTACACTATTGATTCGTTTAATCAATAAATGTTCTTCTTCATTTTTATCTTTTTTAATTCGTTGACAATCTTTGACTATTTCAAAGTTCTTTTGTCTAACTTTTTTTGTTTAAACTTCTCTTCAAATGATTTCCCTTTCTACAAACAAAAAGACTAGAAAACGGTTTTACGCAAAACCTTGCGTTTTTCCGTATATCAAATCAAATGGTTATTACTTGTTAACGAAATGACTATTTTCTGGTATGGGTGATTTTCGAATCCCCTGGCTAATTGTTTACTTACGACTTAATAAATTCTGCATGACATTCTTTCTTTTAAAGTCCTAATAATCTATTTTTTTCGACTAAGCTGGAAGATTTCAGTGGAACGCCTCAACCGCGACGAAAATAACACTTATTAACGACGGCTTTTTTCTCGCAACGCTCGGGGGATGCCGATCATTTAACTTAACTATTTTTTTTGGGAAACTTATTTTTTTCGTAATGTTACCTAATTGCTATGGGGGATTAACGGCTTAAATTTTCTCTAAATAATTTTTTCTTGGAGAATACCCACGATTTTAAATATATCATTCAAACTAAATTTTAGACCTTAAAACCGTTTTTACTAGTCTAAAGTACTTGGTTCTATCTATATTTTTTTGTTCCGAAAATGACAAGGAAAACCTTGTAATAACTTATCGCTTACAAATACGGAAAACCTGAATTTCTTACGAGGCAGTCTTAAGGTTTTTTTGTTACTTACTTAACTTTTTACAAAATGAGGAATAATGACTAAGACAGTAACAATATGTACACTACTACACAACTCGAATTAAAAAAGGCTTCCAGATAACTTGTTGTAAAAAATTCGTAAACGTATATAAGAATTTCATTATTTTTTTTTCTTCTGTTTTTTTACCCTAATCGAATAGACGAGGATTTTTTACTTTTAAATCAAGTCTGATGAACAGCGGAAAGAACGCTGTACTGTAGATTCAATTTTTTAAATCAAAATCTTTTTTCTACAAATTTTTTTAAAAAAAAAAAAATTTAGATTACGTGTCATGGCGGTAAATTTTCTAAGCAAAAATCTTTTTTCTACAATTTTTTAAATCAAAGCATTTGTATAAAAAAAACGAGCAACGTTTCGGATAAAACAGACGAAAAAAAAAACCCCTAAAATAACTATATCTGATATAATTCTTCCATTTTGTTTAATTAAGGACAATGGTCCGTAATTAGAGTGAGCACTTAAAAATGTCCTATTCGTACTCAGCGGATTCCTCGGGGACTGAGGGTAGTTGTCTTAGCAAAGGTTCGGGAATGTGTCGAGAGGATGGTGGAAGGTAAAAAGTGGAACGGATGGTCCTAAGCAATTGTTCTAACGACGGGAGATGGACATCGGAGTAGGGGAAGTGCGTCGTTGAAAAATTTCGTTCTCGAAGATAAATGGTCTGATCGGTCTTAAAGGGACGGAATGGAAGTGGGAGATGAATGTTTACAATGAACTTTGTCAATCTTAGGCTCCTCACAAAACTTTTCTTACGGAAAAGTTTAGTAATGTAATCTTCTGCGTAGTACCTTCTAAACAGAAATTTTCCTCTACTAAAAGATTATTAAATAAGTGACTAAAATTTAATAGACTTGTTCGTTTGGGTAATTTTCGTGTCTTCTTTCTCACATACGTCTCGATAAAACTAAAATATGGTTTAGATACTCTTCTGGAGGTTTGTACGATAAAACCTGTCTGACGGAGAAACCGGCTTGTCATTCCTAATTTACCACCTGTGTTATACTACTCAGGCTTTTCTTTTTTGACGTTGTCCTTCTTGATGTTTTTCCTACGATGTAACGACAGTGTCTTTTCCGTTTCGACTATTTCTACTTTCTTTGATCTGCTGTAACTTTCCTCTTTTAAATCTCGTTTTACATGGTTTCTGAACTTAATTTCTACTTCTAAGGGGTTTTTCAAGTGAGCACGGTCTGTCTACTAAAAACTGGGTATACGCCTGGGAACAAGACGTTCATGGCGGTCTTAAGACAAATTTCTTCTACACCTGTCTAGAAATTAGAATGTTATCATGAGACTTTTCTGAAAAAAGTTTGTTTTACGGCTTGTTTTCTGAAATAAGTCTTAAGGAACATTTCCTGTTATTATCTCTATTTACTTGCCTTGTTTTGGAAAAAGACTTATCTGTAATCGGAAAACATTT
>MEJB01000948.1:114221-125808 GCA_001752375.1 Rhazya stricta | reverse complement strand
AAGTCTGATCACCTGTTCTTCTTTAAAGGTTGATTCTCTAATTTTTAAAACCTCTTTTACACTCGGCTTATCTTTTAAAATCAGAAACTCTAATCTACTCCGTGATACACATTATGGGCCCTATAAATGAAAAAGTAAAAATACTTAAAACAATACTAACATACTTAACACAACGGTTGATCCTAAACTATTAAAATATACACTAGTAATAAATTTAATATGCATGTAATTCATACCCTAAGTAGCACAATAACTTAATCCACAAAACCAATCAAGCACGAGCGAACAATTATAAAAGCCGACAATAGAATAAACTATGGTCTAAGAAATGACTTTCCCCTCCGGCATCTTAATTAAATAACTAGTTAACCCGAACCTTACCCTCCGGGTTGCAATCCAATCCCCTGGCTTGGACTTCTTTTTTAATTTTTTTGTAGGTTGGGGGGGAAAAAAAAAAAAAAAAAAAAAGAAAAAAGGGTAGGAGAGAAACGGCGACTACTGAGATGAGAAGTCGTAAGAAGAAGAGGCGAGGAGCAGGTGAAAGGGGAAAAAGGGACCTCGGCGACGAAAAGAATGAAGAGAAGAGGGAGAATGACTGCGCGAGAGCGACAGCTAGTCCTCACGACGCGTCCAGACCTAGAAGGGAGTGCCACACAAAGACGACCCCCCACAATATACCGACGGGTTTTGTAGCCAGCTCAAGGAAACAACGGGAATAGCCCCAAGACAAACCAGACAGCTAAATGCATTCGACGAGCGTTCAACATTTGAAGACGGTAGCTAGCGGTATAACCAGCGACGCGTCCAACCACATCAATGTCAAGAGTAAACGGGGTAAGCAACGGTACTAGTCCAGACCTGAACACTAGCGTCCCAGATCACTACATGGAAGTCGGCAAGGTAAGAGAGACGCACACCGAACGGCAACGGCGGTCAAGATAGGATTAGCCACGACATCAAACCAATCCCAGTCCTCAGACAGGTTCCGGTGTTCGCGAGCCTGGGGATACGCGGTCACGCGAATCCGGAGTTTGTGGGTGCCGCTGTCCGGTACACGCTCACCTGGTCCTAACAACACGCGCGGGACGACTCGCGTTCAGCACGTGCTGTGTCGAAGCTATGGGCGAATCCTAAGAAATCCTAAACTCCACTGTCATAAAGAAGCGAAAGTAATATTCGCCAAAGCATCAAATATAAATAATAAAACTGTTCAAAGTTTTACGTTTAAAACAAAATTACTAAATTCCGAGAAAAAATTTAAGCATACTCCTTAACAAAACCGTTATTTTCACTAATACTTAAATAGACGGGAACAATCTTTTTGAAAATTTATACTTTATTAATAGCAAGCTATAACAATAATAACAAATTCAGACTTATATTTATGTCTAGATAATCCCATTCACTGCAGGTAATCGCTATTGCAATTTAAAAATTCCGATTGCTGAGTTAAGTTACCTTAAAGGAAAAACGTTATTATAATCCATAGAAAGCGCGGTAACGTAATCCCCGAGTGTTCCCTGAACAAGAATATCATCATCCAAAATGAATTCCTGAATATACACCATTAGAGGTAGGGGGATAAAAGCCAATACAAATTAACACCTAATATCAACCGATACAAACTTACACAATACACCACAACTTATAAAGTAATATATAAAGTATAGACAATAATACATTATCACAAATTTAGCCTAATACATCAAGTACATACCGGTACGATCAAATCATAAGATTATAGTAAGGACGTACTCGTAAGCATTTAAATCTTCTTACAAATCCTTTATTTTAAACTTTCCTTATTACTAAAAAATTACTTACGAATAAGCTTTTACGAAAATCTAAACCTTACTTCCCATTTGGACGGTCTTTCTAAACTTACCCTTTACCCGATACCACCTGTACACAGGACGAAAGATCACATCCCCTTATTCACTGCAGTGAGCAACCCCTCCATTTTTTATTTCTTTCCAATTTTCACACAACAACTCCAAGATGGCCATCATTTACCCTAGTCAAAGTTCTATTACCGGTGACGTCGAATTACCCCGATCCCGCACAATGATTCACGAGTACTGAAATTACCTTCGTTTTCAAAAAGTTTTCAAGAATGTAATAGCCTACAATACCTCATAATCCTTCAATAACAAGTCCCTTCACTGTGATATTAGATGTATATCACGTAAAAGTGTAGTAGTACGTACTCTAAACGAAAACTCGGAAAACAGTAAGGAAGGAAGTAAGACGTAAATCTACTAACATAGTACTAATCACGTACTTAGTAATCTACCCAGCCGGGAACTATGGCGGCTTTCGCAATAAATTTACTTAAATGGCATATCTATTTACCACTAATTCTTCAGAAGAGGATGAGATGCCATAGCAATTTTTTGTCTAATATTTGGCAAGAACCTTCTCCATTCATTTATTACAGAAGTTCATCTGTTCATCACTAATCAATGCCCTAGGTATACCAAATATGGTGAAAATGTTCTTTTGAAGAAATTTAACCACTGCTTTAGCATCAGTGGTGGACAATGCTACACCTTCGACCCATTTGGAGACGTCATCCACAACAGCCAAAATATAAGTGTTTCTAGAAGAGTTTGGAAATGGTCTCATGAAGTCAATTCCTAATAAATCAAAAAGTTCAACCTCCAAAATATTATTCAAAGGCATGAAATGTTTCCCATCTACTAGCAACTATCACAGGCATTGACAAACTCATAAGCATCCATAAACAATGTTGGCCAATAAAGTTTGATGTACTTTAGCTATAGTATGGGTTCTTCCAAATTGACCTTCATAYAGTGCAGTATGATAATGCTGCAGCAAACTGTGAATTTCTTTATYAGCAACACCATYTTCTCAAAATTTGTTCAGATAGAGTTCGTACAAGAATGGCTTATCCCATTAGTARAACTTTGCATCATGAAAGAACTTCTTTGACTACTGCATACTTAGTCWTGGAGGTTTTATCTCACTGACTAAATAGTTGATGATGTTAGCATACTAGGGTGCTGTAGCATTAGAAATAGTTAAAATTTGTTCATCACGAAATGATTTGACAATCTGTACTTGAGTATCTTTTTCTTCTTTCTCCAATCTAGTATCCATCTTATCAATCTTGGCTTGTCTTCTGGCCATCAAGAAAACAATAAAAATCCTTTCCTAAAAGCCTATCTAGCATTTGATGAATGAATGGTAGAAGAAAGTGATATTTTTTATAGCTTTGTTGAGGTTCCTGTAATCCATGCACGCTCACCAACCAGTTATTGGTCTTGTTGGGATCAACTCATTTTTTTCATTATTTATCATGTTACTCCTCCTTTTTTTAGGACACGTTGAATTAGGCTCACCCATTGGTTGTCTGAGATTGGGTAGATTATTCCATCATCCAACCATTTGATGATCTCTTTTTTCATAACTTCCTTCATGATGGGATTGAGTCTCCCTTGTGGTTCCACAGAATTTCCACAATCATCTTCTAAAATAATCTTGTGCATGCATATAGTGGGGTTGATTCCTTTTATGTCTGCAGTTGTCCATCTGGAAGCTTTTCCAGAACTCCTTAGAACATAAAGGAGGTGATCTTCCTGTTGTTCTCCCAATGCTGCAGAGATTATCACTGGTAACTTCTTTTCCTACCTATGTAGGTAGACTTAAGATGGGATAGTATGCCTTCCCTCCAATGCTGGTGAGTTTTCAATCGAAAGTTTAAGTGGTTGGACACTTCTCTGAGATAAATCAAGCGCCTCAAATCTTCGGCCAACTCCCTCGAATGTTTGTTGGAATTCACCAAGCCAATGCTGCACCACTATCTGAACAGTCACTTTCGGCATAATCATCACCTTCTTCATTTAAGTATATAATGATGCAGCATTCTTTTGCTTAGTCATCAGTGGCTCAACTTCATTCATTGAAAGTGACCTTCTCCACTCTCATTATCAATTCTRCTTTGTGGACATCAATAATGGTTCTTTTAGTAGCAAGGAAGGTCTTCCCAAATGATGGGACATTCTTGTTAGCTTCATAATCTAGGATTATAAAACTTTTAACTTGCACTATATCATCAATCTTCCCTTTATGAYAAGGTGCAGGTGCAGTCGGCTAGTTGCAATGTGGTAGTGGTTGGTCTTGATTTTCGAATTCCTAGTTGTTTGAAAATGGCATGTGCACGAGTTTAATGCTTGCTCCTAGATCACATAGTGCTCTATCACAATAGAGTTTTTGATAGAATAGGGTATGGTGAAACTTTCGAGATCCTTCAATTATGAAGACATCTTATTTTGAAGAATTCATGTACACTCCTTAGTTAATGCTACTGTTTCAAATTCTTCCAACCTTTGCATCTTTGATAGGATCTCCTTCATGAATTTGACAAATTTGGGCATTTGTTCCAATGCTTCAACTAACAGAATGCTAATGTGCAATTATTTTAGGATCTCCAACAATTTGGTAAATTGCTTGTCTTGCTGCTTCATGATGAGTTTTTGTGAAAATAGCGGTAGTGGTTTACCCGTAGCGTTAGTTAGTTTGGTTGCTGCAATATTTGGCCTTTTTACTAGCTGTGTAGTTATCTCCTGACTGTCTTCTGGCTATCTACTGGGCTACTGCCTTCTTGAGTAGGTGATGGTTCCTTTGTTATCTGTTGTGCCACCACCGGATCTTTCAACTTCTTTCCACTTGTGAGGGTTATTTAGGTTCATTCTACCCGAAAACAACATTATGCATACAAATCAATCATATTCGAAAGAGCATCTTCCCTCTAACCATAATTAACAAAAACGTATAGGAACAAGATTGTAACCTAGAAGTTATCAATTAACTTTAGGCAATGCGTTAATTAACATTAGAACAGGGTAAAGCTTACCTCTACCCACAATAATTTTGTTTTCCAATGATTCAAGGTGGTCCAAGGCAATTTTCTCTGTCCTAGCTTCTTTTCCTTCTTCCTTAACTTTGTCAAATTTGGAATATGGTTTGTGGGTGTTGTTCTAACGTGATACTAATTTTAGGGTATTGGTGGAGGGTGTATATATGGKCCTCGGGCTAAACTAAACCAATCTTTGACCCATTTCACTACTTAATATTTTTGGGCTGCCTTAATACAGTTAATCCTACCTGATTAATAAAGTTATAGATGTGTTCTATTAGTCCAACCTAAATTACCCAGAGATGAGTTAATTAAAGGACAAAACCACCAAAAATCAACCAAACAACAATCATACTAACCACCAAATAAATTAATCACATGAAATTCATAAATTCCTAAAAATTATTTGGGTTACATATTTTCTGTATGCTCTTGAGTTCCACAGAAAAGTAAGATAAGCTTGTGGTTTCCTCAACCCTTAATGGATCCATTTTTAATATCTAAAAATGTTTTACTCATTAATATCAAACCCTAACCTTGGACATTTAGCATTGCCAAGCCTTGTTTTGGGATTAAAAACTCTAAGAAATAGATTCAGATATGAATATTCATAAACCAATGTCTTTAGTCAACTTGCAAAAACTTGWAGGACTTGTTGATTAAAACACTAAAGGATTACAACTAATAACAAGGAAGACTTTCGTCTTATCTTTTCTAATCTAAGATTAACACAAAGTTAACTCGAACTATATGTTGTTTCTTCTGTCGAAGAAAACCCTAGCTATCTATCTTTTGTTCAAACTTCTAAGATTCCGAATTTTCCCTCTTCTCTTCTTTGGCTAATCCTTTTGTAGACCCAAAATACTGCTGAGTTGATGATGTTGTAGCTATCAACTTCTAACAGCTGGTTGTTGACTCAGCCAATATTCGTTTGGTAGTGTCCTTTTTTAGGCATTGRTTCCCTACTRCTTCAATAATTTTTTAAATAATTTGAAGTCAACTCCGATAAATTTCTTATGTTATTTTCAATTTGATTCCTTAATAATTGCCAAATATTTGCACCACATCTTTGTTCCTCACTCTCCACAACTTTGCCTCACAAGCTTGGATGTTGTAGCAATTTTTTTTTATTCTGCAAGCATCCTCAAAGATCAAGATTTTTAGTAATAATAAAGTATTTTCTGAACTTATCTTGGCTTTGAACATGTTGTTCCTCAGTAGATCTAAAGTGGAGACACATATCACAACTTATAGCTTAGAACATTAAGAGACTAATGTAAAACGAACAAAAATACGGGTAAATAATGTGATATTTTCTAAGTTTATTACTTAACCAAAAAAAGTTTTCAAGTCATAGCATGAAGAGCTTCAAAGATGAAGTGCAAAAATATCATGAAATCTCTTATGCGGGTTTAGAAAGATATTTTCCATGAAATGGTTAATTGTATTTTAACTGGTTTTAACCAACTGGCAAAACCATATCTCAAATAGCCCTCTATCCAATGTTAATGAATATGTCAGAATGTTAATAAATATATTCTTTGGGGCTTTTACATGTATATTTTGAACAGCCAAAATACCATGTTCTTTGTTCGATTTACCCATCCAAAGACTCCCAGAATGGATATCTGACACAATTTCAAATGGTCTTTGAAGAATTTAAACACGAGAAAGTTTGTGCCTGACTCAACTTTGACTGTTTCAAACAATGAAAAAGCCATTATGTTACGTCTGAATTCCTCGTTGGAGRATATGAGAATGTAAATTCAAGACATAAAAACATATCTTTAATACACTTTGGAAACTAAACTCAAGTATATCTAATAATTTCTATAAGGATCATTTTATAAACATGTTTTGATAAATGTTTTAAAAATCATTTTCAAACTTGAAATATCAAAACATAACATCTAAATGCAGCTAATCACTATGTCCAAAAAATACAATGAAAAACATTGTACTAAGCGTATAGCTTATGGAAAGCTAAAAGAATCTACTCTAGGATGTTTTCACTTTAATTATTCAGACAGATCTTCCTCTCTTTTATCAACTTTTCAAAGTTATATTCCTTGGAGCTTTAAGATAGTTGATCATAGCTTTTATTGATCCTTAGTATTCCAAAACCTATAAGAACATCAATGCAAGTTAGAAATTATATTAAGCACATTTCATTATCAAAACAATATTGAGGACCTTTAAGCTCTATTGCTTTAACAATCTCCCATTTTTTCCAATGACAAACAAATTTTGCATTTTGCATTGTAAACAATTACGAAACAATTTTAGGGGTATTTCATAGATATAGAATTTCAGTAAAGCTCCCTGTAAAGATATGCAAGGATTCCAAATATTGCAAGTATAGCATAKGATCATGGTCACAAAGTGGATTCATTTTGAAGAGCAAACAAAGAACAAACAACGTTCAACAACTTTGCAACTCAAGTAAGTTGTTCAGCTTCAATCTAATGATTTCAGGGAAAATTCATTTTGAAATTTGCATAGTATTCAATTTTTAGCATAACTTTGCRAATGTGATTATAGTATAAACCTATTAGAATATTTATAGGCTCAACAAAGTCTATGACCCAACTAMCCTCTTTTTTGAGAGAGTTTTCTCCGCTATTTGGGGTCCAGTCTTGTACCAATTTAAATAATGACCCAAACTGAATGATCAATTGAAATATAATATCTAATAGCACATATAAATTCATCAAAATTTCACCTAATATACTCAATAAAGTAAGATCAACAAATAATTTTGGATGGATGGATACACGAAAGATTCAAAAGTTGAGGTTTGAGTGAAGATAACGTGAGGTTCAAAAACATCAYATATAAGCTTTCTAGGTGTCAAAGGAATTAAATGCAATCTTTGACTGACAGTTACTACTATGAGTACTACAATCTTTGACAAACTTTGACYGATATTGCTGTAAGYACTGCAATCTTTGACTGACAATTATTGTTGTAAATAAGCAATTTTATATGGTAGTAGCTAAGGTTAGGGATTGAAAATCAGCCTGCAATTACTTCCTTTTCAATTTGTATCTTACCTATATAATGTAGACTCTTAAAGTGAACAGAAACACATGTTTATGGTAGAAGTCTCTCTAAATTGTAACAGAGCCATAGCTCTGAATCTTCATTTTTCCTAGTTCTCATGTTTCCYATTCTCTATCATTTTATTTTTCTCTTCATCTCATGTCTACTGATAAGAGATACTTCTTTGATTTGCTTCAATGGAAAGAACTACTAAGCTTGGSCATTTCACTTCTYGATTTTTGTCAAAGGAAACGAGCGACTGGGACATGTTGATGGCACCAAACCTGCTCCTGACAAAAGTAAAGACAAAGACTAGCATGCCAAGTGAAAAGCTAAGGATGCTCTAGTTATGCCATGGAATTTGGGATCTGTCAAACCCAAGATCATTCTATAGATCTTCCTCCATCTAAAGTATCAACAAGATGTGGAATTACCTGAAGAAAAACTACGGTCAACAAAAYAGTGCTCGTTGATTTCAACTTGAACATGTATTGTACATATCACGATGTTTGATGTAAACATCGACACGGATCATTCAAAACAGTCTATGGTAATGTTTATTGGAAACGTCACTATATATATTACCATAGACCTTTTTGACGTAATGAGTAAACAACACACCTTGATTCCGGAATCAGGTGTCTGGAAATAAATGCAATATTCATATTCCACAGTCACAAAATATTACTTATGCTCAAGCCTTTATTCCCAGAATGTCAAGATATATCCCCATGAATGTTTGCAAAATCAAGCTTCTCCCTCCCTTCCATCCTCATGTATTATCAGAATGTTAGAAGATTTCACTAAAATTTGCCTTTGTGAAAAGACTCTCATCTACCAATGTCATTTGAATTCTTAAATACTTAGGCGGCCTATGCGAATGACTCAGAGATACGCCAAAAAGAAGCAGAAAATGACAATGCACATGAGTACAAACTAGGGAACAAAATCAGGAAACTCASATGTGTCATGTTTGTGCTAACAAACAAAGATTGAAATCCAAGACATGCATGCATATGTTTAAGCTGCTAAACAAGATGGAAATATGATGCTCATCTAGAATCATTCCATAGAGTTCCTTTTGAAAAAGTTTAAAAACACAAAATATTTTACCCTCTTATGAGAGCTAGGATTTTAGAGTGGATATTTCAACTGCTGAGTAAAGATTTCTTTCTTTATGAAGAAACTTCAAGAAAACATAGCAAATCAAATGACGAATATGCCTAAGCAATATTAAACAAGAAGAATGCYCCAAAAAAGCTCCACAACAAGAATAATAATGTTGCTCTCTTTATACATCAAGAATTTAAAGGAAAAGGAAAACCCGAGAAGTTTAGCTCTTATATTTTCTAATGCCTATAAGTACTTGTCAACAACAATCGCCAACCCCAAGTTAAACACCGACACTTAGCCATTCTGGGTCAAAGTAGGAAAGTCAATTTCCCTGACTTCAATTGTAATAATCTATTTACCCACAAAAGCAAATATATAGCAAGGAACTATTAAGAGGCTTTTTTAGAAGAAGCAGAAGAGAGCTACACGGAAAGAGTTAAGTTAGATATGTGGAATGGRGTTTATTATCTTCTCTTTGTCTATGCCTCTCTGGTGTCACAGTTAGCAAATARGACATAATATCATCAGGATTTTGTGTTCCAGTAGCTTTTAACAGCCCATCCTCCAATTTTCACATCCCATGAATCTATATGCCTGAATTAGAGTTGCCATATTGTAAGTTTTGTTGTGATGGCATGTTTATGATGACTCATTTTGCAATTTCTCAGTAAACTAGCTCTTATACATTACAAGYTCTATCATAGAAGAATTCTTCCTCTGTTGCAGAATCTTTAGAAGTAACATAACCAACATCTTGCATTTGCTTGATTAATCCCTCCACAAGAACATAAATTTCATTCGCATGTCTATTGGTTGTATCCTCGACTAAGAATGGTGAACATGTTGTACCTACATTAACCTAAACATAGCCTGCTTCCTTTCTCACTCCCTAGTCTCTCACAGAAGTTCTTACTTTCTCCAGTTTGCTCCAGCGTCCAACCACAACAGACATATTAGCAATTAAGACACAGTATCCAGGATTTTGTGGCCTCGTCTCCAGTAGCTTTTCAGCAGCCCATTCTCCCATTTCTGCAGTCCCATGAATCGGACATCCCCCAMCTAGAGTTGCCCACATGGTAGGTATTGGTGTGATATGGAATCGTTGTGATGACTTCTTTTGCCTTTTTTCAATGAACTAGCTCTTCCATAGAGATCAGCAATGCAAGTAAAGTGCTCTATGCGAGGAGTTGTATCATACTGACGTTGCATCTTCTTTAATAGCATCTAACCTTGGACTAATGACCTGAGTGACTACAAGCTAATAAAATAGCAATCATAGTTACATGATCTACTTCATTATGGAAACTATTTATCTCTTCAAATAACTGGATTGCTTCTTTCCCATCTCCTTGAATCCCATACCCAGCTATTAATGAAGTATAAGTCGCAACGTCCTTCTTTTTCAGCGAATGAAATAGTGTTTTTGCCATAACAATTTTTYCGCATCTTGCATATTCATCCACGAGAGAATTCCATAATAACAAATGATTTTCAAATCCATTACGCCTAGAAATATAGCAGTGAATCTCCTTGCCATGTTTCAAATTTGCTACATGAGCACAAAGTGACAGGATACTAGCAATTGCCACATAGTTTGGTTCCATCCCAGAAATCAACATTTCTCTAAAAAGAAAGGAGGCTTCCCCAAATTTGTGCAAGTGTGTGTAACCAGAAATAATAGATTCCATGTGATTGTACTTTCATCTTCTACTAGTTGAAACAAAATATGAGCATGTGGAAGGTCCTTACAATTAGCATACATGGTAACTAATACATTTCTTATGTTATCAAGACAATCGTAATAAMTGTGGACTGCTAAACCATGAAATTCCTTCCCCTATTTTGATACACCTATGTGGGAACTTGCACCTGATTGATAATCATCCTCTTTTCCCAAAAAAACTCGAGAAAATTCAAGTAAAGTATTTATTCATTGAAGAGATAAAATTACCTCGTGATTGCCATATAATATGGCATGGCTAGCATTTCCTTCGAGTCCAAAATTTTATTGCAAAGTCATCTCTATAATGAAAAGAATAATTGAAACTCAAACATATGGTTACTATAAAGTATTACAATAAACTATTAATAGAAGGTCACCTTAAAAAATTGATCTTTCTGCTGAATTCCTACAAYTGCAGCTGTTACTTCAATCACTATTGGCAAGCATCCTCTGTTCCTCTAGGTGACTATCTGGAAAAGTCGAAAGATTTTTTTCATTTACATACAAGATACGGTCTAAATGCTTTGGAGGATAAAAAGACAGAGATATTTTACTTGTGGAATTACCCTTTGGAGAGCTAAGGCTGCAGACTGTGGGAAAGAAGAAAAGAGAGTTTGTCACGAACTCCCACTCATTCCAGCTTATCCATGGCATCAATTTGAAGCTATGTGATTGGTCAAAAACCACGTCCTCTGCTAAGGGTTCCCTGAAGCTGAGAAAAGACTCCATTGGGGTTGAGGAATTTAGTGTTGTATTGGATTGCTCAAATATGGAGACCTCTGGTTGAACAGTCTACTCCAATCTTTTTATCTTSCCTTYMARRWTKGGKT
>MEJB01000948.1:66447-95567 GCA_001752375.1 Rhazya stricta | reverse complement strand
CCCTGTATTTATAGGCAAAGCGAATTAATTTGATTGGTTGAAGTCACATCTAGGAGCGACATGGCATTACTTGATTCGCCAAACTACATCAATGATGCCATTGGTTGAATATTGTCATCCTTGACACATGTCATCATTTCATTGATTGAGATGTCACATATTCCATAATTTTAATGGGAGTATTTAAAATTAACTCTTGATTATTTAAATAGATTATGAAAATTTAATTTAATAAAATTTTCGTATGTACAATAATAATAATAATGATAAGTTAGTGGATTAGATAATTGGATTACCCCTTAACATGAGATACTAGGAGGTAAGTCAGATTAGACGCTATCTCCTCTCTCACGTTAACTTTTTTTAATTATTATTATTCTCAGACGTTGGAAGAAGACACAGAGAGAATGCCAGAACAGAGAAGGGAGACATCAGAGTTGAGGAAGGATACCTAGTCGTCACCTCCTAGTCCTTCGAAGTGAGTGGCTATCTGAAATGAGTCRTGAATGTTGTCACAGATTAAGGTAAGTGGACGTAATCCCCCTGTTCTTGAGATTTTAATTCARTTGGGAGTTTAATTAAATTTTATTTTGAGGCTAAATGTTGAACACGATTCTATTGGAATTTATGTACTGTTTTGTCTCTCTTGTACTTCATGAATAAGGTTCTGCACAGCCATTGATAAGTGATACAAGAATGTAGTTTTCCTACGACTTATCCGCCTAGGAGATGATACTTTGAAGATGACATGTTTCTCTTGATTTTTTTCAAGTATATTTTCAGCCTTAGTGTTCTAATTTGCAGCCGTTAGAAAATTCTAATGGCGCACTTTCAGTCAAAAGTCTATAGGTAGTAAATTCTACAAATATGTCAAAAAGGGTTTCTATTTATGCGCATCACCTTCTTCTTTATGGTTCCAAATTCGGTGGCTATAAAAAATTATCCTCCATAAGTATTGCACGTGCAAGCCGTGAGAAACCCTTTAAAATGAGCTGGAAGCATGTAGTTACATATTTGCATGTCCTTATTTAAACCTACTATACCTATCAACAACATTTAATATTACTTTGGTTGAGAATTGCCTTGGATCCACTTTCTTTTAATTATATGTTGATTTGTCCACCTTTCATGCACTCAGGTTTCACTTTTATGTGTCCTCTGTTCTTGCTTTGGCCATTTCTTCCTTTCTCCGATGAAGATTAGTTAATGACTTACGTATGCATTATTTAGTTCATGACACTTTTTTTATTTATTTTTTTCTGTCTTGGTGTCGTTTCCGGTTAGCACTTCCATCACTGCAAATTCTGCAATTATTAATTCCAAGAGTTTATCTTACTGGATATGTTGAATTTTTTATTATTATTTAAATTGTTTAGAGATAATTCGTCTTTGATTAGGTTTTTAGATGTGATATATGAAAATTATTATTTATTTATTTTAATACATATCTAGTTTATTTTAAATTTACTAGATTATGGATGATTTTTATTTATTTACTCTCTTTTAAAATGTGGCATTTAAGTATTGTAAATTAATTTGATTAGACTTAGTCCAATTGTAGTTTGGGATATTATTGAATTTAGCTTTGAGGAAACATGTTCAAGAATTCCCATGGCTTTGGGGAAACATGTTCAAGTATTCCGCTAATTCAAGAATTCCCCGATGTGTTTCAGGAAAAGTTACTAGGAATATCACCGGAAAGGGAGATTGAATTTGAAATAAATATAATCACAGGAGTGGAACGAATCTCGAAARCACCTTATTGTATGGCATCAGTAGAACTTAAGGAAGTGAAAGAATAACTTTAGGATTTGTTAGATATGAAATTCATAAGGCCAAGCATTTCACMATGGAGAGAACCTRTATTGTTCGTGAAGAAGRATGATGAAAGCATGGTTGTGCATCAACTATCAAGAATTGAATAGGAGTAGAATAAAGAATAAATATCCCTTACTATGCATAGATGATTTGTTTGATCAATTAAAGGGAGCTTGAATATTATCTAAGATAGACCTCTTAGGTTWGGATATCACAAAATATGCATTAAACCAGAGAATGTACCTAAGAGCGCCTTTAGGAYGAGATATGGGCATTACAAGTTCCTGGTAATGMTGTTTGGCCTAACTAATGTGCAAGCAGCTWTCATGGATATGATGARTCATGTATTTAAACAACAGTTAGATAAATCAATAGTAGTGTTCACTGATACATATTTGTGTATTGGCCTACRAAAAAGAAACATATAGAACACCGTCACAAGGCACTACAAGTGCTACGGGAGAAGAAGTTGTAAGCTAAGTTCTCCAAGTGTGAGGTTTGGTTGCAAAGCACCATTTTCATGTCATGTGGTTTTAGGAAACCAAGTCCCCATCGATCCAAAGAAAATAGAATCTATGGTACATTGACCGAGACCCAGTAATGTGACAGAAGTGCGTAATTTCCTGGGTTTGGTAAGGTATTATAGAAAGTTTGTGGAGAACTTTTATGCAACCRTGTTACCCTTAACTTGATTAATCAAAGTTCAAATAGACGTCCAAGTGTGAGGAAAGCTTCTAGGAATTGAAAGCGAGATTGGTATTGACACCAATCCTATCATTACCTGTGGAAAGAGGTAAATACACTATGTATAGCGATGCATCAAAACATGGCTTGGGATGTGTGTTGATGCAGGATGATCAGGTTATCACAATGCTTTATAATAATTGAAGCTGTATGAAAAGAACAACCCTACACATGACTTGGAGTTGGCAGCGGTAGTTTTCGCCTTGAAGATATTGAGACATTACCTGTATGGCAAGCAATGCCAGGTCTTCACCGATCACAAAAGCTTGAAATATTTGTTCACACAAAAAGAACTAAACATGACACAGCGAAGGTGGCTGGAGTTACYAAAAGATTACAATCTAAAAATTAGCTATCATCCTGATAAGGCGAACAAGGTGGCAGATGCCTTAAGCAGAAAAAGTTCAGAAATTTTGGCTGCAATGTAGGCCTAATAGCAAGAATTGATCCTTGATTTTGAAAGGTTAGAAATCAAAACTATAAAGTCAACGGAGAAGTACTTGACCCCATTAATAGCTCAACATACCTTACTCGAGCTAATTAAGAATGCCCAAAAAGAAGATACAAAATTGATTAAATACTAGAGTCAAGTTCAAGAAGGTTCAGATTTTGAACTTTAACAGGACGGTAGTCTTTGGTTTCGGGGTGTGTGTGCCATCAGATTTACAATTGAGGCAGGAAGTCATAAGCCATGCCTATCATAAGAAATTTTGGGTTCACCTAGGAGGAACAAAAATGTATCAAGACCTAAGGAGCATCTTTTGGTGGAGTTGGATGAAATGAGATATTACTRACTTTGCGGTRAGGTGCTTAGTTTTCCAAGAGGTTAAAGATGAAYACCAACGGCCAGGGGAATTGTTGAAGCTGCTAGAGATTCCTATTTGGAAGTAAGAATATATAGCAATGTACTTCATTACTGGCTTACAGAGGTCACGAATTTGCAAGGATACAGTATGGGTCGTGGTTGATAGATGACAAAATCTGGCCATTTTCTTTCAATAAAGACAATAGCTACGATGAGGAGTTGGTAAGGGTCTACTTGAACAATGTAATCAAATTACATGGAGTGCCGATGTCAATCATGTATGACCTTGATCCAAGGATTATCTCCTGATTTTGGCAGAGTCTAAATGAAGAGTTTGGCACCAGCTGTCCCTCGGCACAACTTTCATCCACAGACTGATGGGGAATCTATAAGAGTGATACGGATTCTGGAGGATATGCTATGCACTTGTGTGATGGATTTCAAAGGAAATTAGGTTGACTATYTGACGTTAGTAGAGTTTTCTTACAATAACAGTTTTCAATCCTGTAATAAGATGGTTCCTTTCGAAGCTCTACATGGGAGAAAGTGCAGGTCACCTATTTCCTAGGATGAAGTGGGAGAGAAAAGTGTTCTCGATTCAGATTTGGTGCAAATTACAGAAAAAAATATTGGTAATTCGAGAGCATTTGAAGAAGGCATAAGATCAACAAATAAGTTGGCCAGATGTTCRAAGAAGATTGCTAGAGTTTGCTCAAGGTGAAAAAGTATACCTCCAAGTTTCGCCTACAAAAAGGGTGATATGATTTGGAAAAAGTGGAAAACTTAGCCCCAAGTTTGTGAGGCCATTCGAGATACTAGAGAAAATTGGAGATTTCGCATATTGTTTGGTCTACCACCGACTCTATCACACATTCACAACGTTTTTCACGTGTCTCAGCTTTGTCGCTATGACAAAACCCTAGCCATGTGTTAGAGGTAGAGTCGTTGCACCTCCAAGAAAATTTAGGCTAAGAAGAGTTGCCATTGAAGATTGTGGATCGCAAGGATGAGGTATTAAGAAGGAAAACCATTTCGTATGTGAAATTCTAATGGACAAATCATACTTTGAAGGAAGCCACTTGGGAACTAGAAAAGAATATGAGGASTCTATATCAATACCTATTTGAGGAACCAGGTACGCCAAGTTTCTAAGCCGAAACTTTGGGAGGATGTAAAACCCTTGCCCTGGGGGTCCATTGAATTATGTGAAAAGTTGGGGATTAGAAGAGTTAATAATAATAATAATAATAATAATGATAATGATAAGTTAGTGGGTTAGATAATTGGGTTACCTGTTAACATGGGATAGTGCAAATAAGTTAGATTAGATGTTATCTCCTCTCTCACATAAGTTTCTTTTCATTTTATTTTATTTTCAAACATTGAAAGAAGACACAGAGAGAGCGTTGCCTCCCAGTCCTCGCAGCGAKCGAGTGACTATCTTAAGTGAGTCRTGAATATTGTCATTGATTAAGGTAAGTAGACATAATCCCTCATCTTCTTGAGATTTTAATTGAGTTGAGAGTTTAATTAAATTTTATATTTTGAGATTAAATATTGAACATGATCTTGTTGAAATTTATAGGGTTTTATCTCACTTTTACTTGATCAATAAGGTTCTGCACTGCCATTGATAARTGATATAAGAATGTAGTTTTCCTATGGTTATCCGCTTAGGGGATGATAATTTGAAGATGACATGTTTCTGGATTTCAAGTATATTTTTCATCCTTTGTGTTCTAATTTGTAGCCGCTAAAAAATTCTTACGGTGACAAAATCCTCTTGTTAATAAAAAGCACATTCGGTCAAAATCCTGTAGCTTCATAGGCAGTAAATTTTATAGCYATCTCAGAAAGGGTTTCTATTTTTGCAGATCATCTTCTTCTGATGGTTCCAAATTCRGCGACCATWAAAAATTATCCTCCATGGTTATTCCACGTGCTACCAGTGAGAAACCCTTCAAAATGAGACCTACTATACCTACCAATAACATTTAATATTACTTTGGTTGCGAATTGCCTTGGGATTCATTTTTTTTTTTTAATTATWTGCTGACTYGTCCGCCTTTCATGCACTCTGATGTCACTTTTATTTTCCTCTGTTCTTTCTTTGGTCATTTCTTCTTTTCTSCGATTAAGATTAGTTAATGACTTCCATATGCATTATTTATTTCATGACCTTTTTTTTAATCTTTTTTATGTTGCTTTTTTTTTTTTTTTTGTGTCTGTTTGGTGTCCTATCCAATTAGCACTCCTTTCATTGCGAATTCTGTAACTATTAATTCCAAGAGTTTATCTTACTGGATATGTTAACTTTTCTGTTTTTTTTTTTAATTTAAGTCGTTTTAGATAATCCCTCTTTATTAGTTTTCTTTAGATATGATTTATGAAATTATTATTTATTTATTTTAATATTTATCTTGTTTCTTTTAAATTTACTTGATCATGGATGATTCTTATTTATTTAGTCTTTTTTAAAAATATTGTATTTAAGTATTTTAAATTAATTTGATCAGAATTAGTTCAAATGTGGTTTGAGACATTATTCAATTTGGTTTTGGGGGAACATGTTCTATTTTGATCATAGGTCCAAGTAGGATAAAAAAAATTACAATCTCATTATTTTGGCCGACCTAGCGRGAGTACGGCTAAGTCTGAAATTAAGATTTGACCCAAATTGCCCTAATTTAATATGTCCTAAACCTAATTAATTTTTTATAGATTATGATTGTCAATTGTTTATGAAATGTGCCGTTCTTTATATTTTAATTTTTTAAGTAAATTATGATTTTTAAAATTAGAGCATTAATATTATTATTATTAATAAATAAAAATAAGAGTTATGAAATAAATAAATAAAAATTAGAGCACCTCTTTCTAAAAAAATTAAATAAAAAATAAATAAACAATAAACAAAGAATAAAACAGAAGGAAGATAAAAGAAAGCCATTCGGGTATACAAAATTTTGTAAATCATCTCCCTTAGCTGCTAGTTCTGTTGAGCTCCATTTGCATGGCTGTTTAAATAAAGAAATTTGGTTTAAGCTAACATATGTTGTTAAAGTTAGGAGGACRAGAAATTGAAAATTTTTAAAATTCAAATTCTTACTTTGAATTAAGAGAAAGAAATGAGTTATAGTTTAAGAGTTATGAAAATAAATTAAATCTTAACTTACACAACTAATTTAAGAACTTAGTTTTGTTTAATCTTCCTCTTTAATTGTCCCAGCAAAAAGGCCCCGAGAATCTTTCCCCTCCTCCTATGACTCCACCTTTCTCCTCCTCGATCTGATTGGCTACCAAAGTCCTCAGCCATCGCAAACAAAGGAATATTGCTAACATACGGAACAATTTTAGAAATTGGATGGTGTTTCCAATCAAGAATTAGGACTAATCTCTAAGTTCGAATCAAGTTATTAGGGTTAAAATCTGACTTCAATTCGAGGTCGATGTTTSGAAATGAATGCTTTCTAGTTTCYGAAGATTGGTGATCTTAGCATTKCAAATTTTATGTTAAAGCTCTTAACTTKTTCTGGCTTGTRTTTTGTAATTCTTGGTCATAGTTTAATTGGCTTCGAGATAATATCAGCTTTTTTCCCTTTTGCTCTTTCTTGGTGTTGGAATGTTTTGCATAAATAACCTCCTAAGACTGATCAATTTGATAATTAAATCAACAGAATGTAATTACTAAAGTTGTTGATAATGTTTTCTATTAACAAATTTTAACCTTTGCATGATTTAGAATGGGTCTAGGTCCAAGACTAACAAATCCACCCGCGAAGGCTGACAAGACTTATTTATTTAGCCTTCGCATCAACTATTTATACACATGCTTGTCATGGCATTAAAAACATCAAACAAACAGTTCAAAAATGGTTATGGTCACCAGAGCTTTCACTAGAATCATACTGATTTTCCTTTATTTTTAGACGTTTCTTCTTCCAATATTTACATTTGGGAAAACTACGCTTGAAGAAAATAGACATTGTAGCAGCTTCTTGCGTTTATAATTTTACACAATTTGATCTAAGAAACTTTTATCGTGACCACTCATTAGAAACTTTCTTAATTTCCTTTTTCTTTTTATCCTTTTTTGGATTCTTTTTAAACTTTGCAAAATATACACACAGTTCGTACAAAAATGAAAATGTATTAGCATTGCTCCTTTGACATAATGTTATGAAGTAGCACGAGCTTCCCTTTCCTTTATTTTTTTAGTTCTATATTACTATTGCTTCTATACTTGTATCTTTTTATTCATAATTCGATTAGATTCATATACATTTCGTTTCTCTACACGTTAATTTATGATCTACATCTCGAGAAAGGTGAAATTCAATTCAAAATTACTTGTTGGTAAGTCTATTTAGTTTTAATAGCTCGTACTTTTTATTTCTGTTTCTTAATGTGTTAATGCTTTAAGAAGCTCAACTCTTTAAAATGTTCTAATTTTAATATTGCCCATGTAAATGATTCTATATTTTTCCGTTCCTCATGGTTAGTTGGATTTGTTTGCGTAAAAAATTGGATTCAACCAAGATGGAAATGTTTCTCAAATTGTTTTTGGTCTTTCCCTTGGGTACCAATCGGCTTGTTCGTTGATCATCAGTTTACCTACAAACGTGGATGCTAATTATTTAAATTGTTTTTCAACCAATTTTCTGCTAATAGGTAGAACCGTTAACCCAGCCAGCATTAAAAAAAAGAGTGGATTGTATTGGAAAAATCCCAACTTTTAAAGTCGGGTCTCCTAGGCCGAYCCAATTGGACGGTGGGTTGGGTCGCATGGCCAGCCCGCCATATTGTCAAAAGAAAAACTTCAAAAATTCCTCAATTCAACTCCAACCTAATTCCGGAATTCTAGTAAAATCCAATATTCCATATTTGGCACAGTCAACACTGGCACACGTCGATTCCTTCCCTCAAGGTCTCCGGTCGACGCCCTTTCTTCCTTAAGCTCTTCGGCTGCCATTCCTTCTCGCTGCTTGTTGCTGCCTGTCCCGGTCTGTCTCTGGCTCAGCTCTCGCCTCTGCCTTCCTCTCTCAGCTCTCTTGCTACTGTCTCTTTAACTTGAYTCCTTCCTGTAACTGTAAGTAAATTTTCTTCATCTCTTGCTATTTTGTTTTGGTCTGACTGCTGGTTGTTGGTTTTTTGTGATTTATATTAAGACATCATTTTAAAAGGGCTTCTTGTGTTAAGAAACTACATAGCAGATTTGCAGGTCTGGGTTGGTCCATCATCCGTTCGACAAAGTGTGTGAATTATGCAAATAAATGATTTAATCAGAAGAAAACTGGGATTAGGATGGAGGGGTTGGTGGTAGCTGGTAATGTGTAGARTAATCAGTGCCTGTTTCCTGTTGTGTTGGGCAAACAATCAGCTTCAAAAACTACTCAATGAGATGTGGAACAACATTGTAGATTCATATATCTTTGTCGTAAGACAGCAGAAAATACAGGGGCAGATCCTGAAACCAAGTTTTCACTTGTTAAAGACGAGTAGATAAAGAATCTATATATAAACGGGTTTTTAATACAATGTCATGGATCATGAATTAAAAATCAATGGTCACAGGTTGTCCCTTAGGTCTTGTACTTTTCTTGATTCTGCAGATCAGTAGCTTTCTGATCATATTGACCTTGTTCAACTACATGAATGGTCAACCACTTGTATAAGACTAGAAAGTTCAAAACCTTATCTCTTATAGTTTAGAAAGATCTTTAAAAAATATATTTATATTAATGTTGGTAAAATAATAAATTATTCTAATATGTCAACTAGCTAGTGATTGCTCTTCATGCAGSCCATTGTTTGATTCTTTGCTGTGAGATTCCTAGTTATCATTTGGAGAACAGTTCTTATATGTTTAGATTTTCAATACTGAATGTTAGGTCAATGTGAGTTAAAGATACTAATTTGCCAGATTGGTTTCATGTGCTTGCATTCAAACATAAATAAATAGTAAGAATACTAATGAAGGTACTAACAAACCCACTACCGAGATAGTAAACAAATTAGAGATTCTAATTTACTAAGTAGATTCTAATAACCTTCTTTAGATTGTCAAGAACTGCTACGCTAGTTGAATTAGCAAAGACAAACTCTTAGCATATTCTTGGCAGTGACCCAACCCAAGAGCAAAAATGAGGCGTATAAAAGAATTTAGAAGATGGTCAAAGCCATTTAGAGATATGGGCTGCAATCTCAGATGACAAGCTGTCATCTCGATTATGTTCTACTACCTAATGCATCCAAAACTGTTACTATTGTAAATTGCTGAACCGGAGATTTTATGCTCTGTAAGTTTAGTAATTTGTCATGAGGTTTGAATAATATTTCCATTGAATTTGAAGTAGCAGTCGATATTCTTTTAGTTGCCAAATCTGTAACCTTGTTTTACYACAATTGATTTTCATATGCAGATAATGAAGATAATCGAAGTATTAAAGCAACTGTGTCCAATCATGGGTCAAATGTTTTAGAGGATATTGAAAAGATAAATGAGAAGATGGGAAAGGATTTTAAGTGAATGCATGATGTAGTATTATTGATAAATTTTAAAGAACATCATTATAGACTTTATTACTTATGAATGATATTTTCATAGACTTTGTTAATTAGTATGGAATATGATGGATTATTTACAGTTATTTAAATCTTTTGTTAGGGATTTTTTAAGGAATCTTTAGGGATTTTTTTTTTTTGAGATTGATGGTTTTTTAATTAATTCTTATTATTTATTTTAATTTTTGGTGGGTTGGCCAAGCTCGGCTCACCTAACTCAATTGACACTTTATATTAGACCAGTCCATAATAAGACCTACAGACAGTAGGGCCCTGAAACATTCTACATGATTTCAACACTTAGCTATTCTTGTATTCTCTAGCCTTCAACTTCTTCGGCAGCCAACCTTTGCTCGTCTTTCTCCTTTCTCTCAGTGCTTCGACTAGAAACTGTAGCTAATTTGCTTGTGTCTCTGTCCTTCATAACCTTGATTCCGGGTATATAAGTTGAAGCTAGTAGCTTTAACTGTTTAAGGGTTGTGAAGAATGATTTGAATTAGTCACRAAAACCGTTGGGGGTTGAAGGTTAAAGGAATTTTCGCTGGAATTTGTGGTCCTGATTCAAGGTCAGTGRTAAAAATTTGTTTTAGGGCTTTTTAAACGTTCTAATGTAGATATTAATTTTGGTATTTAAGGAATGGTTGAAAAATTTGATGTTTTGCGGGGCTTTTGCTACTCAAGGAAAGCTGTTTTTCCCCCTCCTCCTCCTCTTCTTCTTCTTCTTTTTTCTGTCAAGGCTGTTTGACTTGCAAAAAGATTATTTGGCATATTTCAGAGGAAAACTGCTCCTAACCATTTGTTTACTCGAAGTCTGATGCCTTGGCACCTTCAAAATCAGGATGTCAAAGATGTTAAAATAAACTCAACTTCCGGTGCAGAAACACATTTACTTCAATTTCTCTTTGCTTTTGAGGTTTCAATTGTGTCTCACTTAGAAAGTTCAGCTCTGCTGTTTCAACATGTGTGTAATCGAGTTTCAGTCAAAACCCAAGTCAAAAACCTATTAGTGCTTGTCAACATGTGTGTATTTGAGGTCGGGCCATGTTAGGGAGTAGGGGTGATCATCTCGCCATTTGACCATGTTGAGGTCTACCCAGTTGGTGGTGTAGTTGGGGCAGAAAAATTCCTGGCTTACTTCTCTCATTTCTGGTTCAAAATTCAAAGGGTTTCTTGTTTGGGATTTAGTACATCTTAAATTGAGATATTTTGAAGTTTTCTGGACTCGATATTTAGTTGTTTTATTGCTGAGTGAACTGAGATTATGTTCAGTTTTTGGAATTTTTTCTTTTTCCTTTTTTGTTTTGCATCAAAATGTTTGACTTCTGGACTTCTGTTCTTTGTTAATGAAGCTCAAAAGTAATTTGTTGCTTTGTCAGGCCAGTTTGAAGTTCAAGTTTCAGGCAATTTTTTAAAATTCTTTTTCTCTTCAAGAACTCTTATTCGCATTTTCTTCCTTCCTTTGGTTTACTTTTTCTAGAAATTCTTTTACCTCTGCTTTCTGCACAGGCAAATCTTCCAGTTGTTCATTCAAGTCTTAACCTATGGTTATGGTCCTTATGTCATGTCTCGTTGATGATCTCCACCAATATATACTTTATGTTGTCGAGAACTCTTCAATATGTTTTGTGGTGTCTGAGAACTCTCCGAAGTTTGTGTTGTTGCACTTCTTTTACACCTGTAAGTGGTTCTTATCTTACCTTTATTCCTTCACTGAGTGTATTCCTTTTATTYATCTAAGTCTGCCTCTGAATATGAATGGTCAGATGGTATGACCGCTGCTTTATTCAATCTAAGTTGTTCAATTAGTACTGTACAAATTGTATATAAATTTGTTCAGAATTGTTAAATTCATCACGAGAATTGATGAGAACTTTGAGGATAGAGTTCCCACAATATGCTAATTATGGAGTTAAGTACATTCTTGTGAATTTCATTCTGAAGTATAAGGTCAGATACGAGTAGTACTGTGTTGGAGTTCTTGTTTGGGTGTTTGCATCACTATTCGATAAATAGCTGGATTAACGGAAATAGATTTTAAAGTTGGATAACTTATGACCAGACGGAAAAGGCCGTGAAAAGACAACTTTATAGCCCTTTATTTGACTCTGTTTGCAAGATTTTTAGCTAGTACCAACAGGGATTGCAGCCCTTTACTTTTCATCTTGCCCTCGTTGTTCAGTTGCATAGAGAAAAAGTTTTTTCCTTTTTTGTTTTATTTTTCTCGGATAATCTTTCAGGACAATGGATATTCATTTTTATGAATTCCTTGGTATTCTTGATGTAAGAAAGAAAAAGAGAAGAACGAACAAAGAGAAAAAAAGGAGTGAAGGTCAGCAGCTGTGTAATTTGTCACAAAATTGATGCTATATGCCTAAACTTTAGCTAATTGTGATATTTCTTTTATCATCCATATTTGCAGGTTGGGGAGACAAAGAATCAGAGATTATCCAATTTACAATATTTGAATATTTGTTTGGTACTGTGCAAATTCGGGATTCACTATTCTTCTRCAGTTTCAGCTTACTCCCCCACTTTGATATCTTCTTTGCATGCCGCCTTCATATAGTTTGGTACCAGGAGGCATTTCTTTCTCTCAAGTAGAAAAATTCATTCCTAAAAGGTGGACAAAAAGGGTTAATGGTAGCAATGAACCTATGGTGTCTAGCATGCTGGTTACATTGAAAGATTTTGCAAGCCAAGGCCATTTATCAAAAGCCTTAAGAACTTTTTCTGACATCCGATGTCTTGTGTTAGCATCTCCTTCCGTTGATCTTAGTGTGCAGTCRTTATCTTCTCTCTTACTGTGCAGTATTGACCTCCATTCACTTCAAGAAGGTAAGCAACTTCATGCCCATATTATTAATTCGGGCCTCGAAGAGCATCCTGTCTTGGTTCCAAAATTGGTAACATTCTATACTGCCTTTGCTTTATTTGCTGATGCTCGTGTCATAACTGAAACTTCAAATATATTGCACCCAAAGCCTTGGAATATTCTCATATCTTCATATGTAAAAAATCGGTGCAATGAAGAGGCTATTATTGCCTTTCAGCATATGGTAAATAAGGGGATAAGACCGGATAAATTAACTTACCCGTGTGTGCTTAAAGCATGTGGTGCGCAATTGAATCTCGAGTTGRGAAAAATGATCCACAAGTCTCTTGAAGGTAGCTTTTCAGAACACAACTTGTTTGTGCAAAACGCATTGGTTTCCATGTACGCAAAATGTGGAGAAGTGKATGTTGCTCGCAAGATCTTTGACAAGATTCTSAACAAGAATCTAGTGACATGGAATTCTATGATTTTTGGATATACGTCCAAAAGTATGTGGACTGAAGCCCTTGAACTATTTGAAAATATGCGGAGAGATGGTATAGAATTGGACATCATAACCTGGAATACAATTGCTGGAGGCTGCTTGAGGACAGGCAACTTTAGGGGGGCACTGAAGCTGCTATCAGAAATGAGAAATAGCAGTGGTCTTAATTTGGATCCCGTGGCTGTGATTATTGGATTAGGTGCAAGTTCCCACATGGGTGTACCAAAATGGGGGAAGGAAATCCATGGTTTAGCAGTCCGCAATTATTACGATTGTTTTGATAATGTCAGAAATGCATTAATTACTATGTATGCTAGGTGTAAGGACCTTCCACATGCTCATATTTTGTTTCAACTAGTAAAAGATAGAAGTATGATCACATGGAACTCTATTATTTCTAGTTACACATACTGGGACAGATCTGAGGAAGCCTCCTTTCTTTTTAGAGAAATGCTGCTTTCTGGCATGGAACCAAACTATGTGACAATTGCTAGTATCCTGTCTCTTTGTGCCCGTGTAGCAAATTTGCATCATAGTAAGGAGATTCACTGCTATATTACCAGGCGTAAGGGATTTGAAGATCATTTGTTATTATGGAATGCTCTTGTGGATGCATATGCAAGATCAGGAAAAATTGTTATGGCAAAAAGATTGTTTCATTTGCTGAAAAAGAAGGATGTTGCGACTTACACTTCATTAATAGCTGGGTATGGGATTCAAGGAAATGGGAAAGAAGCAATCCGGTTATTTGAAGAGATGAAAACATTCCATATTAAACCAGATCATGTAACTATGATTGCCGTTTTATCAGCTTGCAGTCACTCAGGTCTTGTAGTCCAAGGTCAGATGCTATTCAAGAAGATGCAATGTCAGTATGATATAACTCCTCGTATAGAACACTTTGCTTGCATGGCTGATCTCTATGGAAGAGCTGGTTTACTGAAAAAGGCAAAAGAAATCATCAAAACAATGCCATTCACACCAACACCTGCCATGTGGGCAACTCTAGTTGGGGCATGTCGGATTCATGGGAATGCAGAAATGGGAGAATGGGCTGCTGAAAAGCTACTGGAGATGAGGCCACAAAATCCTGGATATTATGTCTTAATTGCTAACATGTATGCTGCGGCTGGATGTTGGAGCAAACTGGCTAAAGTAAGGACTTCAATGAGAGACTGGGGAGTGAGAAAGGAAGCGGGCTGTGCTTGGGTTAATGTAGGCACAGAATGTTCACCATTCTTTGCCGAGGTCGCAACCAATGGACAGGCGAATGAAATTTATGTTCTTTTGGGGGGATTAATCAAGCAAATGAGAGATGCTGGTTATGTTACTTTTGAAGATTCTGCAACAGAGGAAGAATTCTTTTATGAAAGAGCTTGCAATATATAACAGCTTGTTTACTGAAAAAAGGCATAAGGAGTCATGACAAAGATGCCATCACAGCAACACCTGCAATGTGGCCAAGTACTTTTTCCCGTGTTTCTTTCAGAAATTTTTGGATTAATTAGTCCTACAATTTCCTTGTTACCCATTCCGATAATACAGAGAAAAGTGAGTTCTATTTTCCCCTGGTAGCTAGATATCAATGCTTTAATATTGTCTTTTGCATAAATTTCAAGCAAGTTCCTAATAATTTCTTGATAAAGTTTAAGTAAGGTATTGCTTGGATCTGAATTGATACTCTTGTACTTGTAGAGGGTTCTCACCGTGATCTTCCTTCATTTCAACTTGTCCATTTGGCAKCTATGAAGGTAGATAGTATCTTTACTCTGATATTACTTTTTCCTCCTCTGTCAGTTTTTGTTGCTGGTTTTGTATATTGAAAGTTCCTACTTGTGCGAAAGATGGTTGATTGCTAGGAGAAGAATGACATGCTTGGATATGCTCGGCCATTGTGTACACAAGTTATATCTGCTTAGTTTCACCATTCTGTTGATTATCAAACAAGTAAAAGAACATAAAAAGGTTTACTCTTGCATCTTTTGAAGTTTTTTGTTGGAAAATTGAAGAATGATATTCTTAGAAATGCTCTGCCATTATGCATGCGAGTTAAATGTGCTGAGGTTTGTACTTGTGTTTGTTATCATAGAAGCAATAGATAAAAAGGAATTATATCTGCACTATGATGTATTTGTTCAGAAATTTGAAGACAATCTAATTCTGAATGATATTAGCATTTCAGGTAGTTTGGTTCAAGTCATATTATTGGGAACCTCAGAATGCTAGTCCAAATCAAGGTGATCTAGTGGCCAATAACAGAAAAGAAATCAAGCAGATTTTACAGTATTTGGCCCTCTGTTTGAAGACAAAGCAAATTAGTGAATCAGGTTTTCACTAGTCAAGAGAAAACGCAAGTCCAGATTGTTGGTCTTTGCTAGTAAAGCCTATGAATTAAATTAGTGAACCGTTATAAATATGGCAGCTGAGTCAGAGTTATTGTTCTTGGGCTTGTCTAAACAATAACTCATTTCTGTCATTGAGTTCCTTTTGATATATTGCACATGTATGCTCTGATTTCCAGTCTTGTCATTTGGATAAAGTAAGATATTTGATTTGTCAGAAAATTTTGGAGCTATAAGCATTTAAATATCCATCTTTATGCTAGTATAAACACCTTGCCCTTTATAAAAGTTTCCTGCATTCYAAATTTTATTGAGGTTAACCTTTTAGTGAATGCCTGTAGTTAAATGATATGTGCCTAACTACCTWTGSTGAATTTATGATCCTGTTCTGGATATGTACAATTAATTGCATACTGAATTTGCTAATTGCTTTCAACATGTATGGAAAAATTACTATTCACCAAATCACAAAGAACATCAACAAGTAGCAAATAAAATGTAGACAAGAGTTAAATGTAAATGATATCACAATTCTCTGTCATGTCATTATAGTGTCTATTACTGGTAAATGTCAAGGAAAAGTGTTCAGTATGAATCAGAGGTAAGAAATATTTTATTTGGGAAACTATTCCCTTTTTGTTTAGTTTCACTAATATGAAAGGGGTAAAAAGAAAAGGAAAAAGTACCTATCTTGTATAAACAGGAGGTGGGAGGAGAGTGATAGAAGGATTGACAGTTGGAAGAAAGCTGTGGGACTAATTTTGTAAATGATCTGCAGATGAGGAATTATAGGAGTACATCAAGCAGCAGGTGGAGGAAAATCAAGAATAATAACTGTTTAATAGTTTCTGAAATGCATGGAATCCAGTACGGTTGGTGTTGTAGCTGTACAACCCTGCCTATGGGATAAAAATGCCTAGCAGACTAATTTTGTAAAGAGAAGTGAAGTAAAAGTATTAGAGATCAGTGCATAACACCCTATTGTTGGTAAAAGACATTTACTTTCTTAGATTCTGCAAAAATATGACTGTCATTAGAGTTTGCCTAGGACTAAAAATACTTTGGAAATTTGGTGAAGTAAAGTGGAGTGAAATAGAGTTTCATGTCCATACATAAAGCTAAAAGCGCGGTGGTGGATGATTCAGTTTGTAATTTCATTGATTAACTGGGGTGAATATATTGATCAGTTGGAAGAAAGCTATGGGACTAATTTTATAAATGATCTGCAGATGAGGAATTTTAGGAGTACATCAAGCAGCAGGTGGAGGAAAATCAAGAATAATAACTGTTTAATAGTTTCTGAAGTGCATGGAATCCAGTACAGTTGGTGTTGTAGCTGTACAACCATGCCTAGGGGATAATAATGCATGGCAGACTAATTTTAGTAAAGAGGGAGTGAAGGGAAAGTATTAGAGATCAGTGCATAACACCCTATTGTTGGTAAAGACATTTAGTTTCTTAGATTCTGCAAAAATATCTATCATTAGGGTTTGCCTAGGACTAAAACTACTTTGGAAATCTGGTAAAGTAAAGTGGAGTAAAATAGAGTTTCATGTCCATACATAAAGTTAAAAGCGCAGTGGTGGATGATTCAGTTTGTAATTTTATTGATTAACTGAGTTGAATATATCGTCCCCCCCTCCCCCCTTTTTTCTGTCAGATCCACATACAATAATATAAGTTCACATTGTCATGTTTGAGAAAATGTTCAATAGTATTGGGCATCAATCTTTGGCTTTTGTTACTACTAAAACCAAGATCTCGCCAGCCTTTGGATGCTAGTATCCCATGTCTGATACATAGTTGGAAATCTCAGGCCAAATATACTCAGATCTTCGTAAAATGTTATGGCACATATAGCATATAAAGAAAAAAAAGTTTTTTGCATGTAAGCTTGTTGATTTTTTTCTTTGTACCTTCATATCTTTTTCTGATCTTTGATGTTATTTATAATGATCTTCTGGAGGCACTAAACACTTAAGAGCCTCTTTGTGGTGCCAATAAGTTTCTTTTTGTTGTGGCTGTGAAAAACACATTCAAAAATTTCAGGTATGCAAACTTTATTCAATTTATTCATATRCATTGCTTGTTAAWGCTTGTTCCTTTTGGAATTCTTTAGCTTGCCGTGTCTACTTTTGATGCATTCTCTAAAAGCTTAAAGGCTAATATTTATAGTATCTTTCATCTCCAAACTTGGTAACTTTGAAAGGTAGAGCTACTTACAGGGTTTACTAGTGAGACAGATTGATATTCTGGTAAAATGATACTTCCAGTAGCAGTGTGTAGTATCAGTTTCTAAAGGTGCGAAGTTAATAGATTTAGGTTCTGCTAGTAATGTTCTTGATTTGGGTTGTTGTAATAATATGAAAAGTAGAAATAGTTTTCAGTTTCCCCTCTCCCCCTTTTCTCTTGAAAAACCATGGGAAAAGGTTTGTCATGGATTTTAACTATCAAGTTAGAATTAAAAAAGAATTCACTGTCTCCACTTTTTTTTTTTTTTTTTTTTTTCAAACTAGTAAGCCTCAATCAGCAGAAGCTCAACTACTTGCTAGTAAACTCTTTCAACAACTTTAACATTTCTGAATATTTATTGCACATTATAATCTATCGNCTTTTTTTTTTTTTTTTTTTTTTTCAAACTAAAAGATTTCCCAATCTGGTAAGCCTCAATCAGCAGAAGCTCAACTACTTGCTAGTAAACTCTTTCAACAACTTTAACATTTCTGAATATTTATTGCACATTATAATCTATCGTCTCAGGTATCAAACTCTGCAAGTTCTTCCAACTCGAGTAGTAATGATACCATGACTGATGCCCCACAATAGTTACCTCTTCTCTGTTTCTGTGCAAGGATCAGCTACATCTTATGCTCTTTAGGCAGCACTTTGTTGTTCAGTTCAAGAATTGCTCTCTAATAACAAACTATTGCAAATTGATTCTTGCAGTTGAAAATTAAGTCCAGCTGCAAATTGATTCTGTAGTAGGGACGGACATTCTTGCATAGACCTCTGCATGGCATTCCCAACTCCTTTGCCTATAGTTTGCGGGGAGAGGAAATGAAACAATTAGTCCCCATTCTTTCACCCCCAACTAACGAGGTTAAATCTATTTCCTATAATCTGGAGTTGCATTGCTTTCCCATTGGATATTCACATTTAACTTATACTAAGTTTTAAGTAACAGCTGTATTTTATAATTAAGAGTATGTAAACATGTGAATTTGAGACTTTCAAAAGACGAGTGGTTCACTAGTTGCTCCTCTTTCATTTATGCAATATGCTTACTATTTTGGGACGTCCTTGTGTTTGACTATGGTGTCAAGGGTAATACTGACACAATACTTTGCTTTCAGTTTTTGCAGTTGGCGTAAAGTAATACAATGATTCATAGGTTCCTTTGTAGTTAAAATATGTATTTTAACATTTATCAAATATTGTGGTGAGGAAAATGCTTTTATGTCGATAGATCTTTTGACATTAGTTGCTTAAATTATCTACCATACATGTTCATGAAAGGCTTCTTTGACTGTGTTCATGTGTTCTTGTGTAAAGTTAGAAGTTTGCATGTGTATGGATCTAGATTCTATGCATTTTGCAACTTAAGAAGCATTATGCAAAACTTTCTTTGTGATCCTTAATATTCTTCTTACAGTTGTCTAATGAGGTTATAAGAAACAGTAAGCAAGGCATTAAAGAATGTTCTGAGGTTATACKTCCTATTCTGTAGAGGTTGTGGGTGTTCTTTTAGACCTCTTGCTGAAGTCCTTAAAATCATCGGAGTCTGTAGAACACTTGGAAAATCCAGAAAGCGGCGAATGAGCCAGCTATATTCTGACTGTGTTCGAAGAGTGGAAATCCGTAATAAAAAGATTGTCAATTAAGAGCCAAAGCTGCTTTCAAGTCTTCTTAAGTCCGTTCTTGAGAACATATTGATTCATGAAACTGGGAAACAGGAAATACGTAACAACTTACTAAACTTGTAAAAGTCACTATAAATATAACCACGTTGAAATGTGTGTTGTTGATCTTGTTTGTTATTTTTGGGAGATGTTGCAATTACTCTGCTATCTTGTCTGAGATTGCATTTTTCTTATTGCCTTTCTAATTTTGTTGCTTTAAAGTGCCTTAACCTGAATTATTACCATTTTCTTAACATATGGCAATCCAGAATCTGCACTACCTATTATCCATGTTCTTCGATTGATCTGTGGAATGGTTCATGTGCCACCCCCTGAATGATGCATTAGCTGAGCAACACAAAATGCTTACATCATGCCATCTGATTCCTCCTTTGATACAGTTTTATGTCATGTAGCGAAGTCTGTGCATGTACTTACCTACTGAGATAAACAATACATAATATTTTGCTCTTGAGAATGAGTTTTATTTTTCTACATCAGATAAGCATATGCTGTTCCAGCATACAACTAGGTCTTTTGCAGCCGGACTACTACCTTACCTGTTTGAGTGGCTTGCCTAAATTCTTGCTCAAGGAAGCCTGCACAACTCAGGCACTGCCGCTGAAATAGGACCCTTAGAGAAGTACCTTCCAAAGGCAACCATTCATGAGCTTCTCTGTAAATGCCTGATGGCCTGCTCTTCTCATGGCTACAAACAGTTGATGACTTCTACTCTCGTTCTTGCTCATATGCTGGGAAATAAGCTTTGCAAATGATAAACTTGAGAAACTCTTGTCAGTGAATCTGTCTGATCTGGATATCAGCAAAGCTGTGCCTTCGAAGATTAACCTTGAACTCTTTTTTTCCCCGTGGAAGAGAATCCATTCATCTAGCTGCCAGAATGCTCGAGTTAATTGAACTTCGTCGAAATAAGACCACAGAACCAACAGATGATCATGTTGCAATAAAGACCAGATGGACTGTAGCAGAATCATGGAATTCATGTCCTATTGATATGTTGCTTCACACCCTTGGTTTTTCTGGTTATCTTCCAGTTCTTGATTGCAGCAGTGATAATCTAGAGATGTCAAAGCTATCAAACAGCAAATTCAGTTGGAATTGAACCCACGTTCAGGCAACCGAGCAGCTGTATGTGCTGTTGAGCAGTCAGACAGCCTAAACATGAAAACATGAGCAAGACGGATGAGGACTGTGAAGTGCCAGATGAGGAAAACAGTTCTGATGGTATTCAGAGGCATATGCTGATAGATGGAGYGTGGAGGAGAGTAACGGAAGAAGAAGTGCTTGCCATTGCATCAGACCTAGAAATTCTGGTTTAGCTACTAGCTTTTGTTAGTGACTGGTTTTTGTCAAACATGACAGACTGCTCTTGGGAGATTCTCGAAACATATAAGAATAATGAAGAACTTGTTAAGAATGAAGGGCTTTGATTTGTGGCAAATGTCAATGACCTGCAAGTTTCAGAAGGGAAACGTTTGGGGGTTAATGAATTATATTAAACTGTAGCATCGCTTCTCAAAATTGGGTTTTCTTATGTGAAAAATGCTGTTTTCTTGCTTTTACCTTTTTGGTTTTGGGGGGCGGGGGGTGGTTTCCTTTAAATCTACAGTTTTAGGCCTACACCCTACAGTTTTAGGAAATCTGAAATTTGAGAATGCTAGACAATTGGCTTAAATATATTTATGTATGATGATCAGTTGCTTCTCTCGAGCTAAATGTGGGATTCAAGCCTTCTGTTCATTAATTGAGAAGCCAAAACAGTTTGGGGAGCCAGATCCCCCTATTGAGAAGCTGAAATAAAAGGTTTTCTTTCTCATCTCCCTTGATTTTCTTGCAAGGTTATGCCTATTTGGAGAATTGCTTTCTGCAGAAAGGTTATTAGCTTAGCAGTTTGATCTTTTTGGGTGAACAAAAGATAGAGATATCTCTCTATTTCTTTGATTAGTGCTTCTACTGTTTTCCAATGACACTGGAAGCTAATCCCATAGAGAAGGAAAATAATTTATTTTATAAATTCAGATCAGCATACTTCAGGAGTTTTTGGTGCAGTCTGGCTTACTGATATACGCTTGATAAATATTATCTGCTGCTTTATCTATAGGTGACAATATTCTAAGTTCATCTGTTGCGGACTCGATATTTATTTGAACATTGAGTCGTCGTATTTACTACAGAACTTGAGGGAAAATGTGTGTTCGGCAGCAATATTTACATCTCTTGGTCATTGATCATTTAAGGGGTCCGCTTTTCCTGAAGATATAACACCCTCTCTCTCGCTGTTCCTGAAGCTGTTGTTATAACTTCGTTAAAAGGTAATATCGGGTTCTTGAGTTTCACATAACTTGCATGAAACACGAATTAGAACTAATGATGCACTAGTTCAAGCTATGAGTTGACAAATAGTCAGTCTAATGTTTACTGTTCTTTTCGTGTTGCTTGAACCTTTTTCCACCAATGCTCTATCTCAGTTTCGCTGGATGACTTTGGTGCTAATGTTACGAACAAGCACTTGGATGATTTTGTATTTAAATTTACTCAAAAGTCTCCTTAATTGGATCAATATTTAGATGAACAAACGGAACTTKTGTTAGAAATTATTAATTTTGTTTTACCTTATAATGATACCATAATTTCAAGATTGAGGRACAAAGAAGTTGAACTTAACATCTCAACTATTAAAGGTTGTTGGGCGAATATATATCAAAGCCATAGGGGCACCCCARTAAGAGAATCATATTTGAAGATTCATTTCTATCATTTTCTGATAACGAAACAAAGTTGAGAGTTGCAATGAAACCATCCCGTGTCTCTCATTTAGGTTCCTTCGTGATTTCTGGTTCTTTGTGGGCTTTGCTGTGAATATATAGGTATGTACAACAATTATCTCTTAGTACTGGGTGTTGCTGGGCAAGAAATTTATATTATTATATTCATTTTTATTTACATACTGTAATGATGTTGTGAAAGTAAGATAAGAAATTTTTGATTGTGTAATATTCGATAAAAATGACTAATTTAACCATATTCAAATTTTGATTTACTATAACACTAATGAAGGAGATTAATAAATTAATAGAAAAGGTTAAGCTAAGAAAAAAATTATTAAATATTCTTTCGATTTTATAATACGATAAATTTTTTTTAAAATACGATATGTAAATCAAAATGAAAGCGAAATCTTTTAGCAAGAGACTGTAATTAAAAGGATCTCCACTAAATGATAAAAGGGAACTACTAGAAGCACTGTAGCTTTTGCAAACCGTTTCAACTCATTGATATCTCCCTATGTATTTAACTTTTTATTTACTTGGAGTTCGCTCTGGTAGTCCCCTCTTCTTCTCTCTGTGTGCATATAAAACAATTACTCTAATCATTTCACATATAAAATTTCTATTACCTATCATTAGCACAATGGTCCCCTCTGTGAATTATCCAAGAATGACCATCAAATTTCAAGCATGGAGGATAAAGTAAAAGGAAAAAGAAAAGTTTGAAGAAGAGATAATGGAGAAAAAGCAACATAACAAGTAAGGTGTCCAACAAAGGGATCAAACTTCAAATGATCTGCAAGAGATTAAAACAAGTACACCCAAAAGATCAGGCCCTTCACATAGAGTAAGAAGTAAGAATTCATAAATACTTTATAGATAACTTTGTTTTACTCTTTTATATTGAATCTAGAAATATAGATGAAGCSTTAAATGATGAGTTATGGGTTCTTGTTATGGATGAGGAGTTAAATCAATTGATAGATCTCGTGTATGAAATTTAGTAGTTAACCTAATGAATACTTGATAATTGGAACTAAATTGGTATCTAGAAACAAAATAAGCGAAGATGGTGTAATTGTTAAGAATAAGGTTAGGTTGCTTGCATTTGCTTAACTTGAAAGTTTTAAATTTTTTCAAATGAATGTGAATTGTGGATATTACTCTTTTCATGAAAGCAAATTATTCAAACAACTTATGCATATGTCGATGATATTAACTTCGTTTTCAATGATAAACCTTTGTGTGAGTATACATGGGGAGGAAGTATTCGTAAAAATAATTATCTAATTTTATTTATGGATTATATTCAAATAATGTCTTTAAATTATGTAAAGCTTTGTACTGTTTAAAACTTGGTACAAAAGATTGAATGGTTTGCAAAAGGTTTTTCGAGCTATGAAAGATTGAAAAGTATTAGCCAATAATATTAGCAAAACCTAAACATAAAATCATTTTATGATTTAAAAAACGTGGACCAAAAGCGTCTCGCTACAATGACAAACTCTCAAAATAAATCTTGTAATCTTAATACATCCTCTTAAAGATACTTTAAATCTTGTAATCTTAATACATCCTCTTAAAGATACTTTATGTATATTGATGCATCATCAGAAGACTCCAAAATGTGTGCTCCCAATTCCATATGGGCATTAAAACTCTGAGGATTGACCAATCGTTTCATACCCAAACTCTATTGCCGGCTACAAAGAATTGAACGTCCATACTACATTTCAGGTACAGATGCAATATTTTCATGTTTTAGTTGCTCAACAGTCCCAAATACATATTTACCTCTATGTATATCATACTTCTTGTTCTTCATGTTCTTTATCTCAATTTTACATCTAACATTCCAAGAATCTCACATTTACACCAAATGTTTTAACAAAACCCAGAATTTTACACTAGTAGTAAAATAGATGCAATTAACCGAATAGAAAAAGAAAATGAATAGAAATCCTTATTAGAAGCCACTAAGCATGTAAAAATTAGGGAAAAAAATAAAAATGAAAGGATAGAAAAGGGTTTATAAAGATAGAGAAATAGTAAGTCTCGAAACAGAAAGCATTATGCTGTGTTCTCTGTACGAATTTTAAGTTATTTTCTGTTTCCAAATTTTCATAACAGTGTAAACTATCATGCTCAGAATTTTAATGGGACATCCACGACAATTCTTCATATTCTTCATTAGAACTCGACGGTTCATGATAAAGCGAAGTTCTTTGTCTTATTCTGTCATAGTTGTATGTTCTAGGAGAGCTTAAAGATAAATCAATAATTCTGCATAATAAGGAGAAAGGAGTTATAGATAGATGCTCTCAACTAGTGAGAGAAACACTCACTAAGTGCTCCTTGTATTTTTAGATTGTCTTGCTCGTTTCGCATTGGTTCTGTTCGATCTTATCCTCTGTTGGATGCTCATGATCCCATACATCATCTGAGTTTGCTACACTCAGATTCCGACAACAGCGTATTAAAGTCGCTGCTGGTTCWAGCTTCTTCTCATTTTTCTGCTTCTTCCGGTGCCTTACCCAGACTGGTGTTGCTCGCTGGTTAAGTTCTCAGTTTCCTGGAGCATCCCTTCTGCTAGTATGCATTCTATGGTATTCCGTTTCTCAGCCTAGTAATCTTTGCATATCTCTGTCTTTCTCATTTTTTCTGCTTGTTCATCCTTTATTCTTGCCTAGAACCATGGTTGAGCCGGTTTCATTTTTTATTCTGAAACTATCTTGTTTCTGACATGTTTAATCCAATAGACAATCAGATTTCTATCCTACAGTTGTTTCCCTCTCTTTTTCCAATTTGATTTCCCAACCAACCATTATCACTAGACCTGCCTTTTCAATCTGGCAAACCTTTGACCAACCTCAAGCCCACTGGACATTCTGCAACCAKAAAAATCTCCTCTGACCRGGCCAAGGCTGACMATGCTYCATTGGTTGACCAAGGTCCATCGAACACCAACCKTCTTCATCTGAAACTCCCACTCTTCAAATCGTAATCCCCTTAGGTAACGCTCATTTTTCGACCTTCATTCTTCTGCTACTAAGAATAGATTACCAAAGAACTTGATACACCTCTTGATCCCCTTTCTTGTCCCAAACTCTTGGGGATTCGGGCACAGAAACAGGTACCTACCATGCTCCTAACTCCAGAAACAACGATAAGAGGAAGAGCACTGCTAAGGGACCTTGGGCAAGCCTTTTTTGGGAAAATAGGAATGTTAATAAGGACTGAAATTGCATCGTGATGATGATCAGAATGATACCCTTGTTTCGAGTAAGGAAGATATAGATGGCATTGAGGACTCATGGGGCTTTTGCCTCATTGTTTACTTAGCTGGCCGATTTCTAGGGAAGAACGCCATTGATGACCTTTGCAAATCCTGATTGTTAATAATAAACACTTCCTGCACGCTAGTGGATGGACTGTGTTTAAATTTGACAACAAAGAAGATAATAGGGATACAGGACTCAATGGGGGATCGTACTCAATCTATGGAAGATCTCTTCTTCTCAAGGTCATGCCTCAAGAATTTAATTTTTCTCAGGATGATGTCTGCATCATGTCTTTATGGTTTAATCTTCCAGGGTTACCTTTATGTTGCTAGACAGAAAACGCCCTTAGCAAGATTGTTCCTCGAGTTGGGACTCCACTATCCACTGATATGTTTACTGCCGCCAAAGAGAGGCTGTCCTATGCTCGAGTGCTAGTGGAAGGGGATGTGTCTAAAGAACTGAGTAGGAATGTTTGCTTTGTAATGTATTTAGGTAAGGAGAGGACTCAAAGAATTAGCTTTGAATATGAACCAAAATGTTGTCGGGTTTGCAAGATCTTTGGTCATTCATCTATCAACTACAAAGGCAAATCTACTCAGCCAGCCTTAGTTCAATCTAGTAAAGGCCAATCAAGTGATCAGCCAGCTCTGGTTGGACAAAGGAAGGAGCATRTGAATGCTCAGCCAAATCAAACTTGGCAAACTCCATTGAAAGCTAAGGCACTTTCACCCCTGGGGTTGATGATAATCTTGTTGCCACTGAGCATACTTCAGGCCAACCTACCAGCAACGCTTCCAGCATTCAGCAGGTAGTTGGGACAGGAAATGGAGCATTGCAGGAAAATCAACCTAAGGAGCCTAATGATGGTTTCACGTTGGTCTCTAAACAGAAGAAAAGATCGCACCACCTAGAGTGGATCATATCAAAACTAGAACAAGGAGTAAAAACTTGGGACAAAGTGTGAGCAACAATACTCTCAAGATGGGTCCTGCATTGAGCCATAAATTACTGACATCACAAGCTGAGGGGACAGTCAAATAGAAAATGAAGGGCATTAGCCCTTCCAAAACTGCMTTATGATCATAGCCTCGTGGAATATTAGGGGTTTTGATAAGCCCTTGAAATATAATAGGGCCAAGGACCTCATTAGAAGGAAACATATAGTGATTATGGCCATTTTGGAAATGAAAATCCAGCAAAATACTCTTTCCAATAAGTTTGGATGTTGGGACTTCATGATAATTTTCATGCTAATGCTGCTGGGCATATATGATTATCTGAAATCCTAGCAAGGTTATCTTGTCACCTATTGCTATTCTTTTTCGAGCCATTCACTGTCGAGCCACTTGTAAGATGTCTCATCAATCCTTTCTTGTGACTTTTATCTATGGACTCCATACTATTATCAATGGGACGATTTGAGTAACTTTGCAACATATTCAAAGAACCATGGTTGGTTGTTGGTGACTTTAATAGTGTTCTATTTGAGAATGCGAAATACAATGGGGTAGCTGTTACTAATTATGAAACTAAGGATTTCTCTTATTGCTGTTTGTACGGGACTCTCGAACCTTCCTTCTCAAGGACGTTTCTTTACTTGGTCCAACAATCATTTGTGGTCAAAGTTGGATTGAGCTATGGTTAATCTGTCTTGGTTTCATTCTCATCTTTGGGGCTTCTATGAATCTTTATCACCTGGGTGTCTTTCAAATCATTCAGCTCGAATCGCAGCAACAAAACAATTTCAGCAAACCTTTTAAATTCTTTAACATGTGGGCTGATCATAGGGAATTTCTGAACCTAGTTGAGAACGTTTGGAATTAAGAGCTCTCAGGCACAAATCAGTTCCAGCTTTGAAAGAAACTGAAGTACCTAAAATCTATTTTGAGAAGGCTGAATTGTAAGGAATTCTCCCACATCTCTTCCAGAGCTGACTTTGCCAAGACTATTCTGAAGAATGCTAAAACTTCTCTTTTCAAACAGCTTGATATTGAACAATTGCTGGCCAATATAGGGGAGCTCAGGAGTAAAGCCTGGAAATTAGCTGAAGCAGAAAGAAGTGTCTACTTTCAGCAAGCTAAGTGCCTGTATTTGAAGGAAAGTGATAAAGGCACTAAGTTTTTCCATGCTGTGTCAAGAGGAATACTAAGAGAAACCAGATCACCTCTCTTAGAAACGCATATGGTTCTTTAACTACGTCTCARGAACAATTTATAGATGAGTTTTCAGCCTTCTACAAGCAGTTTCTAGGCAGAGCAGATTCGTGTACCATACCTGATCAGAACATTTTTGAGATTGGGCCTATACTGAAGGTTGAGCAAGCTGCTTCACTCATTAGAGAAGTGTCGGACTTAGAGATAAGGGATGCAACCTTTTCAATAGGTGATTATGCACTCGGCCTTTTTCTTTAAGAGAGCTTGGCTCATAGTTGAAAACCTAGTTGAAGACGCCTGTCAAGAGTTCTTTAATTCTGCCATCTTTTGAAACAACTAAATCATACTGCCCTAGCTCCTAGACCTAAGTCAAACCATGCTCCATCTGTTAGTGACTAGCGGCCTACAGCCTGTTGCAACATTGTTTATAAGATCATATCCCAAACCTTTGCAACCAGGCTTGCTGCAATTCTGGCTTCCAATGTGAATAAAGCGCAATCAGCTTTCATTGAAGGCCGAAGTATGACTGAGAATATTCCTTTAGCTCAAGAGCTTCTTAGAAAGTATAACTGAAAGAAAGCTTCTCCAGACTGCTTGATCAAGATTGACTTAAGGAAAGCTTTCAACTCAGTTAATTGGGGTTTTCTTGGTAGTGTCCTTGCACGCTTTGGCATCTCATATATTTGCTAGATGGATCATGGAATGTGTTACCCCCACCTCCTATTCTTTATCTTTCTTTGGCGGTTTCCACAGTTTGTTCAAAGGTGGAAAAGGCCCTAGACAAGGAGACCCTATCTCTCCATTCCTCTTTGCCTTATGCCTAGAATATCTCTCAAGACTTGTGAGCATTGCTACATCAAATCCATATTTTAACTTCCATCCGAAATGTGACAAACTTAGAATATCACACCTTGCTTTTGCTGATGACTTGATGATGTTTGCTTGGGGGGACAACACGTCAGCTAGCATTCTTATGAACTGCCTTAGACAGTTTGGATCCATTTCAGGGCTGAACATGAATAGACTTAAATCTAGCCTTTACTCTACTGGGATCACGGAGCAAGAACTTGCCGCTATCCATACTCTTATGGGTTTCCAGTCTGGTACAATGCCGTTTACATACTTGGGTGTACTGCTGGCAGCAGAAAAACTGAAATTAGTTCACTATAAGCCTTTGCTGGATAAGATCTCTGCATAGATCAATTCTTGGACTGCTAAAACCCTTTCTTATGTTGGCAAGAGAGAGTTAATTCTTCTAAGGGAGGTTGGGCCTTAGGGACATTAGAGCATGGAACTCAGCCTTGATGACCATGATCCTCTGAAACTCGCATAAGAAAAAAGATACACTTTGGAAACAATGGATCAGCCATGATACCTAATAATCAGAGTGTATGGAGTTGCAATGGTT
>MEJB01000948.1:51243-65622 GCA_001752375.1 Rhazya stricta | reverse complement strand
CTCACTAAGTGTAACGTCTAGCCATTAAGCTACAGTGGGCCATTTGTTCTTTGGAACCCAATTACATTTCTAACGGTAGAATTGTAAAGCAGTTAACATTTCTTTACTTTTCCTTTCATCTCTTCACCTCCTAGAGGTGAATCATTACCTCCTTCCCAGATGGTCGGTTCGGGTGCGCGGCACTTACATCTTTCATGGCTACATTTACACTCATTACCAAAAAATTTAACATTTTCTTGAACATGTTACAATTTATAAAATACATTCCCTTTCAAAATTTCATTTCCTAAACCATTCACTTTTCAAATGTATGAATGGCTCATGCCAGGAATGATGTAGAACACTAACTTCATGCCCATGACATGAAATGCATACAACTGTAATTAACATGCCATTTGACAAAATAATGGTACAAGATATGAAACACGTAAAAACATTCCACACAAACAACACATTTCATAACATAATCCCATATCGCCACCACATAACACATAACAAAGAGATAGGCAGGTATGGGGGTTTACTTGCATAGAATCTTATATATAACACATTAATCCACCTAAAGGAATTCAGATACATTCATTCATAAGCGTTAATGAAATGTGAGAATTTATTTACATAGAACTCAGATTCAATACGCATTCAGTTCACCTAAGAGCAATTTAATTATAACAACAATACATATGCATTAACGAGAGTGCGAGAATTTACTTACCCTGAGTCCTTTACGTTCTAGGGTTCTTATTTAAATTGTGAAGTGAAATCCTTCGACCGTTCTCAACGTTAAGGCACTCGAAATGATCTAATTGTGATTACAGAAAGAAAGTCCATTTAGTACAACTGTTCCCAACTTAGATATTTAGTGTTTATTCCAACAATGTCATTTGTCAATTATTAATCCATACTTAGTTCCCACATTACCAATTATTACATCCTTTTAAGGATGCAATTTAAACTCCTTAACTCGGGAATTAAACCTAATCTATATTCTCTCACAATTTTACTTTAGGATATAATTTCATAGGTCATAAATTTCAATATCAATTAATAATGTTTTCACTTTTTAAGTCCACAAAATCCAATTGTCGCGGAAGTGGTATTGGATTCTCGGGCGCGCGCAACAGCCTTAGTTGCCTGGGCGTCTGGGCGTCTGAGCACTGGGCATTGGGAGCTTGCTGGGCACCCGTTGCCCTCACAGGTCCCTGCTCCTAGCCAGACTCAACTGACCAGGATGAGAACAGCAGCTTTTTGGCAATATGTTTTGACCATTGGTTGCCAGAAATCCTAAGATCTGGCCGGTGAGATGAAGAAATCGGCAACAGCAAGCTGAGGACTCAACCTCCATACTATTGCTGGACTGATCAGGCTTCTCTGGGTGGCAATCAGAAGGTCACAATCGGTGAAAAGAGGAGATCTGGTCGAGCAGAGAAGAAGAAAAGGGCAGATTTGGGAGGAAYGRCGGCTGACAAGGAGATGGCTGGTCGTGCGTCAGAGCATCCGAGAGATGGCAATGGTTCTAGATCTAGTCAAGGAAGTGACAGATCCAGACGGGCTCCGCTGCGTCTAGCGGCCGAGCACTGTCCTTCTTCTGTTCTGGCGAAATCGTTGACCAGAAAAGAAGAAGAAGAAGAAGAAGATGAAGGTAGATCTGGGCAGACCGCTTCATCCCTAGCGGCTACGGATTCCGGTAGACGCGGATCGCGTGCCTCTAGCTTGTAGCAACCCGCCACAGCGTAATAGTGGTGGCGAGTAGCAACCGAGGACAGAAGATGTGCATCAGCGAGGATTGGCTGTGTTGCAGTGTTTCTCCGAGCAACTACAGATCTGAAGCAGATCTGGTCACGGCTCTGAGAAATCGAGCACGAGCGATGCGTGCTGCAAGCGGCGTCCTTCGAGCATAGGCATGGAAGGGAAGGATCTGGCTAGACAGCAACTGCGGACCAGCAGATCTAGACAGCAGCGATGGTCGTGTGCTTCGTCGAGCGATCGACGCAGAAAGGACTCCGATCCAGTCACGTTGCAGACGAATTGTGAGGTCGGCATGTTGGTCACGGCGACGAGGGTGGCGTACAACAGTGAGTAGAGATGCGGAGCAGCGAGCAGTCGACAGAGGGAGAAAGAGGCAGCATGTGTGGGTCAGGGAGGAATTTCGGGAATGGGGTGGTGCACACGGCGACGAGGGTGGCGTACAACAGTGAGTAGAGATGCGGAACAACGAGCAGTCGACAGAGAGAGAAAGAGGCAGCATGTGTGGGTCAGGGAGGAATTTCGGGAATAGGGCGGTGCAGGTAGGGTTTTCTAGGAGTGGGCGGGGACGGCATAATGGGAAGGAAGAAGACTTTAGGGTTTTTTTCTCCTTTTCTTATTTTTTTATTTTTTTAATTTTATATTTTGGGCCGTAACCCAAACCCTTCGGGCCTTCCCATCTATAATTAATCCAATCCTTAAATTAAATTTAAAGGACTTTCTTTCGATAACGGTCTAACTTCCGACTGAGTAACTAATAGGCCTATAAGTCAAGCCTCTAACTAACTAAGGRCCTTAATCCGACAAATACAAAAATTCTGTACTTATTGAAATATTAACCACATAGAAATTTATCCAACCCTAGTTGGCATACAAATTCACACGATCAACAAAAATAAATAAAAAGAAATCTTGGGTATTATACTGCTATTGAAAAAATCTGYTCATGAGTAACACTGTGTACCTCAACTCCAGCAAGGCTTATCAATATTTTTGAAAGAAAGGAGTGCCTAAGCCATGGGCAAAAGTTGTCTGGAATACAGCTATTACGCCTAAGCATGTGTTCATTCTTTGGCTTAGGGCTAAGGCAAAGTTGCAAATCCAGAATAAGCACCCTTTGCTGGACATTACAAGGGCCTGCGCTCGTCGTTCTAGTGCACCAGAATCTGGAATCATCTCTTTTTCCATTGTAGTTTAAGTTCTAAAGTTTGGAGAGGAATCAGGCAATGGCTCCACATTAATATATAGATGACCACTCTGGATGGTGCACTGAAATGGTTCAAGTAAGAAGTAAGAGGGATGACTTGGCATAACAAAGCCAAATGTCATGGACTAGCTTCTACCATATACCATATACCATATTTGAGCAACYAGAAATCGGGCTATTTTTGAAAGAACTACTCCGGATATTGGAACCATTAGATAGGATGAAAACACATGTATACAACTATTTTTACTTTTCATGTTCTAATTTTGTATGAAAATCGTGCTAGGATTCCCATGTAAGCTCGTTGAACTTGTACTTTCTTGCACTTCGCTACTGGGTATATCTAGTGATCCCTCTGTATAATATTTTTGGATCTATATACATTTACATCTTTTGATCAAAAAAAAAAAAAAAAAAGATGAGTGGACCAATTTGGACTTAATGGGATATCTGATTAGATCAAAGCTGTATTAGCCCTATTAAATTCCACATGGAAGTTAAGAGAAAGTGCATGTCTACTACTTGAGGTTTAGAATTTCTCAATTCTTCAATATAATCTATGACTTTGTGTGTTGCTCTTTGTATTTACCTTCATATAAGTTTTAGCTCTCTCCTATAAACCTGAGGAATTGAAATATTGTATTTCAGTTCCCTGTGTACGTTGCCCATGAATTCCCCAACATTCAACTTTTTATTAGATCTGAAACCTTCCATATACTTCTTAGCTAAATAACTTGGAACAAATATTCTTGAATTGGAACTTCTATCACATGTATGCTTATCATTTTGTGATTTTATTTGCCAATTTGAAGTGGGATTTAACTTAGAAACTGAAATCCTCCATTTTCAGTTTCTATCATAACAAATAACACATATCCTATCACGGTTACTTTTGTTGAATTTGATGAGTTTACCTGACTTTATCTTATGAGAATTGAYAGCCTCTTTAAACACTTATTTTTAACTAAAGATCATCCCCTACTTGAAGTGTGGGTTTTCCAAGTCAACTTCTGGTCTAACCTTTCAAATATTTGTTGTTTCCCTTCCTATCCAACTTATCCTCAGTACCAGATGAACTGTGAATACTAAAATCATCTAAATCATACTCAAAATTTTCTTCATCAACTGTTATATCATCATCTGCATAAAGATGTACATGTGATTATCTTTTCCCTCCCTTTCCTCTTGTTATTATTTCCTTACTGACACTAGTCCTTCTTCATTCTGATTTTGTGATGAGCTATTTCCCCTCTTACCATTGGGAAATGACAAGATTCTCTCATTTGAATATGAAAGTTCAAAGCGACTCTAAAAGACTGCTACATTCATTTGACGCTTCTACCTCCTCTTGTTCATAGTCTAAGTCATCCAAATTAGAGACAATACTTAAAATATTAGTCTTATAACCCCCACATTACCTGTCGTTTTCTTGAACACACATCCCCCTGACTTTTTGTTCTCCTTATCAACACTACTCCCGATAATTTTCTCCCTACCAGCACTCATTTTGAAACCCTTACTTTTATTCCTACCCACAGCCTTTCCTTTACCCTTACTTTATTCCTACCCATAGGACCCTTCAAAGCACTATTTGTTATCTTTAATGCAATCTCCTTAAATCAAATAAAGGTCATTACTAATTATCTAATTGCCATGGAAGCCTGGGGTAACTTAGAAAAAAAAAAATGATGGAAGTCAACAAGTAAAGAAATCTAGACTAAGAAGTCTTACTGCTGAATTCGAAAATATGTCTATGAGTGATGATGAACGTACTGCTGATTTTCATGCAAAATTATGTGATTTAGTTACTGAATGTTATCCCCTTAGTGAAAATTACTCTGACGTTAAACTTGTCAGGAAGTTATTATGCTATCTCCCCAAGAGATTTAAAGCAAAGTCACCTCTATTGAACAATGTTGAGATGTAGATTTTCTAGATCTAGATGAGTTGATTGGATCATTTTAGACATATGAGTAGAATTTGTAGAGGTGGAACAAAGACAAATACACCAAAAGTTCCAAAAGTGTTGCTCTAACTCACACACAAAATGAGGATATTTACAAAAAAGTCTTAAGAAGAAACATAAGGAGTGATGGTGGTCAAAACAAAAGATACATAAAGGGAAATGGGATTCTCCGTAGGGAATGTGAAGGTTATGATCACATTCAAGTAGAATGTGCCAATACTCTCAAAAAGAAGGGTCATACTATGACTGTTTCATGGAATGACAATGATTATGAAGTTCAAGATGATAACGAGCGTCTGCACAACTACCTAGCATTTGTGGTAAAAGATTCAAATAAGGATGATATACAATCTGACATTGATGATGAAAAAGTACAATCCGACATTCATGACCTTCAATTATTTATGTTGACATGCACAACAAGTGGATAGTTATTATAAAGCAAATCAAAGCCACATAAATGGAAAACCTTTAGCTCGTGAAGGATAATTATAGGTTTATACAGAAAACTAAGGCATTGGAAGAAGAGTTCAACATTTCAGAAGAAAAATTTGCTCAAGCACTGAAATAACTAGAAGGTGCAAACATCATCTTAAACAAGTTCGAGATGAGTACCACCAATTTGATCAAGCTTTACACATAGGAAAATCAATGGGTGGAAAATCTGGAATTGGATTCCAGAAGGTATGCACAATAGAATCGAATATGTTCAAAAATGACAGAAGTTAATAAATTCCAGCAGAAGAAGGAAGCTTATAAGGTACAAAAGTTTTTATTCCTACATGTCATTTTTGTGGTAGAAAGGGACATATTAGGCAAAATGCTATAAGTTGCTTTTCTATGTACATAGGATGATTAATGAATCGAAATTTGATGCTTTTCTAGAGGGAAACAATTGGTTAAAATGAAATGAATTCTTATAAGTCCTATTTGTAATGATGAAAACATAAAAGCACTTTATGCTCAATCTTTTTTGGATTTGAGGAAATCTAKTGGAGTTTGTTTACCACAGTGATTCATGTCTTATTGCAAATAATCGTGTGAAAATGTGCTTCATGTTGTGTTTTATGGTTCAAAATTTCATTCTAACGTGCTCACTTTCAATTTTTGTGTGACCACTCTGAACTAAGTTTTCTTTGTGCTTTGTTACACAAGACTTGTATTATGTTTAGGATGTTTTGCAATCTTTGTACTTGTTAGTTCCCATCAAACTTTCTACTAAGATCTCAATTGATGGCTATCACCTATTGATGAATAAAAGCCACCTTGAGTAAGTAATTTTGGTGTAGTGATCCCTATCTTATGGTTGCTCTACCATGGAAAAGGCTACCTCAATTCATGAGTGAAAAGTTAGTCTAGATATTACAGAGTGGTTTGTAGTCCTGTTGTTCCTCTTCCATGATCATAGAAAGATTATTTTGTAATGAATGCGAWCAAACTATTATTGGTGTCATTTAATGTTTTTAGGGAAGGGTGTTGATTAATTACAAAAATATCCCCCTTGAGGACACTTGCACCCATATATCTGGATTGCAGTTAATAGTTGGATTTTGATAAGTATTCTCAACTATCTTAGACTCCTTTCTATAACATGAGTCTTATGGCAACTCAAYTTTAGTAATTGSTTCGTTGATCACAACATATTCTAGTATTGGACTCTTTGGTCGTATTTTGTTCTAGTTATTCATCCATGCTTTTCTTTGTTGTTACATTATCCTCTATGTGATTTTCTTTCATCAGGTGAACTTTCTTTGTGGATTTATTTTTTATGAATTCACTAGGGTTTAGGGGTGGTTAAGTTTGTTTTTTGGAATTATCACTATTTTTTCCTTTTTTTTTGTTTTTGAATTTCCTCTCCTAGAGTGTTATGTGTGAGATTTTTATTTTGAGCTAACTATTTGTTTGAGGGCGAGAAATGGTTGTTACCATTTACTTATAAGTTACTTATTTGTGTGTGTCTTGTGAGCTCTTTGTACATACATCACCTTTAGGGGAGTCTTCATTTGGTAGGGGCTTAGGACTACAGCCTGYTCAATTCTGTCATCAACCATGGTGTAAAGCAACCATCGTGGATTTCACAGCTTCAACTTCTAGTTCAACATCTGACGGTACATCTATTTTAGATCTAGTACATATTTTCAATAATTTATCTTTATCTAGAAGGTCTTTAAATGATAAAAATATAGGTTCTTTAATAGAATTTTCTTCAATCGCTGAGTCTAGCAAAATTGAGGACTCAGTTACTCTCATAATTAGTCCTTATAATATATATAGACAGCATGGTAGTTTTCCTTATAGTATTAAGTCTATTCGTCAGTTATTAAAGTCCAATTCTCCTGCTATGAAGGAGTATGTTTAGTCCTCTCATATGAATCAGTGTGATATACCTTATTCTACTCATGAACAGTATATTACTTTGAATATTATGCCTGAGATGATTTCCCAATGCTAAATTGAGGGTTATACCATCTTCACTTTGGAGCAAGTTTAGTACTAACTTTTGGTGGAAGAAAAGGTCTTCCTGTCTCGGCCAATGTTGCTCTACTTGAGTGTTCATCTGAATATTTAGTTCTCCAGATCCTTGTTGTGGTCTATAAGCAGCTGTCTATTACTTAGATAAGTGAATGTAATCTCTGAAGGCAGCATAGAGGCAAAAATAGGCCAGGGAGTGCCACTGGAAGTAGCCTGACCATTGTTAGTAGGAAAAACATCTTGGTTATCTGAAGTAGATTATATATCTCTTTGAGATCCTTCTAAGTGTCTATTGACATCTTAGTCATCTGCTGCTTAACCTCATGAGAAAACTTCTTTTTTCTAGAATACTTCAAGAACTTTCTGCCCTTCTTGGATGAAGATTAATGCAAGCATTTTAGAAATAACATGTACAATAACATGTAGGGAACTTATGTTAAAACATTCAAGAAGGCTTGAAAACACATCTCCTGCATTCTTGGAAGTTTAAAAGATGGAAGGACTCATGTTAAAACATTCAAGAATACTTGAAAGCATATTCCTAGAGTAACAAAACTACTCGTGTTTGGAAATTTATAAAACAGAAGGACTCATGTTAAAATATTTGAGGAGACTTGAGATGTGCAAAGTAYGATAAACAAAAGCATTATTTTTCTAGAGATTTAAAAGACAAAGAAATTCACCTAAACACAAGATCGAGTACGTGATAACATTTTAATTTCCTTGATTCTCGCATTCTAAAAACAAGTCATAAAGTAATTTCATTCTAGATCTCRTGCTAAGTCGTAGTTAATATGAGACTATATAATTAAAACTCAGTTMCTATTCAAGTCCTATAACCCTAACGAATCTGAACATAGAGTTATAAGTTTGAAGTACTGCAATAGATGGAATTTTATACATATCCAAGTTCAAGAAGTGGTATTTGGAAAAACTGTCTCGAAAAATAGTTTTAAATGGTCAAGATTAGGAAACGTAGTCACAACTCGGTTTCCACATATCCAAATTCTATGAAATTAATGTCTTTAGATTCCTAAGATTCAAAGCTCTCTAGAGATGTCAAGAGATTGGCATGATAATGTTTTGGTAACTGGAAGACAGTTACATAATATAGGGTCTTGACYAGAATTGTAATAATTTGGCAACGGTTTGCAAAATGCTTATAACTTGTGTTCTAAAATGAACTTACTAACAAGATTTAGCGAAAAATGACCCAAAGACATATCTATATAAGAAGCATTTGATTTAGAATTAAGGTTCGGTTGCATTGAACTCAAAATAGTCCGAAATGAGATTTCTAGACTAAATCGGACAAGGGTGAGTACAATCACTATATCTCGAGTTTCATTAAGATTTTCCTTGTCAAACCAGTTGCTAAACATTCCTAAGACTTTAAGGAGTCCATACATATTAATTACTTTTCTCAGAATTTTCGGATCATTTCCTAGATGTTCTTAGGTTAGAGAGGTATGGTTAGCAGGGTTCAATGATCAGGTTATATCGGAAGTTATAGGGTAGTTATGATAACAAAGATTACGAAAATACAATAATAGGATGCAAAGGATTCTATCCATGTAAAGAAGTCCTAGTTTAGTGTTACAATGAAGTCATTAAAGTGGCCAAAATAGTAAGGTGCGACAATAAAAGTTGACAAGGTTCAAAGATTGTATCTTGCATTATAAGAATCCTTTCTCAGTGAGGTAAATTTTARGGAATTCCTAMGACCATAAGGTTTCTAATCATATATTGCATGATCTATTTTGATCCATAGATAACTCCTCGTTTTATCCACAACCGAGGTGGTCATTTACCCTAGCRGTTTCCCTTGGCAATGAGGTAATACTTATCACTAGTTTGATCATAATCCTCAAGATAATATCAAGAAGCATAGCTAATTCCATTACCTCTATGCATAAATCAGATTTTCTAGCATGCCATTGTTCAATTCATAGCAGTATTTCCACCGATTCTAAATCAAGCGAAACAAACCATATACCAAGATATCAAATCTCATAATCAATCCATCCTCATATAATCTTACTTATCTAGGTCACCCTACGTAGTAATGGCAAAGAATATGGCCTATGATCACGCTCAATCTAGCATGCCATTGTTCAATTCATAGCAGTATTTCCACCGATTCTAAATCAAGCGAAACAAACCATATACCAAGATACCAAATCTCATAATCAATCCATCCTCATATATTCTTACTTATCTAGGTCACCCTACGTAGTAMTGGCAAAGAATATGGCCTATGATCACGCTCAAACTATCATAAARCACTAATTTTAATACCATACATAATAGAATTTGCATTGTCCTAACTAAAGCTCATATACCTCTTATGCATATTAAATCCTAGAGTCCTTAAGGAGGGAGGGCACTTACTTATAAGGTGAGAAGGGCTGCAAGAGTGTGAATCAAAAATCTCTTCAAGTAAGTGTAATCAAAAAAATTTATTCTTAGCACCTGCTTTCGGTTAACAAGGAAGAAAATTATAACAAGGAAGAGAACCTAYCCTAAAGAAGCTTTAATAAACTTAAGGTTCTTCAAAGAAGACTGGGTTGCACGGTGGTGTTCAAGGTAATCCAGCAACCAGCTTACATAAATGCTGTCCAAGTGAAGTGTCTAAGGAATTCTGTGAGTAAGAAGTTTAAATGAGGATCAACTGAGAGTGTAATAACATTAGGATGTCAAGTAAAGTAGAGATTTGATGCTTGTTCTGAATTTAAAGAGGCTGGGGCGGAGAAGTCTAGGTACAATAAGAAAACATCTTGAACAACAAGACAGCTTACACTTGGTGTCTTGCATGTCTTTGTGGACTACCTAAGAGACAACAGTCTCATGCCTATAACAGCTGGATTGGAGGATGGTGCTAAGTGGCTAAGAGAAGAGGGAAAGAAAAGAGGTGAAGACACCTCGATGAAGGGGAGGAAGGAAAAAAGAAGACTTTGAGAGACCGAAATCAATTTAACCCTAAGGGAGTTCTTGCCACTTGTAGGGTTACACCCTACATTTATCAAGAATTTGATTAAACTTTGCATGATGAATGGGCTTGTGCAAGGAATTCAATTTTAAATTCTTCGAGAGACCTAGATTGACATAAGAGGAGTCAAGAAATTGAAAATGAGCAAAGGGATAGAAAGTCATGAAGTACATAGAGAGGAAAAGAAGAAGAAGAAGAAGAAGGGGAAAAAAAAATGGGACAAGAAAGCAAGTAAATGAGAAGGGTCAACTATTTGTATGATGACTCGGACACTTGGCAAGATCACATGTTGAGCTTGGTTAAATTTTGATGCAAGAACTAGTTCACTCAGTTAATGCTAGAGGAAAAGAAGAGAAATAAGTCAAGTCATGCAAGGGGTCAACATCGGGAAAATGAAATTTGGTTTGCCAAAGCTATTTAAATTCTTAAAAGGATACTTATAAGTAGTAATGACACTTGAATTAACAATGCCAATTGTATCTTCTTGCAAGTGAGGCTCTCAGTTGGAACCAAAAAAGAAGAACAAGAAGACCATAAAGGCAAAAGAGGAAAGTAAATGGGAAGGTCAACCAAGGTAAGAGAAAAATAAGAGGCAGAAGTCTTAGAAAGAAGTAAAAATCAAATTGATTTCTAACGGAAACTTGTAAGGAAAATGATAATGGTCACAAGATTCTACATTTGTCAGTATCTTAGGTGAAAATGCTAAGAATTCTATATTTTCTTGGTCATGTTGGATGGTTTTATGMATGCACRAAAAGTGGCCAAAGRCCCTCATGGATTGGTTTATGAAATGAACGGCATTAAGGTAAATTTTRTCAAGATTAGAKTTTTGGTGTTGGATAATGATTCACCCTCATATTGTCCAGATTCATTCTACGACAATCGAATATGACCTACGATTCAACTCTAATTAACTTTAAAATTAGATATGAGGATGTATGTAAAATACCGCCTAACAGCTTATAATATTCTATAGTCGATAACTATTTGGTAACTRGTAAGAGTTCTACATTGACCATAARTATCAGCCRACTAATGGTTCGCTGATCCCTTTGTTTCTTTCCTCAATTCAAAATTCCCTCCCAGCACGAGGCGTAGTATTTCTTTAGATACTTGCCGATAGCTCATTCCAACTCTGACCACCTCCACCCACTTAGTAACRTAGTTAGTCGCTACCGAAATGAATAAATATCCCTTGGAGGGAAGATGACGGATTTTGCCGATGACGTCCATAGCCTCTAAAAAGCCATGACTTGACGATGGGATGGAAATCAGCTACTGGAATGTTCAAGAGGTGACCGTTTTTCTGGAAAGCCTCGCAACTTTTAGCTTAGGCATGACAGTTGGCTATAATAGTTGGCCGGTGTTGGGGTCTAATCTGATTGCGATTAAACTAATACTCGTGATCAAGTATACGCAGCCCAAAACTAGTAATTGTGAGTAGAGTGTCGATCCCACGAGGATAGTTTAATGAAAGGTAAAATGTGTCAAACTTTGGGTACAAAAACAATAATGATGTAGCATTGACAATATCTGAATGTAAAGAGCAATGTAAAGTAAATACTGAAAGTAAATAAATGAAATAAAGACAGAAAGCTTAAATTAAAAAYARAAGACTGAAAGCATTAAAGAGCTAGATTAGTGACGAGAAAGTAAAAGTTAGAGTCAGTATGTATGCCGTAGCACAGACAGATAGGTATTGAGTGATGTCTCAAACAAAGCCTCCTGCTGTGCAATTGTTGGACAAGTAATATGACTATCTCATATATCTACAGAAACCCTCATCACAATGCCTCATTGATGTACATACTTTCCTTAGCAGAATAAATTTCTTTATCCTTACCAAGTTCTCAGATTGTTATCTCAAAAAGTTATATGGAGCTCAAAGGATGCCATCCTTAAATCATAAGTAATACTCTAGAAGATTTCACTTAGAGTATTAACCATATATCTAGGGTAATGACTCTTAGCTACTTTCTGGTTGATAAGTTTGCAACTTCCTCAACCCTTCATGGATCCTTTTATCTCTAAAAAGGGTTTACTTAATAACATTATCCTCTAACCATTAAGTAACAACTTTTTCAAGCTCTGCTCACAGCTAAGAAGCTTGAGAGGATAGAATTGAAGATGAACACATACTGACTTCAACCTTCAATAACTCGAATAACTTGGAAACTTTGTAGATTCAAATGCTTAAATGTTACAACTAAGTGAGGAGGACTTTTGTCTTATCCTTTTCTAATCTAAGTTAGAAGCAAGATAACTAATTCTGGTTCTTTTCTATTGAGACAACCTTAACAGCTAAAATAAGTTCTAAGGACTAAAAACTATCAACTCTAACTCTCTTCTCTTGTTGATAGAACTAGAATRTTGTTGAGTTGGTGATGCTGTAGCTTTCAGCTTCAGATAGTTGACTGCTTATTCAGCCAACATTCGGCTTGTAGTGTTTATTTTTGGTAATGTGGTCCTCAATGCTTTTCTCATGCTTCAACATTTTCGAAAATAATTAAAGTCAACTCCAACATTTTCCTTTATGTTGTTTTCAATCTGATTCTTCATTAAATGCTTGAGATTTGTGCTCCTTCTTTGTTCTTTTACTTTCATGCCCTTGCCTCATAGGCTTGAATGTAATACCTGGCATATTACTTTTTATGAATTTTGTATGATCGGATGATTGTGTGCCAACTAGGGTTTGACAATTTTCTATGTGATCATTTTTTTAATTGTACGTTTAATTAAGTATGGAATTATCGTGTTAATCGAATTAGGATTTTTGGTTAGTTAGTGGCTAGACTTGTTAGGCTTATTCGTTTCCCATTCGGAAACTAGATTTTTACCCAAAAAAAGCCGGTAGAATTAATTTATTGTATTGGATTGAATTGGCTATGGAATGGGGAGGCCCAAAGGTTTCGTATTAAGTCCCAAACCTGAAAAAAAGAAAAAACCTAAATTGGCTTAATGCCATCTACCCCTCTTCCCCAAACCCTTCTCGCTGTTTGTACCGCCTCCTTTTTCCCTCTGTTGACACTGCATCGATCATCGCTGCTGCCACTCGCCAATGTTCAAGCATGCTTGGCAGCCGCTCATCGCCCAGATCCACTCGAGATTGCCGCATCTCTGGATTAGATCTAGTTTTCAGTTCCCTTTTGCTCGGGACTTGAATAGACTCGGGTCGACCGGGACCCGTTCTTTGCCAAAAGTTACACGTCCTGGTGGTCRATCTACTTCGAGCCTGCTGGTCGTACTGCTCGRGAGTAACCGYTCGGTTCGTCACTGTGTGGTCAGAACCTTGCTCAACACCAAGATCTACATGTGACCTCACAGTTTGCACGAGTTCTCGATTGTCATCTCTTCTCCCCTGCATCTACTTGTCATTATCTTGCTCTCGCCGATCGTCGCCTGGTTTGCTCAGCAGCTTGACCAAAGTTGCTTCAAGGGTTCTGGAGTGGAGTTTGTTAGGGTTAGTAGCTGATCACCTTGGGAAGCTATTCACTGACTTGATCTCTCCGGCTTTGCAATTCTAGTCATCCACTAGCCGAAAGTCTTACCGGAAACAGATCTATTGGAGACAATTATTGGGCCACTAGACGCCCAGCAATCAATGCCCAGGCGCCTAGGCCATCAGATGCCCAGGTGGCCGGGCACCCAAATGCCCCGGCAACCGAGCCCCCAGATGCCCAGGCGGCTAGGCACCCAGATGCCTAGGCGACTAGGCACCCAGAAGCCTAGGTGACCGAGTGCCCAGACTCCCAGGTGACTATGCACCGTGCGCGACCAGGTTGGTGAAAATATTATTATTCGATTTTAGAAATTCAATGACTTATGTAATTATGTTCTATAGTAAAATTGTGGGAGAATAAAGATTAGGTTTAATATCCGATCTAAGAATGAGTTTTAAGTTGCTTGAAGAATGTGTTTTGACTTAGAAATGTATTGCTTTTAGTATTGCCATTATCAATTGTTGAGAGGGTAAAAGGCTATGAAATAAGTTGTACCTTT
>MEJB01000948.1:1526-37869 GCA_001752375.1 Rhazya stricta | reverse complement strand
AGTCTGGATGCCACATCCTGTACCAAGAATATCCCTATAAAAATGACCATTGATTTTGTCCAATATATGAGGAATTTCCTTGTGCCATCAAAAAGAAATGCGATTCGAACCTTTTTCCTGCCAATTCTGCGCTTGCTTAGTTACCCATCGGTTTGATCATCACCTGGTTTAAAAAAAAAAAAAAATCCTTGGCGACTTCTTCTTCAATGAATTGGTGAATTTTCTGAACAGCTTTGTCGCATTCAAGAAGTTTGGAGAGTTACAGCGTGTTGCCTGATACTGATTATTTGTTGTTGCATGAAAGATTTTGTAGATTAGAAATCCACACTGTATAGCGGTGAGATTATTTGCATATGGACTACATAAGATTCTGTCCTTTTGGGGATTTGTCTGCGGTATCTCTAACAACTATAGAGACATCGTTATCTGCATCTGCACAGAACCATCGAGGCATGGATGAGACTTTTTTTGTGCAAATCAAGTGCATTGTTCTGCGGCCTATACACCATTTGATGACTTGCGTCATGAGAGCAGTTTCTACTTGCTTCGTGTCAGAGAATCTGGATTTGAAACTTTAATGCTGGTTGAAAGATTTGCGATCATTCCAAGAGAGACAACAAAGTTGGAAAAAATAGTGTTTCTCAAATAATTACTTCCACAGTTCAGAGTTGTCATTGCAGAGCCCTATGAATGCTTACTCATAATTGGGTAACCTAGAATCAAGTAGAGAAAACTTTGGCAGAGAATAAGACAGGAAGGCCCTTTCTTCCACCAAAAGTTAGTACTAGATGAATTGCTCCAAAGTGAAGATGGGTATAGCCCTCAGTCTTCCATTAGGCAATCATCTCAGGCATAATATTTTACTGTTCATGAGTAGAATAAGATATATCACACTGACTCATACAAGAGGACTGATAGTATTCCTTCATAGCAGGAGTACTAGACTTAAGTAATTGACGGATAGATCTAATACCAGGAGAAAAACTACCACGAGATCTATATATATTATAAGGGCCAATCGTAGGAGGAATAGACTCTGTAATTCTATTAGACTTAGGAATTATAGAAAATTCTATTAAAGAACCTATGTTTTTTTCATTTAAGGTTTTTCTTGGTAAAGATAAATTACTAGAAATATGTACTAAATCTGAAATAGATGTACCATTATCAGACGTTAAACCAGAAGTTGAAGGTGTGAAGTCCATGATGATTGCTTTGGTGCTGTTTACTCCTCAATAGTCTACCAAAATACTATTCATTCTTCCCCTGCTCCAAAATGATACAAAATAGCATCTTGTATTCCTAATGCTCAATACCAGTGGACTATCATGCCATTTGGTTTAAAGATTGCTCCATATGTTTTTCAAGAAATGATGACAAAAATCTTTGAGCCAATTTTATCTATTGCTTTGGTATATATTAATGATATCCTTCTCTTTAGTAAGGATGAGCTAGATCATGAGAAACTCTTTTAACCCATTTCCTTGATATTTGTAATTCCGATAGTATCATGTTCTCAGAGAAAAAGAGCCATATAGGTCTTTTTGAAAGAGAATACCTTGGCATGAAAATTGCTAATGGAGCTATTCAACCAGGACCTCATCTTGTTGAAAATCTTCCTCAGTTTCCAGATGAAAATCTTTCGAAGAAGGAGATTCAACAATTCCTTTGTATCATCAACTACATAAAAACTTTCCTGCAAAAAGTCTCTCACTATACAAGCTAGCTATCCAAACTCCTAAAGAAAAATCCACCCGCTTAGGGCACAGCCCAAACCAAAGCCGTCAAAGCCTTGAATGAAATGTGCGAGTAGCCACTGCCTCCCAAGATTCCAACCACAGGTCTCAGGATGAACATTGGGTGCCATCTTACTTGAGGAAGTTAATGGAGAAAAACACTATCATGGACATGCTAGTGGTCACAATCAAGGAGATCTTGGCAGTAAAAAAATGGTATTAAACACTTTGAGTTTCATTTGATAGGTCATGAATTCATTATTCATTACAGAGTTTGAACGGAATCATTTGAAATATGGTTTTATCTTGGTCTTAGGTGCTATAGCAATCTAATTGTACCCTGACTAACCATTAAGAAAACATTAATAATTCTTCCTTGCAAGTATGTATAGCGTATTTTCTTGTAGCTTTATTAAGTTTCCTGTAGTCCATGCATACTCTCCAACCAAATATGGTCCTTATTGGGATCAACTCACTTTTCTCATTTTTCACTGTTGTTACTACTCATTTSTTTGGGACACACTGAACTGGACTCATCTTTTGATTGTYAGAGATTGGATAAATTATTCCAACATCTGATCYTTTGATGATTTCCTTTCTAACAACTTCCTTCATGATGGGATTGAGTCTCCTTTATGGCTCCACARAATTACTGCAACTTTCTTGTYCAGGATGATATTATGCATGCATTTTGTTAGGTTGATTCCTTTTATATCTACCATGGTCCATCCAAAAGCTGTCTTATRACTCCTTAGAATAGAAAGGAGTTGATTCTCCTTTTGTTCTCCTAATGCTGTAGAAATGATTACTGATAACTTTTTATTTTCACCCAATAAGCATAGTTAAGGTGTGATAGTATTGCTTTTTCCTCCAATGTTTGGTGGGCTTTAAATTGATGGTTTGGGTCATTGTATACTTGTTTGAGATAAATAAAATGATTCAAATCTTCAACCAACTCCTTCAAATGTTTGTTGAGAGTTCACTAATGCCAATGCTGCATCATTTTCTGAACATTCACTCTTGGCATAATCATCATCTTCTTCATCCGAGTATATAATGTTGTACCATTCTACAATGTGTTTAGCATCCATTGGCTCAACATCTTTCAGCATGGAACACTCTTCTAGTTCATCTAGGAAATTTAATGTATTGAATATGTTGAAGGTAGCCTGTTGGTCATTCATTCTCATTGTTAATTCTCCTTTGTGGACATTAATAGCTGTTCTTGTAGTAGCAAGGAAGGGTCATCCCAGAATGATGGGACATCTTTGTCAGTTTCATAGTCCAGAATTACGAAGTCAATTGGAAAAATGAAATTTTGATCTCGAACTAGCATATTGTCAATTTTTCCTTCATGGTACACATAGGTATGATATGCTAGCTGCAAGGTGACTGTGGTTGGTCTTGCTTCTCCAATCCCTAGAAAATGGACAAAGGCATGACGTTAATGTTTGCCTCAAGATCACAAAGTGCTCTGCCACAATAAGAACTTCCAATTGAGCAAGGTTTGGTGAAACTTCCAATTTTCTTCAGTTTTGGAGGGAGCTTATTTTGAAGAATTCATGTACATTTTTTGGTTAATGCTACTATTTCAAACTCTCCTAACCTTTGCTTCTTTGATAAGATTTTTTTCATGAATTTTACATATTTAGGCATTTGTTCCAAGGGTTCAACTTAAGGTATGTTGATGTGCAACCGTTTCAGGATCTCCAAAAATTTGTTAAACTGCTTTTATTGCTACTTCATTATGAGTGTCCTTTGTAATGGTGGTGGTGGTTTATCAGCTATGCTGCTTGCTCTGATTACTATAGCATCAGGCTCCTTGGCTGTTGAAGGAGTATCCTCCTGATTAACTTTCAGGCTGTTGCCTTCTTGAGTGGATGTTAACTCATTTGTTGATTTCTATACAACTATTAGACCTTTCAACTCTTTTCCACTTTTAAGGGTTATTGCTTTACGATACTCCTTTCTATCTCTTTTGGGGTTTTTTATATCATTGCGCAGAGTGCCTTGTTGTCTGGTGTTTAGTTATGAAGCAATTTGTCCCACTTGATTCTCCAGGTTTCTTAATGTTGTGGTTTTGTTCTAAATGATTGTATCATTTCTAGCCATGTATTCCTTTAGAAGTTTCTCAATAGAATTTTGTTGTTTTTGGCGTACTAACCTTTGATGATCATTCTATTGAGGAAAATTATGAGGATGAAGTGGTCTCTAGTGTTGATTTGTTGTTGCATTTCCTCCATGTTTACTCCATGAAAAATTTAGACGCTGCCTCTATCCGGGGTCTAGGTATTAGAGAATGGATTATTTCCTTCATTGAAACTCTCTATGTAACACACAAGCTTCGGATTGGATGGACAGTTACTGAAAGTGTGCAGATCTCCTCAAATACACGAAGTTAACGGTAGATTGCTGTCGTATTTGTTGTGCATCAGGAAGCTTCATATTTTTTAGCATATTGGTCAAAAATACTTCTGCTGAAAGAGATGTGACAACATTTACTTCATGAATTCTTTGCTGTTGCCATTCTAGTTACTGTCCATTGATAGTTGTTGCTTGCTATGGTATTGAATGCTTCATCACATGATTTTAACAGTACTGCTCTATTTGCTGAAACATCAACCATAATTCTTGTCAGAGCATTGAGTCCATTATAGAGAGTTTCCATTTGGATCCAATGTTGGATGCCACGGTGTGGGCATTTTCTAAGCAACTCCTTGAGTCTTCTCATGCTTTGTGCAAGGTTTCATCTCCATGTTGCTAGAATGAAGTGATTTCAATTCTTAACTTTGCATTCTTTGTTGGTGGGAAATATTTTATCAGAAACATTTCTGCCAATCGTCCAAGATATTTATGAATTTTGGGGCAAAGATTTTAGCCACTCCTTTGCTCCATCTCTCAAGGAGAAAGGAAATAACTTCATCTTGAGTGCTTCATTTGAAATGCCTTGGCATCCAATATTAGATTGAAATAGAAACCTTCTATAATAGACTCAATCCTCAACTAGGATTCTTGTTGATACTTTAGCAAATAGAGCGTTATTGTCAAAATAATAGAATGAAGCTTTCAATATCTTGGAGACCATAGCAAGCAACAACTATCATTGGACAACAACTAGAATGATGACAACAAAGAAAGTCCAAGGAGTCCATGAAGTTGATGCTATCACAGCATTCTCAGCAGAAGTAGCATCTTTGACSAATATACTAAAAACATCAAGTTACCCACTGCACAACAAATGCCACAACAATCTACTAGTAACTGTGTGCATTTGTTGAGATCTACACACTTTTGATAACTGCCTATCTATTCTAGAGTCTGTGTGCTACATTGGAAAGAAGGAAGTAGCATCCAATTTTTTTATGGAGTAATCAAGGAAGAAATGCTATAGAAAATCAACACTAGAAACCACTTCATCCTCTTGGATTTCCACAACAGAACCAGCATCAAAGATTAGTACACCATGAACACCCAAAATTTATGGAAACACATTTGAAAAAGTACAGGACTGGAAATGATGGAAACATTCAACACCAAGCCACATTATTGAGAAACCTAGAGAATCAAGTAAGATAGATTTCTTCAGCATTAACACTAGATGAGAAGGCACTCTGCCTAGTGATATAGGGAACCCCAGAAGAGATGAAAAAGAGCATTGTAAAGCAATAACTTGCAAAAGTGGAAAAGAATTAAAGGACCCAGTGACTGCACATATACCAACAAAAGAGTTAACATCCACTCAAGAATGCAGTAGTCTGGAAGTTAGTGAAGTGGATATTCCCTCAGGAGCAAATGAGCAACTAGAGTAAGCAGTACTGTTGATAAACCACCACCACAATTTCCATAGAAACTTACTTATCATGAAGTAGCAAGACAAACAGTTGAACAAAATTTTGGAAATTCTAAAATAGCTACATGTCAACATACCTTTGTTGAAGCATTGGAGCAAATGCTCACTTATGTCAAATTCAGGAAGGAAATTTTATCAAAGAAAAGAAGATTGGGAGAGTTTGAAACAGTAGTATTAACCAAAGAGAGTACACCAATTCTTAAATATAAGCTACCTCCAAAACTGAAGGATCCTGGAAGTTTCAATACCATGTTTAGATGGAAATTCTTATTGTGGTAGAGCATTGTGTGATTTTGGGGCTGGCATTAACCAATGTACATGTCCATCTTCAAGCAACTTAGAATTTGAGAGGCAAGACTAACCACTGTCACTTTCCATCTTGCAAATTTCACCTATGCATATCCTGAAGGACAGATTGATGATGTTTTAGTGCAGGTCAAAAAGTTCATATTTCTCAATTGACTTCATCATCTTGGATTACGAAGTTGACMAAAATGTACCCATTATTTTAGGCGACCTTCCTTGCTACTGGAGAACAGTCATCAATGTCCACAAATGAGAATTGAYGGTGAGAGTTGATGATCAGCATGTCACCTTAAACATTTTCAATGCACTAAATTTCCCTGATAAACGAGAAGATTTCCATACTGAAGGATGTTGAGCATGGATGCCAAGCATATTGAAGAATGCTACAACATTATATACTCAGATGAAAGAGAAGGTGATTATGTCAAGAGTGAATTTTCAGATAATTATGTAACATTGGCATGGGTGAACTCTCAACAGACATTTGAAGCAATTGGCCACATATTGGATTTATCTCAAGAAAGTGTTCAACCCCTCAAACCATCAATTGAAAGCCCACAAACATTGGAGGAGAAAGCATTACAAGCACATCTTCAGTATGATTACTTATGTGAAAATAAGAAGCTACCAATAAATATCTCTAGTGTATTGGGAGAACGAAAGGAAAATCAACTCTTTTTGGCTCTAATGAGTCATAAGAAGGCTTCTGGATGGACAATGGTTGACATAAAAGGGATTAGTCCTACAATATGCATGCACAAAATCATACTGGAAGAGAGCCATAGCAACTCTGTGGAGCCACAAAAAGAGACTTAATCCCATCAAGAAGGACGTTATTGAAAATGAAATCATCAAATGGTTGGATGGTGGAATARTTTATCCAATVTCTGATAGTTAATGGATTAGTCCAGKWCAATGTGTTCAAAAGAAAGGTGAGAAATGAGAAAAATYAGTTGATCCCAACAAGGATAGTAACCTATTGAAGAGTCTGCATGGACTATAGAGAACTTAACAAAGCTACGAGGAAGGATCAAATGATGTATAGACTCTCAGGAAATGATTATTACTGCTTTTGTGATGGCTATTCTCAGTAAAACTAGATTGCTATAGCACTCGAAGACCAGGACAAAATAACATTTGTTTCAAACTCTATAATGCTCTAGCAACATTYCAAAGATGCATGATTGCATTTTTTACTRTTATGGTGGAAAAGAAATTAGAGGTGTTCATGGACAACATTTTAATCTTTGAAGAAATATTTGATGGCTGCCTAGAMAATCTRAAAAGAGTATTGATGAGATATGAAGAAACTAAAGTGATGTTAAATTGGGAGAAGTACCATTTTATGGTATAAGAAGGCATTCTGTTGGGACATCAAATATAAAATGAAGGAACCGAAGCAGACAAAGATAAAATTGAAGTTATTCAATAGATACCCCTACCTTCTACTGTGGAAGGAGTTAGAACTTTTTTTGATCATGCTGGTTCCACAGAAGATTCATTACAAAATTCTCAAAGATTTCTAAGCCTTTATGCTCTCTGCTATAGTACTACACTCCATTTATTTTTGATATGATGTAGCAAAGCATTTGACCAACTCAAAGAAGTATTGTTATCAGTTTCCATCATTAGAGCACTAGACTGGACATTGTCATTTGACATGATGTGTAATACAGATGATTATGCAATAGGAGCAGCTCTTGGCCAAAGGAGGAAGAATTTATTTACTGTGCAAGCAAAAATCTCATTGAGGCACAAAAAAACTATACCACGAYCRAGAAAGAATTGCTTATAGTAGTGTTCGCATTTGAGAAGTTCCGAGCTTATCTAGTAGGAATGAAGGTCACAGTATTCACTAACCACTCAGCAATTAAATATCTCATCTCGAAGAATTATGCGAAACCTAGACCAATAAGGTGGATACTATTGCTGCAAGAATTTGATTTGAAAATCAAAGACAAGAAAAGGATTGAGAACCAGGTAGCTAATAACTTATCTAGACTGGAGAAGGAAGAAAAGGACACTCAAGTACAAATTGCTAAATCATTCCCTGATGAACAAATTTTGGCTATCTCAAATGCTAGAGCACCATGGTATGCTAACATTGTCAATTATTTGGTCCATGAGATAAAATCTCATGGATTAAGTAGGCAATAGTTAAAGAAATTTGTGCATGATGTAAAGTTCTATTATTGGGATGAGCCATTCTTGTACAAACTTTGGGCTGATCAAATTCTGAGAAGATGTGTTGCTAATGAAGAGATGCAGAATTTGCTACAATATTGTCACAGTACACCATATAGAGGACATTTTGGAGGAACATGGATTGCAGCTAAGGTGCTACAAGCTGGTTATTATTGGCCAAGACTATTAAGAATGCATATGAGTTTGTCAAGACTGGCGATAGATGCAAGAAAATGGAAAATATTTTCCAAAGGAATGAGATGCCTTTGAACAACACTTTAGAGGTTGAACTTTTTTATTTATGGTGAATTGACTTCATGAGATCATTTCCAAACTATTTTGAAAATACTTATTTTGGTGGCTGTAGATCACGTGTCCAATTAGATAGAAGCTATAGCATTTCCCAATAATGATGCTAAGGCGGTGGTTAAGTTTCTTTAAAAGAACATCTCTTTTAGATTTGGCATGCCAAGGGCATTGATCAATGATGAAGGAACACATTTCTGCAAAAATGAAAGCAAAAAGTTCTTGCCAAAATGGGGTGAGACGTCAAATTGTTATAGCATATCATCCCTAAATAAGTAGAAAAGTAGAATTTTACAATCCAAAGATCAAAAGAATTTTGGAGAAAATTGTGAGCCCAAATAGAAAGGATTGGTCTTTAAGGTTGGATGAATCATTATAGGCATATAGGACAGCATTTTGAACACCATTAGGAATGTCCCCTTTCAGATAGATCTATGGGAAGGCATGGCATTTGCTATTTGCTTTGGAGCATAAGGCACAATGGGCAGTCAACACAAAATGCTTCAGCTTAACAAGATGGATGAATTCATAAATGCTACCTATGAGAATCAGGAACGTATAAAGAAAATAAGAAAATGTGGCATGATCAGAAAATTTTAAAAAGAGAATTCAAGGAAAGTCAATAAGTGTTACTGTTCCATTTTTTGGCTCAAATGTTTTCCTAGAAAATTGAAGTCTAGATGGTCAAGACCTTTTGAGATCATCAAAATACATTCTTTTGGGGTAGTAGAATTAAAGGATGAGAAGAGTGGAAGCACATTTCAAGTGAATGGGTAGTGGTTGAAGCATTATCAAAATGGAGAGCAGAAAGGAGGAAGATTCTCCTTAATACTCAACGAAGAACAATAATACTACAACATAGTCAAGCTGATGACTATAAAACAAGCACTACAAGAAGGCACCCCTTGAGTAAYAGCACAATAATTCACTTYAGATTGACTAACGATTAAAGGATACTTTGCATCAGGTTTTTGTCTTTTGTGTAAGAATTGAGATCAAGCACAATAATAGAAGGTACAAGCTAAGAAAGCCATAGTCTTCTCTTAAAAGGGGCAAAATCTATTGTAAAAGAGCTTAAAGAGGTCACACAACAAAAATAGAGGRGTTTGGGGTCAAAATGCATTTTCCTAAAGTTGAAAAACTTGAAAAATTGACCAAGTGCGAAAGAAGGTGCCTGGTTGGGCTCAAATTAGCGCCGATTTGCTACCTATTTCTTGCTTTGTTTTTCAAGTCAGGCATTGGTTTGGCTTTTTCGATAAACGTTAGCGCTAGTTTGGTCCCAATCAAGCACTGGTCGGGTTATTTTTATGGTTTTCTAATATCTCATATAAATAGTGCGCTTTATGGCCAACTTTAGAGACTTTTGGACTTGAAACATTATTTTTACATAGTTTCAGAATAGTTTTCTTGATAGGAACTTGGAGGAAACCATTGTAAAGCTTGAAGACTTGTATTCAACCAAGACTACTTATGGATTTGTTCATCAAATTGGTTATTTCTTCTCCAATATTTGGTTGTAACATGTTTATTATACTTTAGACCAAAGTCAAGAAGGATATGTTTCATCCAAAGAATATGGACATAACAATCTGCTATATATTCGGTTTCTGCTGTTGAAAGAGAGACACGGGCTTGTTGCTCACTATACCATGAAAAAAGTGAGTGTCCTAGGAAATGACATTTGCCACTAGTACTTTTACGTGCAACTTTACATCTGTCATACTCAGCATGGGTGTATCCTACCAATTTTGAAGTCTAGTTTCTAGTATACCATAATMTAAAATCAAAAGTGTCATTCAAATATCTAAGAATACATTTAATTCTACAAAGATGAGATTCTTTAGGACAAGATTGAAATCGAGCACACAAACATACTGAAAACATAATATTATATTTACTACCCATCAAAATAGTAAACTACCAATCATGCCTCTATAAAGAAATTTATTTGCAGATTTACACTTTTCATCTTTATCAATTCTCAAAGTGGTGTCACAAGGAGTACCTATCTCTTTAGCATCTAGCATACCAAATCTCTTAAGCAATTCTTTAGCATACTTGCATTGATATATAGAGATGCCTTCATTAGTTTGTTTAATTTGCAAGCCCAAAAGGAAGTTAAGTTCACCCATTATGCTCATCTCAAATTCATTTTGCTTAATTTCAGAAAACTCACTACATAAGCATTCTTTTGCGGCACAAAAAATAATTCCATTGGCATAGATTTGCAAAAGTAGAATATCATTATGGTAATGTGTTTTGATAAACAAGGCAATGTCTACTTTTCTTTTAAAGAAACCCATTTGTAATAGAAATTCACTAAGTCTCTCATATCAAGCCCTAGGTGTTGTTTCAAACCATATAAAACTTTCGTCAATTTAAACACATGGTTTGGAAATTTCTCATGAATAAAATTGGGGAGGTTTTTCCGCACAAACTTCTTTATTAACAAAGCCATTGAAGAAAGCACTTTTAACATCCATTTGAAACAATTTAAACTTCTYRTAACGAGCAAAAAGCTAATAGCATGCGAATAGATTCAAGTCTAGCCTTATTCGTAATCATGACTGGGGCATAAGTCTCATCATATTCTATTCCTTCTTCTTGATTAAATCCCTTTGCAACAAGTCTAGCCTTAATTCTAATAATGACACCATTCTCATCAAGTTTGTTCCTAAACACCTATTTTGTTCCTATAATAATATGATTATGAGGTCTTTGAACTAATTTCCACACTTTGTTCCTTTCAAATTGGTTCAATCTTCTTGCATAGCAACAAACCAAAAGCTTCTTGCATAGSAGTAAGTCTGGCCTTAATTCTAATAATGACACCATTCTCATCAAGTTTGTTCCTAAACACCCATTTTGTTCCTATAATAATATGATTATGAGGTCTTTGAACTAATTTCAATTTGAGAAAGTAAAGCAAAATTGTCTACAAAGAATCTTCTAGTTCTAACGCCTTGAGATAGATCACCAATAATATGATCCTTAGGATGATTAGGTACATATCTCCATACCTTAGGAAAATTTTGCTCTTCATTTTCATCCTTCTCATCATCCTCATTGTTATTCTCCATAGTTGGAGTTTGTGAATTTRCTCTTGAAGATTTTTGTCCAACCATTGATCTTGATGTCGTTGACACATATCCATAGAAGTTCCTAAATCATCTTCTTCATCTTTTTCTTTTCAAAAATGTTAGATTCATGAAATACAGCATGCATAGATTCTTCAAGAACAAGTGTTCTTTCTATATGCCTTTTTGTTTGAAGAATAATCAAGAAAAATACCTTCATCCGACTTTTTGCCAAATTTACCCAAGATTATCTCTATCATTCAACACAAAGCACTTGCAACCAAAAATATTAACATAAGATATAGAGAGGATTCTACCAAATATCAATTCATAAGGAGTCTTTTTAAGAAAGGCTAAGCAAAACACGATTCTTACATAGCAAGCGTATTTATGGATTTGGCCCAAAAATACTTTGACAAATTATTTTCACAAAGAATAGATCTAGCTATTTCTTGTAACCTATGATTTTTTTCGTTCAACTACCCAATTTTGTTGAGGAGTTTTAGCAGGTCAAAAATTCTGAGTAATAATGCATTCATCGCATTAGTTTGTAAAACTCTTGTTTGAAAATTTCCTTCCAATTCTCTTCTGATAGTTATTAATTTGCAACCAAGGGAGTTTTGTATTTTTCTAAAAATATTTTTTAATTCCTTGAAGGCCTCATCTTTTTTTGTGAGAAAAAAGATCCACATAAATCTAGAGAAATCATCAACAATAACAAAAGCATATCTTTTTCCTCCTAGTCTAGTGGTCCTCATAGATCCAAATAAATCCATATGTACTAGTTCTAGTGGTTTAGAAGTGGAAACCATTTTCTTAGGTTTGACCTCTCTAAAATTTAATTTTTGGCATACCTCTCACTAAATCATGCTTGGATAAATCATTCAAGAGGTCCATACTCACATGTCCTAGTCTCCCGTGCCATAGATAACCATCACCTTCATTCACAACAAGACATTTCACATTTTGGCAAACAAGATCATCAAAATACATCACATAAACATTTCTTACTCTACTAGCAACAAAAACATCATCATTACTTAATTTATTAAGGACAGAGCACATGTATTTTTCAAATTTTACATAGCAACCATTATCACAAAGTTGAATAATGCTAAGCAAGTTATACTTTAAACCATCAATAAGAAGAACTTGTTTAATAAAGGGAAAGGGCTTTTTACCAACATTTCCTACTCCAAGTATCCATCCTTTCTTCTTATCACCAAAGGTAATAAATCCTTCATTCAAGGGTTCTAATAAATATTTATCTTCTTGCAAACCTAYGGCAATGATCGAGATAAGAACTTTGGCACCCACATAGTTTTGGGTCCTTCGGGGTTAGCAATATTTCCCTTAACTCTCCAAATGTATTTTGCTCTATTTTTTATAAGTACACCACATGTTAGGCATATAAAATGTTGAAGCTCTCACAAAGAAGTTTGGTGAATGCTTATGAGTGTGTGTATAACTTATGCCATTTCTATCATAGGGATAATGTTAAGCACCAAGTAATTTGTCATTTTGACCATTTGTAAAGTTTAATACACATGCATTTAGCTCATTCACCTTCTTTTTTTAAATTCTCATGTTCAACAAGAWTAGTACCTAAGCTTTTTATTTTTCTCATGCAATCCCTTATTTTCCAAAGATAATTCACCAATATCATTTAGTTGCATTTTGTTGTCACATTTCATGTTCTCCAAGGAAATAATAAAGTCATTATTCTCTTTTCTCAAAGTAGAATTGTCATTTATTAGTTGCTCTACTTTCATTCTCATGTCTTTTCTGCTCCTTGAAAACTTTTTCATTTCCTCATATATTTCAAGAAGCAATTCATTAGAATCATCTCAACATCAAGTTCATCAAATAAGTTCAAAGAAGATGTTGAAGGAGTTACCTCATCTCCAATAGCCATAAAGYAAATGCTTGCCTTTTCATCATTTGAGTTGTYATCCTTATCTTRGCTTTCTTGATCCATACACCAATGAAGCCTTCACCTTTCTTGAATTTGGCATATTTCTTTGGCTTCTTTGCTTGACTTCCTTCCTTTACTTTTGGACAATCCACCGCAATATGATCATCTTCCTTGCGTTCATAACATAACATTGGAAAAGAGTTAGTATAGGGGCTTTTCCTAAACTTGCTCTTTCTAAAGCTTTTACTTTCCTAAAGGTTTTCATAAAACTTTCCTCAAAATCATGGCCATCTCTTAATCATCATCACTATCATCGTCACTAGTGGAATCCTTGCTATGCTTCTCATTAATCTTAAGGGCCACACCCTCTGGTCTGTTTTTCATCATCTTCTTGATCAGTAAATCTATTTGATTTCATCTCATTAGTCCGTAGAGATCTTATGAGTTCTTCAACTAGCAACCTTTTTAGATCCTTAGCTTCTTTAATCACTAAAGCTTTATCAGAAGCCATAAGCCCATTTATGGTGTTGGTGAATCTAGTGAATATATAGGAGATGGTCTCATTTGGATTCATCTTAAAGGGTTCATAATTTCTCACTAGGATTCCCATYTTAGATTTCTTAACCTTGTTCATACCTTATTAAGTCATTTCTATCAATCTCCACATTTATGAGATGGACCAGARCCACAAACTCTGTTGTACTTATTATATTCCTATTGTCTACCTTATTGAACTTCTTCAATGTCTTAGGAACTCTAATTCTATCAACTTATTTAGTAGGAACATAAGGTCTAATAATCACTGACTCCCGAACTCAAAATTCCAGGAAGAAATGTAATCTTTCATCCCAATCTTCCAAAATTGGAGTTTGTTCCACTGAACAAAGGTGGTCTATTGGTAGATACACCTTCTATGTAGGATGAAGAGGTTTGGCTTTCCATATATCTTTAATGTCTAGGTGATTAAACCTATAAAAGAAGCACTAGATCGGATACCAATTGGAATGCCTAAGAGAACGGAGGGGTGAATTAGCCCCCTGAATGAATATAGGCTCCCAAAACAATCCCAAAAATGTGATTAATAGAAATAATTAGCAATACGCAATTCACTATGATGCAGATAATTCAAGGAGATAATGAGAATAAGTAAACTCAACAAGATAGAAACATTAACTAGGCTATGATACAAAAAAAGTTCAAACAAGTTACAAGATTAATAAAAAAGTGGATTACAAGTTAAAGWTATGCAATATAGTGTAAAAAGATGGCAAGAGACAATAAACAATGATTTATAGTCGTTCAACTTCACAAGGTGTGCATCTACTACATAGGAACCCCCCTAGGATTTCTAAACTCTACTAAAAATTGTATAATCACATGAAGTTTACGCATTTAGATTGGTGTCAGATAGCCCAACCTATTTTCAACACAAAAGAGGTACAACCAACCTAGGGCTTTACGCAAATGACCTCTCAACAAATATAGAAATGATAATCAACCAATAACTCACCTAAGTAGATGAATTTTACACTTTGAGCTTGAATAAGTCCCCATTTGGATGGATAGTACAAATTTATGCTCTAATCAATCCTTGAGATAAATTGGATAAGTAAAATATAGCTCAATGTGTAAATCTTGAGGAAATCGATGAATTTCCTTAATAGAATATGTTTGTACGATGAAAATCTCAAAAATATTGTTCTTGCATTGATAGCTCAGTTTTCCCTATTTTGTTTGCTTAACATATAAGCATATATAGTGTAAAAATCAGTGTATTGTGAATGAGTGGTTTGACTAGCCATTAGACACTATTTTCAGAAATCCCAACTATACTATTCATTCTTCCCTTCTCCAGAAATTTTTTTTTTTTTGAAACTAGACGGTTGTCCGTTCTGGCTCTGATACCACTCAGGGGGTTAAACAGCGATAGCAATGAAAGCAAAGTTTGCTAATGTAATACTGGTGTATTAAATAGTAATGAAGTGTCAACTAAGAAGGAAGTATGATTCCTATTAATAGTGGTCAGGTTACTTTCAACGGCACTCCCTCGCCTATTTTCGCCTCTATGCTGCCTTCAAAGTTTACTCACACTTATCTATAACAACAAACAGCTACTTACAAACCACAACAAGGATCTCGATAACTGAATATTCAAATGAATACTCAAGAAGAAGAAAGAATAATAGAATGAAGATTAAAGAGTTTCAAGAGACAAAGTGTTTAGCAAACCATCTTTGTATTATTACTTCTTCAAATTCAGGACTATCTAAAATCGAGGTCTGATTTCAGTCTATCCGAAACTTGAATCCTTCTCCAAACTGATACAAATGAGCCCTTATATATAGGGCGGACTTCAAAAGTTTACAAACTTAAATGAAGTAAAAGATGAGATCACACTAAAGTAACTTTAATAAAGTTACTTTTACGAAARCTGACATCGACTAAAGCAACTTTAATAAAGCGACTTTTACAAAGGTGATGTCAACTAGAGTTGATAAAGCTAATAGATACTTTAATAAAGCTGCTTTAATAAAGTTACTTAATAAAGCTAACACTGACTCAAAACAGAACAATAATAGTGAATTTAATCAGTCACAGYTATGATACTAATAATATTCTTTGAAAAATGGATCTTTCCAATAGGMGCCATGTCCTTCCAAATTTATTCAAATTCTTTTCATGAATATCATCTTCTTGAGGTGTTGTGGCTTCTGAAGGAGACTGTGGAGCTAGCAGGCTTGTATCGGGTTCCATTTCATATCCTGGGTAAACATTGGTTCATATTTCCTATTAAGCATAAATATATAGGAGCAGAATGCTTGAAGGCCTGCTTATTTTTTTCCAAAGCTTCATAGTATCTGTAGAGATGCTTAATTTYTGGATAAGGTCGAKCTTTAAAGCCATAAGAGGTAGGAGATAGTTTTTCACCTACCAATTGATAAGGTCACTTCAAAATGAGATACAAGAATGGAGGTTGTTTAGAATCTGCAATTTTATCCAACCATTATGTAGGAATAGCATACCATATCAAATAATTCCATAGATGATTTCTATGGTTCTTTGGTTTTGTCAAATATGATCTTAAATCATGGGTATTAATCTTTATAGCGTGATAGAATAAGACTGATACACACCATAAATAATAAAAACCATTTTGAGTTAATCCTGATAAGATATTAATTACATTTTCCCATGGATATTCAAAGTCAAAACTGGCATTTAGGAAGGCTTCTTTTTGTTCAAGATAATAAGCATGTAGATAATAATTTAAATGTGTCTTTGCATGCTTAATTATCTGAGGAATAGAAGGATATTCAGGTAATCCTAGAGGAAACATAAATTTTTGATGATTTGAAAGATATACCATGAATATAACAGGTGTTGGATGAGAACACTGGCTTAATATCAAGTTAGGAAATAGAGCATTCTTTTCTTGGGCTGGCCTGTATGAAAGATATTCTTTTTTGCATAGCAGAGAGGCCTTAGGTCTGGATAATAAATCTGCAAGGATATTGTGTTTCCTTTTTATGTGTTGGACTTTAAACTGATATTGAGAAAATCAATCTTTAAATTTCAGTAAGTGGGCTTGAGGTATCATTTTGTTTTTGAAATCAAGGATTTTGGAAAAYGATGAATTATCCATGTGAATAATGAATTCATGACCTATCAAATGAAACTCAAAGCATTTAATACCAATTTTGATGGCCAAGATCTCCTCGATTGTGGAGTGGTAATGCTTCTCTGCATCTTTGAASTGACCACTAGCATGTCAACAATAGTGTTTTTCTCYATTAATTTCCTCAAGTAAGATGGCACCCCAATGTTCATCACTTGCTCTGTCTATAAGATCCTAAGACCTGTGGTTGGAACCATGAGAGGCACTGGTTACTTGAACATTTCTTTAAGGCTTTGATGGCTTTGGTTTGGGCTGTGCCCCAAGTGGGCAGAATTTTCTTTAAGAGTTTGGATAATTGGCTTATATGGTGAGAGACTTTTGGCAGAAAAGTCTTTACGTAGTTGATGATACCAAGCAATTGTTGAATCTCCTTTTTTGAAAGATTTTTATCAAGAAATGAGGAAGGTTTTCAACAAGATGAGGTATTGGTTGAATAGCTCCATTGGAAATTTTCATACTAAGGTATTCAATTTCAGTAAGACCTATATGGCTCTTTTCCTCTGAGAGCATGATATCATGAGAATTACAAATATCAAAGAATTGGGTTAAACGTTTGTCATGATCTAGCTTATCCTTACTAAAGAGAATGATGTCATCAATGTATACCAAAGCAATACACAATATTGTCTCAAAGACTTTTGTTATTGTTTTTTGAAAAACAGATGSAGCAATCTTTAAACCAAATGGCATGACAGTCCATTGGTATTGAGCATTAGGAATACAAAAAGCTATTTTGCATCATTCTTCGGGAACAATTCCTAATTCCGAAAACTTACTTTCAAATCAAATTTTGAAAAGACTTTTGTCCCTTGTAAATGTACAAAAGATTTTGTATGCTGGGGCAAAAGAAATTTATTATCTTGCAAAAATTGATTTAAATACTTATAATCTATGGCAAGCCTTTTCTTTCCTCTAATTTGCTTACTTCTTTTGTTCACATAAAAAGCTTGACATGCCCAACTAGACTTAGTTGGTTCTATCAAGTTATGTTTTAAAAGCTCTTCACACTCAGCTCTTGCTAGTATAAGACCATCAGGAGTCATACCTCGGTGAGTCACTTTTGTTGGATTAATATCCTCATTAAGCTTAAAAGAAAGCTTAACAAAGAATTCTTCATTTTTCCATAACGGCCTTGGATGTTTGAATTTATCATGTGAATCTGCACATAGAGAAAGTAACTTTTGAGATATTAATTTAAATCTATCAGGAACTTCTATGAGTGCAAATGACAGATAAGATTGGAATGAATGCTTAAAACGAACTCCCTCAAGGAGAATTCTTAATCTCTTTGTTTTACTTATAGCATACCATCCAAGCAAAACATTCTTTCTATGGAGTCCATTTCCATATACCTTTAACCAAACAACACATTCAGAAAAGAATTTAATCCCAGTGGGTCTCTTGGATATCAATCCTGCATCACATGTTGCACCATTGGCTGCTCTAAATTTTGTGTTGGATGGTTCCCATATATCTCCTAATAGCAAATCAGGATCTATCATGGTTTTGTATGCTCCCATATCAATCATAGCTATAACCTTGATAGGCTTAGCATATTTTGATGTTAATAAAGAAACTCGCACATGTGGTTGACAAGTTATAGAATTAACCGGCGTTATAGGATAAACAACAAATAGTTATCTCAACTAATATCAGAATTACTACCAAAATCACTCCCTGTATCAGTGACTTCTATGGCAAATATTGTATCATTATCTGGTCRACTCTGTTTAGAGTAAACTAATTCAAGATCTGAATCTAGATGATCTGCCATCATTTTTGTGAAATCATCTTCATTGCCTTTGGTTTCTTCTGAGGACAATTTTTTGCAAAATGTCCCTTGTGCTTACGTATGTGACATCGATCTATTTTAAAGCTCTTTCCAAATTTCTTCTTCTTGAAGTACTTCATGAACTTTCTGCCATTTTTGGATGAAGATTTCTTTTGGAATTTCTTTTTTTGGAGGACTTCTTGCAAACATATTTTTCATGCTTTGAACACCCAATCTTATACTTTTTAGGACATGATTTCTTGATGTRCTTCTCATTCTTGAAATAATCAGCAATTACTTGTTGACTATGACATGATCTTTCATTAGTAGTGAGAGTAATCTGATAAATTTCTCTCATACCAAGATTTCCTAGGCTTCTATTGGCTTCAAGCATGAGCTTTTCAATATTCTGATGCAATTCTTGTGGAAGAGATGTCAGATAGACTTGCTTTAAATCTAGAGTTCCACCAAGGATATCGGTGAGTTTTAATGAACAACATTTCATTTTAAAATAATCATGTCTGAGTTGTCTAGCATGTAAAGTTACATCCCCAACAAATTCTTTATACAAAAGTCCTAATGTATCCTCATAAGAAAGACCAAACAATTTAGTTTGATTGTAAGAACCAAGATTAGCAAACCAATCACCTATTGAACCAGTTAATCCAGGATAAAATTCAGCAAGTATGTTAAGAAGAAATTCTCCCTTTTGCAAACTGGAATTTATCCAGGCAAAGAAATCTTGCAGTCTTTCTCTTCTCTTATTGACTAGAACATCATCCATTGTAAACCAAGATCCTTTTGGAGCTTCTTTTTTTGCTTTTGGAGGTTGAGATCTAGCTTGTGARCTTTCAATTACATCTTCTTCATCAATGTCTTCAGAGACATATAGTTCTAATGGTTGTGGATCAGCCATAAAGATAGCTATCACGTCCATCTATTCATCTTTTGAAAAGCTTGAATTACCAAAAATATCATTATCATTTAGTGAATTTTCAGTTTTAGAAGAATAATTTGAGTCAGATCCCTATGATTCATTTTTTGGAATTGCTTCTGGATCTGGACTTGGTTCAGGATTTATGGTAATCCTACTTGTATTTGCAACCATGAACTGTTGATGATTAGACTCCTTTTTCAAGGTTTCATCACTTTTCATTTTCCTCTTTCCATTGTCTCTAGCTGCTCTTGCAGCTTTGGCATGTTCTTCTTTTCTCTCTGCATTTTTTCATTTYTTCTTATAAAGAAACTTGTAGAAATGGGAGGTTTAAAAGCTAAAGATTGTGAGTAATAACTTGCTATTGGCTGAGCTATTACACGAACACTTGGAAATATTRGAGAGACTAGGTTAGGAGTTCTCATGGAAGGAAATAGATTAGAAATATCTTACCTTTGTTCAGTGAATGCTRGTRAGGTAGGAGGTAATAAAGATGGAAGAYCCTGTTTTTGTCTGTGTTTGTCTGCATCTTCAATTTCTCCTCTGAGCTACCTTATCTCTTGTTCTTTTTTATCAAATACTGGACCAAAAAGTCTCATTCTAATCATATCATTTAGATCCCTRTCAAGTTGATTGAATCTATCAATCATTAAYTGATAAAGCTTMTCTAGAGGATCTACTTTCTTCTTGATGACTTCKACATTAGAARTAACCTTTTATACTTTGTTATCGATCCTGTTAAGGACTTGATTTTGGGCCAAAGCATTTTGGGTTTGCCAATTAAAAACTTCATTCGATTCTTGGACAGGAAYAGATCTACCCATGTTATCAATTYCTCTTGCTATAACAAAAGGAGCTGTGGTGCTCTTTTTTCTATCATCCTTTCTTCTTTCGGGGGGTGGAAAATTAGAAGTAGAAGAAAACATCATATATGAAATCGGCTCAGTGTAAGTTAGCTTTTTGACATATGGTAATTTATATACTGAACATTTTGCAAATGTAGGTGGAACTAGAATTTTTAAAAGATCATAGATGAATGGCATCCTTCTTGGCTCAAAAGGTTCATAGATATCCAAAGTAGATTTCTTTGTTCTAAAACCTTTTGAGAACTACCAGGTCCATCATCAGGATAAACAATGGCTATCTTGCAAGTTCTTTTTTCTTCTTTTTGAATCTATCCTTTCTTGGAAGATCCTCATCAGAATCATACTCATCACATGAGCAATCTGGATCATACATTCATGTGCCAAGAACATCTCATATAAAGTGACCATTTATTTTGTCAGTATATWAGAGAATTCCTTGTGCATCAAAATAATGGACTAGAACCTTTTCTTGCCATCTAGCTTCTTTAAGATCCACCGGTTTGATCATCARTTGTGAAAAAAGAAAGCCTTGAGGCTTCTTCTTCAWGAATTATGAATTTCTGAACYACCTTTCCATTAGGAAGTTTGGAAAGTACARATGTAGTTGCCTRTACTGGTTGTTGTTGTTGATGGAGATTTTCATAATTAGTAATCCACTGTGTAGGGATTAATTTATGAAGATCTGTCCTTYAGATTTATCTAGGTATCTCTACGACTGTAGAGACATCATTGTCTGCATCAACCAGAACCATTAATGCATTGGATGAGCCTTTCTTTTGTAGATCCAGCGSGTGGTTCTATAGCTTATACACCATTTGATGATGTAAAGTGGCCATGATAGCAGTTTCTACTTGCTTCGCATTGGAGATCTGGATCTGAACCTTTAATGTTGTTAAAAGATTTGGATCATTCAAACAGACAGCAAAATTGGGAAATAGTGTTAAAATAACACTTTCACAATCCAGAGTCATCATTGCTGAGCCTATGAGCGCATATTCATAGCTAGTAAACCTGGAATCAAGTAGAGCAACTTTGGCAGAAATAGGAAGTCCCTTTCTTCCACCAAAAATTAGTACTAGATGAACTGCTCCAAGGTGAAGATRGGTATAACTTTCAGTYTTCCACTGGGCAATCATCTCAGGCATAATATGTAAAGTAATATGCTACTCATGAGTAGAATAAGATATATCACACTGACTCATACTTGAGGACTGACAGTATTCTTTCATAGTAGGACTACTAGACTTAAGTAATTGACTAATAGATCTAATACCAGGAGGAGAACTACCACGAGATCTATATATATTATAAGGGCTAATTGTAGGAGGAGTAGACTCTGTAATTCTATTAGACTCAGGAATTATAGAAAATTCTATTGAAGAACATATGTTATTATCATTTAAAGATTTTCTAGGTAAAGATAAATTACTGAAAATACGTACTAGATCTGAAATAGATGTACCATTATCAGATGTTGAACCAGAAGTTGAAGGTGTGAAATCCATGATGTTTGCTTTGGTGCTCTTTACTCCTCAATAATCTATCAAATACTATTCATTCTTCCCCTCCTCCAGAAAAATTTTCTAGAAACTAGACGATTGTCCGTTCTGGCTTTAATACCACTCGCGAGATGAAGCAGCAACAGCAACGAAAGTAAACCTTTCTACTTTAATACTGGTGACAGTAGTTAGAATTTTAAAAAATTGGTTATCAAACACTTTAACCAAATTCAGCAATTAGACGTATATAAATAAATTTTCAATGTCCAAAAATTTAGCTAATTTGCGAACTTCATTCTTTAGATATTAGTATCAAGACTTTATTCTTTAAATATCAATTTTTAGACTTTACTTTTATTAAACAGAGTCTAAGGCCTTATTCTCTTTATTGTTTTTGAGATGTTTTATGTTTTCAATTTTCAAAACACTAAAACCGCATTCTCTTTCATATTTTCAAAAATGCACTTTCGAAAATAGGAAAAAATTATTGAAAACTAAAAGCAACTAAAATATTATTTTTTGTTTTAAGAAAAATATTCTCCTAATACCAAAATGCAGAAAATCAGTTCTCTATTTATTTCTCTTTAGCAATTATGCAGAAAACTTTCAATTAACAAGATGACACTTAATTTTTGTATTTAATTTTAATCCAAACATATGTTGATATTGACTAATAGTAATTATAAAGTAACTTACAATTAGACTCATAAAAACTTATTCAAAACATTTTTCCTTCAAAATTCTAAACCGAATGTGTTTCCCAATTTTCAGTTTTCAAAAATTAATTTAAGAAATGAAAAATCAAACGTGTTTTTAAACAAATTTAAGAATAGCAACTCTGAACTTGAAATAGAAAAGTTTTGAAAATGAAAACTGAAAATTGAATTACAAAACAAAATGCAGGCCAAGTCTTTCGAGTTATTGGGCCAGAATAAAATTGCCTTTCCATGTATGTTTAAAAGAGGGCACCGGCTCTTTCAGGCCTCATCCGTTTCAAATGCAAGAATAACTAAAAATAGTAAAAATGTAAAATGTAATTCGAATAAACTAAACAGTATTAAATAAACTAGAAGATTGGTTTTGAGAGATTTTGAGAAGATTTAGGGGGTATTTATAAGGAAAAAGTTGATGCAACTTTTTGGGAATAATATGGTAACATTTCATTTTTTTTTTAATTGAACAGCCAAAATTCTCAAAAAAAATTATAAAGAAAATAAACAAGTCTTCCGGCATTATCCATTTGAATTTGAATAGCAATAAAGTGGGCTGATAAAAAGTGGGCTAACAAGGCTGAGGAGAAGGAATTAGCCAACGAATATGGTAACACAGGCCTAGCGAGCTTGGGCACGACTCTTGGKCCAATGTTGAATCCATTCCAGGTCAGCCTGGACAAAAAACCCCAAAGCATAACCAACTCGCTAGCCACACAAGCTAGGCCCATTGCTACGCTTAACTCAAAAAGGTCGAGCCTCTGGAAGCCTGACCCAGATGCCAAATCTAMTGAGAGACCATCAGAGGAGTCGCTTGGAGGTGGTTGGAACTAGAGAACTTGCAGGAATTCAAAAATTTATCCATGTAAATGGTGTTTACAGGAAATAACCTTTTGCTTTTCTTGTTTTTCCCCAATTGAATTTTAATACAAACACTAGTTCTTGAAAGTCTTAGTTTGATGAGAAAAACATTTAGAATGAGCTTTGTCTAAATTTGATGTTTAGCTGATATGGTATTTGAGAAATATGTATTGAATGCGTGAGTTTGTATTTAATTGATTAAAGTTCTCTTAGTACTCATGTATGGAGTGTGTTCGGTGGGACATGTTCTGTTCCATCTCTATTCTATAATCCTCTAGGAAATTGGATACTCGTCACACTACAAAAGAAAAACGTCTTTTGTGGCGGCTGTAACAACTTGTCCTTCATAAATTTTGCTTATTGTAGAAGATAGACAGAAACAAATAATACATATATAATCAACGGATTACTAAATACAGCCACAAACCTTGATCTCTTATGATATAAATAAGAAAATAATTGCAGTTTACCAAAAATTAATGAGTGAGATATGATGCAATAAAACTCCACAAGGATGCTATACAAGAACTCTGAAAAGATGTATAGCAATGCTTTGAAGAAATGTTGTACCAAATCTCCTTAAGGCTGATTTAGCCCCTCCTATGGTGTCAAGAGTTCATGCATGATCGCCTTCCAATATACAACACTCGTAGTGTAAGTACCGATACTATAAACTCATGCTCTTAATCAATTCAATGAAAAAGTGCACTCAAAGACCTGAGAGAATAACCAAAAAAGAAGAATTCAATAAGAAAAACTATTTTTCAACTTTCAAGAAATGAAAGAGGATGTCTTATTTTTAGAGTCTAGGAACAGACTAACTCAAAGGACACTAGAAACATTCATAAACAAGGATTGGTTGGATAAATCCCCCTAAAAACCTCTGTACATGAACCATATGACGCATTCATCTTATCTAAAATAAGTTCTTTGAATTTCATTGAATTCCTCGAGCCAAAGGTTCATCTCATGAATAGACATGTATTTCATGAATCAACATAAGAGATTCATATATTTATCCTAATACAGTTAAAAAGTTTACTCATATATGTACCTCAAGAATCTATCTACAAGATTCATTCATATATTTGGATTATGCAATGTAATTTTACTTTCCATTCACTTATCCAATTATCCAACAATCCCCACATGAATGGGAAAAAGACGACAATTTGGACGCAGAAGGATGTCAAAGAGTGGAGGGGGAAAGATACTACATCGAGATAGATAGCTCTTAACCATGTACCTTCCCTAGTAAAAATGTATCAAACATACTTAACTAGTCAATGAACTGAAGCCTTGAACTGCCAATTGTTTATGTAAGCCCAGTCAATACACTTCACACAATACCGATCCAATTCAACATGGGTTCTCAATTGTGTTCATTATTTCAGCCTTGAACATCTTGGGTTATGTGAGTGCTTTACAAAATTTCGCCGTAGAAAAATTCTCATAGAGTTGGCCTTACTCTTCACTCACATACATGGTGTCCTATCAAGAGTATCCTACTATACTCCACTTGCAAATTCCAAGATATCGCACCATTAAGAGCTTAAGTTAAACACTCACTTGTAGGCAGCACTTAGGGCATCTATGAAATGGTATAGTGTTAGATTCCAAAGTGCTCACGTCTGAGTTACACAAAACTTTTGTTTGCCTATTGAACCTAGTCTATGGGATCACTAATCACCCAGGTTAGGATTCGATCAAGGTAACTCAATGATTTAAGGTTTTTAAGCCAATTCCCCTCGATGCGCAGTTGATTTGCTCTCTACTCAAATCTTTAGTAAAAGGATCCACAATATTGTCCTTTAATTTGACAAAATCAATGCGAATTGTACATTTTGAGAGCAATTGCCTAATTGAATTATGTCTACAATGAATGTGTCAAGGCTACCTATTGTAAATGAAATTATGTTGCTTTTGACTTGAAAGCCTTCGGGTTGTTCCATGTAAATCTCTACAACTAATTCAATTAGAAACGCATTCTTTACATTCATTTGATGTACTAGCGATGCTATTGCACTTAACATCCTGATTGAGGTAATTCTTGATACTGCTGAGTAGGTGTCAAAATAGTCTAGACCTTCATTTTATCTAAACCCTTTAGCAACCAACCTTGCCTTGTATATCTATGGAACCATTAGATTTAAATTTCTTTCTTGAAGATCCATTTACGTAAGCTAGTTAAACCATCAAATCCATAATTGTTTGTTAGGTTTAAATTAGTGGTAAATTCATCAGTTCATGCTTCTTACCGAAGTGAGTAATCTAATCGAAAACAAATCAGCGTTTGAATTTTTTAATTATGAATTGGGTCTCTCTAATTCTTAGTGCTATTGATACATTAAATCTTACAAGCTATCTCTAGGATTATCTATCGATTAGGGAGTAATTAATAAGACATCTTTTTAATTACCGATACTTAAGGAGAGATTGGTTGTTAGCAGGTCTCTTGGACAACAATAATTAGTTTACTTGAAATAATTAAGCTATCCTTGCATCTATGATCGATTGAGTAGAATCAAAGTGGAATTAGAAACTTTAACCGGATCTTTCTCATATATTGATTCCTACATCTTATTGTTATTCTCTGATATTTCTGTGATTTGCTTGCTTTAGTATATTTGTTAGTTTAATAATATCTTCAAACACCCCCTGTTTGTTAATTGAAGGAAATTTTCTTGCCTATTCCCCGATAAAGATGCACAATTATCTTACAATGGAGAAGGCAAATAGTATGCAAAATCTAACATGATAAGCCAACAAAAAGGTGTACCAAAGAACAATAAATACTCAAAAGCTCAAAAAGGGAGCTAAGGATATAATATAGAAAGGGTAAGACTGAAAAGCTCAAACGATCCAAAGAAGGACTAACACTGTCATTCYTTCATCAATAAAGGTCATGTTCTGTTTCGCATCAAGGACTGTGACAACAACAAATTATAGAGTGGTTGTGTTAAGTRAATCATCATAATTACTCCACTAATGTGTCAAGCAATAACTATTCACAAAATAAAGGCTACTGGTGCTAGGAAGTAAAAAAGTTGGACAGATCAAATTAATACTAAAATTTTCAAATCAAACAAAATGGTCTATCATTGGTGGTATACCTCCAAAACATGAAAATAAATCACATAGAAAGCTCAAAAATATGGGGAAAAAGCAATAAAGGCACACAAATGCAAGAAGAATCCATTTTTCCATCCACAAAAGTAACGCAAAAGAGACTTCCCTTGTTGTAAATGATGTCGCCTTCCTTGGAAGTCAACCAAGAATGCAGTAAACTGCTAAAAAGAATAACTAAAAATCAACATTAAAAAGGAAAGCAATAACAATGAGAAAAAGAAAAAGAGGAGAATAGAAAAAGTGAAAACAAAGAAAGAACTTCTAGTGTACAGTCTCTTGCTCGAATTTCCTTTGTTTATCATGCCAAAGTTGGATCGAAGGGTTTCCATTTCACATCCCCCAAAGTAATTTGCAAGTTACCCTCAAAGAGAGGTGATTTCATCTTATCAAGCAAGAGGCCACACAAGAAATAGGAATTGATACTTTTCCATCAAACTTTTTCCTCCACCCTCTAGATTTTCTAATCCTCTTTTTCTTACTCTGAAGATCTAAAAGAGGGCATTCAACACTAGGTTTGAGTTTATGTCCTTTTTGTTCAATTTTTATGAAGGAAAACCCCTTGCATGCTATACATGCTTAGCTTCAGGGAATTGGATGACACACTCATCCCCAACCCTTAAGGTTAGCTTATCCTTCTCCACATCAATTAATGTTCTTCTGGTGGCTAGGAAAGGTCTCCTTARCAACAAAGGCATCGTAGGATCATCCTCCATTCCAATACCACAAAATATATTGGGAAAATGAATTTGTTAACCTTGACTAATACATCATCCACTACCCCCATAGGATATCTAATAGACCTATCGGCTAATTGGAGGATCATGTTYGTAGATTTCACCTCTCTTAACCCCAAATGTCGAAGAATAGATGAAGGCACCAAATTTATACTAGCCCCAAGATCACAAAGCACATTATCATAAAATAACTCATAAATATGACAATGAATAATAAAATTTTCCAGGTTCTTTAAGCTTAGGTGGGAATTTGCTTTGAACAATGGTGTAGCATTCCTCATTCAAGCAAATAATCTCAAAATCAAGCAATTTTCTCTTATTAGACAAATTGTTCTTCAAGAATTTTGCACATTTTGGCATTTGAAAAATAACCTCAATAAAAGGAAGATTATATCTAGTTTTTTCAATCTCTCTAAAAACTTCCTAAATTAATGATTCTCGTTAGAAGGCTCAACAACTACGCGAAAAGGTAAAGAGTTGTAGTCTACTTACTCACTATTCATTTTACCTTTACCTCTCTTTTATTTTTCAAGTTTAGATGCAACACTAGGTTTCTTAACCATCTCACCCAAATCATTGACCTTAGAGGGTTCCTTTTCTTTTGAAGCTCTTCCTATTTCATCACTAGCATCCTCTATGACTCTCCCACTTTTTAAAGATATACTAGGTGAGGAGCCTTGAACTCTTTGGTCAGCAAATTAGCCAATTACCCTACTTGATTCTCAATATTCTTAATAGAAGCTCTTAGTTTTGAAACCTAGTTTCAGTACTAGTTATAAAATTTACTAGCCAAGGCTTTAAATTGAAAATCTTATCTTCAGGAGGGAAAGTTAGGGGTTGAGGTTGAGGTGGCGTAACAACAATGGGATTGGAACTTGAGTTTGCATTCAGGTTCCAAGAGAAGTTAGGGTGATTCATCTGCCCGGAATTGTAGGTATTTGAGTAATCATTGTTAGGTCTAGCATTAGGGCCTACATAGTTGCACCTTCTTGGGCATTTGGAAGGAAATTAGGGTTAGGGTAGTGATTTTGTGGGCAACTAATATTTTCTTGAGTACCCCCACAATGTTCACAAGTAATTCTACCTTCTACACCTAAATATTTTGAAATGAGAGCTAATTGGGAGAGAATAGTTTGTGTGGCATCTAATTCCATCACACCACCTCTCCTTGCATTGTTATTCCTCTCATTTGGCCATTGGCAACCCGCCAAGCCCATCTCCGCAAACAAATCTCAAGCCTCTTGAGGTGGCTTTCTCATTGCTTATTAAGGAGTGTGCAACAATTTTACAATAAAGGCTTCCACAAAAGCTCAAGGATCCCTGGGGTTTTACTATTCCTTGCAATATTGGTCATTTACARTTTAGTAAAGCTTTATGTGATCTAGGAGCTAGTATAAATTTGATGTCCTTGTCTATCTTTAAAAAGTTAGGAATTGGAAAAGTTAAACCAACAACAATCCCATTGCAACTTGCTAATAGGTTTATAATTTACCCTAGAGGAATAATTGAGGATGTCTTAGTAATAGTGGATAAATTCATATTTCCTGCTGATATTGTTGTTTTGGACATGGAAGAGGATAGAGAAGTACCTTTAATTTTAGGTAGACCATTTTTTGAAACAAATAGGACCTTCATTGATGTGTAATAAGGTAAAGTAATTTTAAAAGTAAATGATGAACAAATAATTTTTGATGTTCTCAAAATGAATAATCTTGATCTAATTGATTCTTGTTCGTTTATTACTACTTTTAACACATCTTTAAAATATACCTGCCAGAAAAAAATTGGAGAGGTGTCTGAGCACTACAGATTCTAAAGTCAAGATGATTGGAAAATTTGAGGTGGGCCTACAAAAGTGAAAACTGAGAAAATATGGAGGAAGAGTGTACCAAATGCTACACCACAACTAAAGAAACCTCCTTAAGCAGTTTTTGGGGATGTCCAGCTAAAGATAATAAAAAGTGCTTCTTGGGAGCCAACCCAAACCTCAACACAGAAATCAAGGAAGCGAGGACAATGTTGAGATTAAGTGTGAGGGAGTTTATTTGCTTGATTTTATCTAGATGTCGAATACATGAAACCATGAAGCATATTAGGAGTTTTAAAGTAATAAGCTATTGATGTCTATCCTTACATGATTTTTGCAACTTTTGGAGCACACTTTGCCACATTTTTTGCATTAGAGAAGTTATTATTCTCAATTCTTGCATTATCAGTGTTGGATGAGGGAATTTAACAGCCTAGAACTTACTTTAGTAGTTCTCAAAGCAAAATAATAGATATTGTTAATTGACCAAGAGATGATGGTAATAGGCCTTCTTTAAAATGTTTGAGCCTTTCATGCCTACCTAACTATATGTTTCAACCTTAGTCCCCAATTTCAGCCTTCATATGATTCAACTTGTATTTATTTGAACAAATCAGAAAATTTTCAATTTCTGTAACATAGCTTTTTGTTCTTCATACTTATGGATATGGTGAATGATGCGGAACAAGTTGAGTAGTGGAAAATATTGATAATGAATGTTTAGGTATTGTGAAATGGAGCATAAAATGCACTCACAAGAAAAGAGGGAAAAAAAAAAAGAGAAAAGAAGGGGAAAGAAAATTTTGATTATTGTGAGATGAAGCATAAAATGCACTCACATATGGGGCAAAAAAAAAAGTAGGATATACATATGCTTTGTGTGTTGGGATGATGGAAAAAAAATATATTTAGAAAAGGAGATGGGAGAAATGTTGAATGAAATAGTTAGTAAATGTATAAGTTTTCATGATTATCATACTTCAACCCCCCTTTGTGTATGCTCTCTCTTTATTTTGATATATCATTGACCTTTCGTTTCATACCCCAATCCCTTGACCTTACATTACAAGCTAAAAGGTCCTACCTAATCTTAGTTGATTTGTATTACTTTGATTAGCGGTGACTTGTATRAAGAATAAGCTTATGGGATGATTGATTTATTACTTTGCCCATAACTCATAATCAATGATTTTTTTTGCTTCTCATGATATTTAGAGTGGCTTTCACACACACAATTGGTGCATTGATGGATGTTGGTATGTGAGTTACTTGTAGCTCTATGAAGTCCGTATTGGATTATTATATGTTAATGTCGATGATTAGTAGGGTATTGTAGTTTGTTGTTTTTGTTTTGTTTTTATGCCATGACGTGTGGTCTTCTTATTTCTATATGTTGCTTAGGGACAAAAAACCATCTAAGTGTGGGAGAATATGTATCATTTTCATATCTATGCACATCATGGGTTTTTAGGATGAAATTAATAGAAATATAGAATAAATGTTGTTTAAAGGGTAAATATATCATAACTCTCATATTTTGTCCTCGTAGGTAATAAAATGATGATTTTAGGGACTAATCATGCAAATATAAGTCTCCAATACGTATGGAAACAAGAATGGTGAGAAGGAGAGCTCAATTAGGGCTCTTTTTGGCTCAAAATAGTGCATGATTGTAAGCTACAATTTTGAAAATTCAAAATAGATGCAAAACGGTGCAGGGAGAAAGCCAAAACGGCGCCAGTTCACCAAATCGGCACCGTTTCAAGCAAGGAGAGCTCAAATCGACGCTGGCCGAGGCCAAAATAGTGCTTATTTCAGCTGATTTTTGGTAGATTCATTATTATTGTCGTATTTGGTATCTTTTGAAGTTATAAATACACAAGTTTTGACCATAGTTTAGAGAATCAACCTACTATACTTTGGAAAACATATTAGACCACTTATAAAAACTTTTTGGGAACAAAACAAAAAGATGAAGGTTTGAAGATTGATCAAGTTTATTGTATCTTGGTGGTGTTTTTCTATCTCCGTACTCAATTCCTTAATGTTTGCATTCGAATCATTATGATCTAAATCTTTTGTTCTAAGACCATGATGTAACCTTTTCGAATACTATGTTTAGGTGTTTTCCATCGTTGATATATCTTTGTCATTAAAGCCTTGTTATTATTCTTAATGTTCGATTGTATAACTAATCATCTTTCAATTGTTTCAAACACTGTGTAAGGYGCTTAAAGATAACACTTATACAATCAAATAACGTGTATCATGAATTACATGTCAAATAGAAATATTCTTACATGATTTGTGTGATCTTTGTTGACCATAATTTAATGCATTTTTCTTGATTAAATTGCGCATAGAGATATAACATAATTACTTAGATAAATWRGTTCTTTATATCTTAAGAAAGTATATTTGATATTCATTGGTCTAATTGGTCAACGCTTGATATGTTGATTTGGGAATGTAGGTTGGAAAACATATTTGAAGAATGGGTGAACTCATGTGTCTTAGACTTTTTATCCATTGATTTCCCTTCTAAATTATTTTTTGTGATCATTTCAGGTTAATTAGGATTTTCTTAATTAGTTAATTTTTATCTCAATTAATTGGTCGGCTAAACAAAACTTGGGATTATAAGTGGATGGTAATTAGGATCTATGGGATCGATATCTTTTTATATTAAGCGATACAACCTAGTAAACTTGCTAGGATTTCCCATATCACTTAACTAGTCAGCGGACTGAAGCCTTGAACCCCCAGTTGTTTATGTAAACCCCATCAATACACTTCACATAGTACCGATCCAATTCACATTGGTTCTCAATTCTGTTCATTATATCAGCCTTCAACATCTTGGGTTATGTAGGTGCTTTACAAAATTTCGCCTTAGAAAAATTCTGGTAGAGTCGACCTTACTTTTCACTCACATAGATAGTGTCSTATCAAGAGTATCATACTATACCCTACTTATAGATTCCAAGATATAGCACCATTAAACTCTTAGCTTATCCCGAACACTCACATGTAGGTAGCACTTAGTGCATCCAAGGAATGGTATAGAGTTGGACTCCGAAGTGCTCAGGTTCGGGATAAACMAAACTTTTGTTTTCCTATTGAACCTAGTCTATGGGATCTCCAAGCACCTAAGTTATGTTTTGATCAAGGTCACTCAATTATTTAAGGCTTTTAAGCCCATTACCCCTGATGCACGGTTAATTTTCTCTCTTCTCAAACCTTAGTAAAAGGATCCACAACATTGTCTTTGGATTTCAAAAAATCAATGGAAATTATACCACTTGAGATCAATTGCCTAACAGAATTATGTTTACGACAAATGTGTTGAGACGTCCAATTGTAAATAAAATTATGTGCCCTTTGACTTGGAARCCTTCAGGTTGTTYYRTGTATCTTCAACTAATTCACCATTTAGAAACATATTTTTTACATCTATTTGATGTAGTTGCATATTATCTAGCGATGCTATAGCAATTACCATCCTAATTGAGGTAATTCTTGATACTATTGAATATGTGTCAAAATAGTCTAGACCTTCCTTTTATCCAAACCTTTTAGCAACCAACCTTGCCTTGTATTTRTCTATGGAACTATTCGATTTCGATTTCGTATTTTGAAAATCCATTTATATTTGATTGTTTTGCTTCCTGGTGGAAGGTCAATCAATTTCTAAGTGTAATTATTCATAATGGACTCAGTTTCGCTGTTTACAGCTTCTTTCCAAAACGGATATTCTGGACACGGCATCGCCTCTTTGAATGTTTGAGGTTCATTTTCCAATAGGAAAGCTTGAAAATTTGGACTAATGATTTAGAGATCTTCAGTCTGTTACTCCTCTTTGGTTCAGTTTTTTTTTTCACCAAATTCATCACTATAAAAAATCATGTCCTTTGATCTTTTCTTAGAATCATAATTTATTTTATAAGGAAATATTTCCTCAAAAAATTTGACATCTTGAGATTCCATGAGAGTATTAACATGGATATCATTGATTTCAAATTTATGTATCAAAATCTGAAAGCGCTACTATTTTCAACATATCCAATAAATATGCAACCAATTATTTTCAATCCTAGTTTATTTGCTTGGTGGAAGTATACCCACATTAGCAAGACACCCCCACACATTTAGAAATTTGAAAGATGGTGCTCTTGTTTTGCACAACTCATATGGAATTTTTCTTGTCTTCTCATAAGGTATCCGATTAAGAATATAATTAATAATTAAAACCGCTTCCTTCACAAGTTTTGAGGTAAACCTGAAATTATAAGTATGGCATTGACCAGTTCCTTTAAGTTCGATTTTTTCCTTTCAACAATTCCATTTTGCTGAGGTGTGTATGGAATTGTTGTTTGGTGCACAAATCCTATATTCTCATACAACTCCTTAAAAGAAGTTGATTTAGATTCCCCTTCTTTAATAGTCCTTAAAGTTTTGATCTTTTAGCAAAGTTGATTTTCAACTTCATTTTTTTATTTCATAAACATGTTCATCGCTTCATCCTTGCTAGCTAGTAAATGGACATAGCAAAAGCGGGTTCAATCATCTACAAAAGGAATAAAGTACTTCTTACCACCTCTACTTTGTATGAATTTCAAATCACACAAATCACTATGGACTAGTGCAAGAGGTTCAGTACTTCTTCTCAATTGAAATGAATGATCTTTCAGCAAACTTTGCTTCCACACACCTTTCACATCTTTAATATCATCCAAATTTAATTTGGGAATGCTAAGTGTTCCAATTTTTTCATACTTCTAAAGTTTATGAGTCCTAATCTACCATGCTATATAAAAGGAGAAACTACAGGGTAAACAAAAGTGTTATTCTCATTATTCATAATTTTTAGGTATACATATTTGATGTTGTGGTCAACCACAACAACATTGGCTTTGAAAAGACCATTACAAAGATACCCTTTCCCAACATACATCCCACCCTTGGAAAGTGTAGATTTACTAGATTCAAACACTATTTGAACCCATTCTTACTCAATATTRGCCCAAAAATTAAGTTCTTGCAAATTGCCGATGAGTGCAGAACATCAAGAAGAGTTACTACCTTTCTGAATGTGAATTTTAATTTCACATTCTCTATGCCTTCAACCTCATTTATTCTCAGTCTAAAGTAACATTCCCGTGCGTTAAAAAGGAATCCTTGAGAGCTCGCCCTGTTAAAAGAAGAGAATAGTGGAGACAAAAACGTTGTCAAAAGAGACTATCTTTAAGTACCTCAGAATTTTTAAAACATAGAAGATTACACTCAACCTAAGGATGATAATAAAAAAATAATAACATATTTAATAATTTAAGGAGAGAAGATGAGGTTTAAAGGCGTCGTATAGCCTTCGACTCGGAGAAAAAAACGTAAACGTGCAAATTTAGGACATAAATAAGTATTAGCAAATTATAAGGAAAGAAAAGATAAATTTAAGGCGAATGAACATTTTAGAGTTCAATAAAATATAATTTCGAACCGGCGCAAGATGACGGAGAAATAGACAATATTATAAAAACAAAGTAAAATACCATTTTACGTAGTAGACAAGATATAAAACAACTAAAATAATTATAGAACTAATATCTTTTAAACATTTAATAGGAGAAAATAGAGACTAAGGAAGCGTTAAAAAAGTTAATAGAACACTTAGTTGTGGTAGACGGCTAAGGAAGCGCCAACATTTATAACATATATATGCAAATAAATATTATAATATATAAATATAATATAATAATAAACAAAAATATAATATATATAATACATTATAATATACAGGATAGAAAATGATTGATGTTTAATTAAATACTTCCGAAATTTTTTAAAGTTATAGATTTCTGACCAAAATACAAATCGTCTTTCAAGTTTTATTGAAACTTTTACTCTAACGAAACGGAATGAAGAACTATTGGAGGTAAGAAAGATGGAGGAACCACATTTGAAGGTGGGGACAGACTAAGAGAATAGGTGTAGGACGAGTACTCCTTCGAATATCTTTAAAATGATCTTTACTTGAAATTTTCCACCGTTGTTTTACTACAACAAATAAACTGGTAAAATTAGAGGATTACTATTATAGAGTTCTCCAACTTGAACATCGAATCGTGTATCTCAGTCTATAATACTAGCTAACCAACTCACTTCGTACCTTCGGTAAGGCTGAAGGATGCATCTATTGATAAAGGAGTTACACGGATAGATCAAATGTGAAAATGTGAATAAGAATAATGATAACCTGCTGGTTTCCTCAGTAATCCTTAATGACTTTTCTTCATACATTTTGTTCGTTCGGCCAGGATTCTTTATACCGACCACCGGTTTATAGACCAATAGTATTATTACCAATTACCAGGTTTTACATATAGGTAAGTTTTCGAGTTTCTAACTAAAACTATAATAGAATGATACTATAACAATGTTTCCCTACAGAGAAAATAGACTCAGTAAGGTTCACGTCGTTTCATAACTCACTTTAATATGGAGTACCCGACTTTCTGAAGTTCTTAATGCCAACTTACGTGATATTCGTCTTTAAACCTACTCAACCTCCTTGACTAAAGAAGGTGTACTCTTATCATGCCTTTCCTGTTACCTTTTTCAGTCTTGTTATTCTTGGTTTTCGTATTAACTAACCTTAAGGAGATAGGCTACCATTTTGATCTTTTCTTCTTTAACTAGTAACCGTTTCGTTGTTCCGGATTACTGAGATTATTTTTGCAGGGTTGTTGCAGGTGTTCAGAGTGTTATAACACCCTTAGGTCGGTTTATTCTAAGATACCAGGATTACCTAGATTAACCGTCACGAGGAGTGTCAATTATACATAACTGGTTGCAGAGTCCTAGCCCACCGACCTATAGCATACGATGAGCAGTATAAATCAAGGATTGTTCGTGGATAAAAAGAGAATACTCTATTTCTACGAAACCCTCTTTTTCGATAGACCGACTAAAGGAGACTTCAGCC
>MEJB01000947.1:118701-133134 GCA_001752375.1 Rhazya stricta | reverse complement strand
AAAGATAGTTTATTTAGTATGATTGTCCCAACTTAGATATTCAGGGTTTGTTCCAATAATGCCAATTGTCAATTATTAATCCATATTTAGTTCCCACATTACCAATTATCACGTCTTTTAAGGGTACAATTTAAACTCCTTCGCTCGATTATTAAACTTAATCTCTGTTCTTCACAATTTTACTTTAGAATATAATTTCATAAGTCATAAATTTCAATATTAATTAATAATATTTTCACCTTTTAAGTCACAAAGTCCAAGTGCCTCGGGAATGGTTTTGGGTTCTCGGACGTCTGGGTGCCTGGATGTCGGGCGTCTGGGCGTCTGGGCGCTGGGCACTCCCAGAACTGGCGAACAGCCAACCAAAAGAAACTAGCAACAGACAGCCTACAACAGGCCTGATTCCGAGGACCTCCAACGAGAGGTAGATCAGCAATGGCGTCTATTCAGACTTGGCGGATCTGGCAGGGCGCAACTGGCAGTGGCAGCCTGCTGGAACACCACGAGACAACTTGCAAAGAGGACGGCAATGACTCACAATTTCGGCAGTGACAACCGAAGATTCGGTATCCTTTCCCGAGCTGTGAACAGAGGAGAAGAAGAAGAAGATGATGAAGGCGGATTTGGGAAGATTTGGTCGGCAAGTAGCTTTCCGAGGAGATCAGCTGCCAACCGTAGCAACTCCACCCCAGAAGACGCTCGATCAAGTCACAGAGCAACGCTGACAGCAATCTGCGAGCAAGACAATAGCAAGAAGACATGGGGAAAAGGGATCGGGCCTGCAGGTTAAGGCCCAAACGACGAGCGCTCCCTGTTCTGGTCGAAGCCGACAAGTTGGAAGCACCTCATTGAGTGGCGATCTCCAACTCCAGTGCTTGTCCGGTCGTGCAGAGGTCGCGCAACAACGAGCAGCAAAGCGGTGCCTGAGGCGGCAGCAACAAGGATCAGCAATCTTCAATTTTGGGGAGCAGACCTTTACACGGGCAATGAGCAGGTCCGATGTCYGAACTGAGCYRCAAGAGAAGATCCAGATCTGCACGACRGCTCTGGAATTTTTGACAGTGAAGCTACATCGGGCAGGAGGAAGAGGAGAGAAGAAGAAACCCTACGGTTGCCACGAGGGTCAAGAGGATGGCGAGTGTTGCTACGAGTGGACTGAACTGGGCACCCCTCATCTCGCCGACCGATGGACCAAAGCAGGCTGCAATTGAGGTGGCTATGGAGACGCAGCATCATCAGAGGACGAAGGAGACAACTGCATTACCTGCGGTGCTGCTCTCCATCCCATTGCAACAGTCGACAAACGGATGGTGGACTCGGCTTGGCCCATAGTGGCGGTCTGGTTTGGTAGAGGTGAGCAGCAGAGATGAAGCAGCGGCGGCGGCGGCTTAGGGTTTCATGGGGAGGAAGATGGATTTTTCTTTTTTTTTCTTTTCTTTTCTTTCTTTTTATTTTCTTATATATTTTCTTTTCTTTTCTTTTCCTTTTTTTTAATATTTTGGACCGTAACCCGAATCCTTTGGGCCTTCCCATCCAAATTTAACCCAAAATTCGTAAATTTAATATAATGGGCTTCCTTTCAATAAAAAGCTTAACTTCYGACTAACAAATAAATAGGCCCACGAGTTGAGCCTTTAACCAAGGATAATTYTTATTCGACACGAACAATATTTCCACACCTATTAAACGTACGATTAAAAATATTAATCACATATAAAATGTCCAACTCTAGTTGGCACACAATTTCACGAGATCAAACAAAAATTCATAAAAATAAAATCCGGAGTGTTACACTCCCTATAGCACTTGGTTTATAGTCATCAACCTTACTTTGCTGCAACATCCTTCACCTTCAGGTCAAGGAGATAGAGGTTTGCCCCTCTCCTGCTTTTCTCGTCAACAGTGTATGATCTTCAATCCATGCCSTAGATAAGTTTCCCTTGGTCTCCACTTACTTTACTTGGTCACCAAATCATGCCATTTCTTAGTTTTATCCTTGTTCATCTTAGCATTCTCATATTCGATCCTTCTAAACTTCTAAACTTCTCTTTTTGATTAAGCTGCATTTTGTTTTGCTGTCTAATTGCTACATAAGTAATTTTAGTTGTAACATCCCAAGATTAGGAACTCTCCTAGGCTGAGAATATTACATTACCTTACTCRTAAAAAAAATCAACTACTGCAGTATTTAAAAGAAATCTTAACCCTTGTCAAAAAGTTTCTAAAAATACAATAGAGTTTCCCCTGTAACCTCAATAACTACCTATTAAAACTCAACAATATCCAAAACAATAAATAATGTATTCTAACAAATCATTTACCGACCCAACATTTATTCCAACTGAAATTATGGAAACCCAAAAGAATTTAAAACATAAGTAGCTAAACCAAACAAGAAATAACTTAAGGATGAGCAAAAACCATTCTAGTGAACAACTATCTTAATCCGTAAAGTTTATTTAAAACATGTTTTAGGGTATCATGGTTTGCTCACAAGCGACCTCCTCGTACTATCTGGCTACACATCATCTGAAATGCAAAATAAGAGAAATGGAATGAGCTAAAAGTAAATCTCATGCATGAATGCATAAATATGCCCTACATGTCATGAMTTATAAAACTTCACCTTTTCAATAAAACTTCTAAACATTTCCATTTCRTAATTTTTTTACAAATTCTTTCCTTTCAAAATGTATAACTTGTAAAACATTTCATTTCATTACATTCGTGAGCTTATTGAGTGTAAGCCTAGCCATTAAGCTTTGCAGTGGGATATTATTATTTGGAGCTCGATTACATTCCTACAGGTAGAACCACAAAGCGGTTAACATCACATTTCTTTTCCTTCCATCTTTTCAACTCCAAAGAGGTGAACATTACATTCTTCCCTACCCTCTAAGAGGGTAGGTCGGGTGCATCGGTCCCCCATGCCCTATTTCCCACTCTTGTCTTTCATGGCTAGGTTTACACTCCTTTCCAAAAACTTTAAAATTTTCCTGAACATGTTACAATTTATAAAATACATTCCCTTTTAAAATTTCATTTCTAAATCATTCACTTTCTAAATGTATGAATGGCTCATGCCAGGGATGATATAGAACACTAACTACATGCCCATGACATGAAATGCATACAACTATATTTAACATGCCATTCGACATAAAAATAGTACAAGACATGAAACACGTAAAAATATTCCACACGATTAACACATCTCATAATACAATCCCATACCACCACCACATAATACACAACAAAAGAGATAGGCGGTATAGGGGTTTATTTGCATAAAATCCATATGCAACACATTAAACTATCTAAAAAATTTAAATACATCCATTCATAAGCGTTAACGAAATGTGAGAATTTACTTACCCGGAGTTCTTTACGTTACAAGGTTCTTATTTAAATYGTGAAGTGAAATCCTTCGACCGTTYTCAACGTTAAGGCACTCGAAACGACCWAATTGTGATTATAGAAAGAAAGTTTATTTAGTTCGATTGTCCCAATTTAGATATTCAGTGTTTAATCCAAGAATATCATTCGTCGATTATAAATCCATACTTAGTTCTCATATTACCAATTATCACCTTTTTAAGGGTACAATTCAAACTCCTTAGCTCGGGACATGGATACCCTTCATCCCACCCAAAATCATACTTACATTCGAAAACACTCAAGCAATATCCTATACCCTGTTTTATGAAACCCAGGAAGAAGGATAAGAAGTTGGGAAGGAGAGCAATCATTTGGCAATCTTGGAAGCCATTGGAGTACGTAATCCTTGCAATTTAAGGTAAGTCTTACCCTAGACTAATGTTAATTGATGCTTTCTATAGAATTAATCTTTTACCTCTAGGTTATAAACTTATTTTTATGGGTATTTATTAACAAAACTTAGAAGGAARATGTTCTTTCAAGTATGATTGAATTTTTCTATACCTTTACATATGTGAGAGATGATTGTTATAGGGKGGAATAAATATAAGAAAAATAAAGGGGAGTTTAGGTAATGAGTTAATGTTATTTTGCTCTGCAAAGAATTGAGTGCTCCCCTGGATGCTCAAAGATGCAAGTACAAAAGAAAGTACTGTCCTTGTGCATTTGATAGTCTAAGGATGCACCTAAGGGCGCAAAGTAGTGTCTGTGAGTAGCATCTGTGGCCCCCAGTTTTGAAAAAATGTTAGTTTTTTAGATACGTTCAAGAGTAGAATGTTTCCTAATAATCTCCTAATATCGTATCTTATAGTTTTACAATCTAGAAGACCCTAATTACGTGTTTTTCCCTTACGTAAAATTAGGAAGTAGACACTTGGATATCAAGAACAGCTAAGGAACTGAATCACTAATTATAAACTAAGTTAATCCTTAAKCTTTTCAGATAAGTAAACTTCAATTTCCTCATGCCTTCTGGTGTATGAATATTGTATACGAATGTCTAAGAGTGTTATRAATGAGTTGTTTATATGTCRAGAGCTATAAGTGTTGAGTTTGATTTGAATTATGTGAATTCCTATATGTTTAAGTTATGAAGCGRCATGTGCATTATTTATGCTATAATGTATATGCATGAACATGAATTTCATAAGTCACAACATGTTGTCCGTTCATGATAAGTTTAAGGCAAATGTTTTCAAAGTGCTGTGAAAATGAATTTGAAATATCCTATATCCTCAAATTTAAGAAAGTAAAGGATCTACATCTAAGCCATTAAAGATATGAGTAGGAAATGAGGTGTGAGGGACCGACGCWCCTGACCTAATCCTCTTCGAGAGTAGTAAAGAAATGGTAATGTTGGCCTCCTCATGAGGTGAAAGGAAAGAGTRGGAAATATAAATCGCTCTGTGGTAGGAAATKTGACTTGGTTCCAAAATAATAACTGCCCATTGCAAAGCCTAGTGGATAGGTGATACACTAAGTGAGATCACGACAGTCAAAGAAAGTAAATTTTTGTAAGTTTAAAGGAAAACGTGGATATAGTTTTGAAATGTTTAATAAGTTAATGTATACCATTGGAATTGATGAATGGAGTTTACTTACTGAGCTTTAGCTCACTCCTTTCCCTTTTATTTCATGTTTCAGGTGATGAAAGCTAGGTAGTTCGAGGAGACCACTTGGGGACAGACTCAGACCTGAGTAAAACTTGTTTTAGAGGTTTAATTTCATTAAGTCTTCATTGTCTAGTCTTCAATGTTTAGCACAAGTAGTTGAATAGCTGTGCTTCGAATAAATTATGAGTTTTGGTATATCAATAATGCTATGATTTTAAACTTTTAATATATATTTTTATTAGAGTTCTGTATATGAAAAACATCTTCCCTACTTAAGGATTTAATTATTTATTTTTTTATTTTCACATGTAGCTAATATAAAAATGCTAATATCCTTGGGTTAGGATAGTTCCTAACTCGGATTTTTTCAAACTTTGAATTCAATATCTCAACTAATGAGATGCTAACACATGTTGAAGATGACAATATTCGACCAATAAAAATCAAGGATACAACCTAGTGAAGCAAATTGTGCCACATCACTCCTGGAAGAGGTCTCGACCAATTAAATCCACTTGCAACACTATAAATAGCGAACAAAACATAATAGGAAGGGGTCAAAAAATCATATATTAGAGAGAATTAGAAGGAAGAATTTCATCCACTCTGAAACTTTTAGTCTGGCAAATCAAATCTGAGATAAAGCTATGAAACCTTTGGAATCAAATTCCAAAAAACCAAAAAATGAATCAACAGTTCTCAAATTGAAATCGTTTAAAAGATTGTAATCCTTCTATTAAATTTATAAAATTATACTCTATTACATATTTTCTTGTTTTGTATTATTATTTTAAAAAAAATTGTGTAAACAATAATAAACTAGCTTTTCTTTAAGACAAGAAAAAACATTAATCCTTCCTACTAACATTTAATGGGAGAAAATCTGCTAAAAAAATAGAATTGCTTTCAAATTGAAGAAAACGATTTGATTTGCTAGACAAAGTTAAGAAGTGAAAGAGAGAGGAGAGAGAAGATAGAGAAAGTAATTTAATAAAAATGAAAATTTTCCTTATGATCAAATGTTCCCCTATTTCAGTAAAAAAATGCCTTTCTTTTTAACAAATTTCTTATAAATGAAACTTGGGTATATGTTGAACAGTCCTAACTTGACCGTCAGAATGAAATTCGGGGAGAATTCTCATCCACAAATTTGCACGGTGCAGGATTTTTCGAACTTACTTCGGTTTCCTCAATAGAAGCATATCCCAACTGATGTAGGACAACATTGAAGAAAACCGACTTTCCATCTCTTCTAAGTTAATCTAAGCCAAGTAACGTTGACTTTACATATCCAAAATAAAAAAAAATTAAATAAAACATACTCCCTCTGTTGTAATAACTTAAAAATATACATATTATTAAGATAATAAATTAATTTAAATTACTTTTAAATTGATATTTTTATTTTATTTAAAAAAGAAGATGAGTAGTTACATGAGAAAAAGAATATAAGATATAAAGAAAGAAACTGATTTTGTAAGTTGAGTTGTAATGATTTAAAATTAAATAAAAATTCATAATGTAATTATGTCTTGATTAGATAATTGCACCAAACAAGGAGTACTAGGACAGATAATAAACATAACAAGTGCAATTGCTTCACTGAGGAAGCTTATTAAGTTTACAATAGAGATAATCTTTGAACTTTTTGGTCTTGTATTTTGCTGGATATTTCTCACCAACAAGCTTCGGATGAGGCCCAGTTTCTTGCTCCGGAGGGGGCTCCAAGAACACTGGCCATGACATTCTGGTCTTCTCCTTGTTCACAGTTGTTCTATGAAGAACGCTCTTATATTTCCCATTGCTAATGATCTGAAAAATAGAAGGAAAAAAGAAAAAAGAAAAGTCCATTATAACAAAATACAATCTTATATAACTAAGATGATGTAATTCAAGAAAATATGTATTTACCTCAATTTGGTCACCAATGTGGACAATTAGGGCATTTGCAATGTATTTGACATCATACCAATGTTCATCTTTGAAAACTTGAAGGCCTTGGACCTCATTAGGGACAAGTATGGTAAAGGAAGATGCATCAGTGTGCGCCACCACTCCCAGAGCCAGATCAGGGCGAGGACATGGTGGGTAATAGTTTATTTTCATCCTATAAATCAAGCCTTCACCGCCCATAGCTTCTTTAAACTCGTTTGCTTCAAGCCCAAGTCCCAACGATAAAAACTTGAACAATCTATCTGCCACTTCTCGCAGTCTCCTCCCATATTCCTCATTTGCATCTCTGTCAAGTAAAATAGTACCTAATCAAATAATAACAATATAGACAGACAATTGATACACTAAGTTCTTCCTTTATTTTGATTCTTGAAAGCTTGAAATATCTCAACTTTAAGAACTTCTCTTCAAAACAACTTAAAGAGAAATAGAAACCCTAATACAATGCATATTCATTATTTTAAGTAAAATTACAAAAAGTACATAATAATGTGGGAAAAAGCCAAGCTTTCTTGAATTCAAACGATAATTCGAAGCATTAACTCAGCTCTCTAACGTCTAATGGTCTAAAGCGTTCCTTGGCTTCAAAACACAAGCAAACACATATTTGAGACTCCATGTTAGATACTTGTTGGGAACGCAAAACCAGTTTATAGACTRAAACATAATAAAATTAATGAAGCAATGGCGGAGCTAGGGGTCGAATCATATTTTTTAAAATTAATATAATATATTTGTCTTAAAAACATTATTTTATCTCCAATATCTCGAACATTTAATTTCTCCCTCTCAAAATTAAGTTTTTAATTTTTGGCTCCGTCCGAAGTATAGATTTTGATACAAGAACGTGAGTTGGTSTAATAACTCCTTGCTATAAATTCAAGGAAAGCACAAATTCAGAACTTTCCAWTGCCATGTTTATAGAAAATTGGCATATCAATGTTTAGCTGGATTGGGATTGACGTATTCAAACGAAAGCGACAGTGTTGAGGAATTCATGGCTAAGTYGTTCCTTTCCRTAGATTTATTTACTCAACAAGCCATTCAGTATCTACGTACTCCTCTAGAACTAGAAAAAAGTCTAACTAATCTTTCGCTAAACCTCYCTGGTCTAATGCTACAGTATATTTTTGAAAGACTCGCCTGGATAGAAGACAAGTTCCACTGTGTTTGAGGTTATAATGCGGTGTAAAGGAAATACGATACAAATGAAGACCAAACCTGTACAAAGGAGGATTTTTAGGCCAAAATTGATAGTTAATAGCATAGGGAGGCCAAAGTATATGAAACAAGTGATCAACCCAGCCTTTCTTGCCCCCAGCTTCTTTTTGCAAACTCGTTCCATAGCCTTCTACACTTTTCGATCCTGGAGGCTTTGCAATGAGTTCTTTCTCCTCTTGCGGTAGCTCAAAGAATTCCTTCCCAACCTGCTGCAATTTGCTTATAACTTCATTGGGTATACCATGGTTCACAACTTGAAAAATTCCCCATTCACTACTAGCCTCMGAGATCAGACGAACAAGAGTTTCCTCGTCAGAATCACCCAGATCAATCACTGGCACTTGTAGTACCGCCCCGTGAAGGGTGGTGGTTGCAGGCTGTTCATTTTCTGATCTAATAAACTCACTTGGAATTGTGTCATTGTGCTTTGACAGAGAAGCTATGGCTTGCACTCTTTCGACCTCCATCGCATTTATTCTGGGAATCCWCAACGCGAACAATTTCTCTATCTTATTCACGCTTCTCTCGCTTGTAATTTATAGGTTCAGAATCACTTTTCTTGTTCACACAACTGGTATTCCTAACCTRCCAAAACAGAATTGATGAGCGTGGAAAATTTATTTGAAAATGGTAATTTGAGAGGTTACGTGGTTCGTTGATATTCACTAGATAGATCGTACCAAACCAATACAGAAACATAAATTGGGTAGGTATGGTTGGTTCATATGGTAGGCCTTTTGGGGCATTATATATAATACGAAACTGAAGACATCAGGTGCCTTTGGCTTTTCTAGTTAGAGGAAACGAGAGGACAATGACATTACATATGRAATTTCTACTCTACTTTTTTCGATTTCTTTATATGAGATCCATGTTTTTTTTTTTTTTTTTCCCCTGTAATCAAATAAATGTGAAAATTATTTGAGAAGTTCTTCTATAATCCTTAAGAAAAAAATTGAGAAGAGTTTTTACGTGAGTAGGTAAGTTATTATATTTATCTTACTAATTAATGCAGTTATTAATATAATTAGAGTTSACAAATGTCATAATTTGTCAGTCAGGGCGGGATTCGTCGCTCCTAGGCCCGTCCAAGCTCGCCTCGAGCAGTCTTGAGTTGGTCTGGTGGGTTGGGCTAGCGCGAGCCAGTTTTCTGGAAGGAAAACCTAGGGCCGGCACTAAGCCCTCGCAAGTAACAAGCTTTTCGCGCTGGCTGAAGCGGTCTTGGCCCGTTTTTCTCATTTTTCACTTTCTTTTTTTTTTTTTGGTTTATTTGAGAGTTTAGGATTATATAAATGAAGGCATGTTACGGATAAAGACCTTTTCTTTGAGCCCTCCCCCCCCCCCCCCCCCCTTCTAACCTTGAGAATCTGGGATTTTCACCCATAGCTAAATGAACATTGGTTGTAACTACAAATCTAACTGTTCTTTTTAGTTTTATCATGACTATAACTAAAATTACTACTAATTATTCTATCAAATTCTTCTGGATGCATAAATTTCAAGTGTGTACGTAGTATACTCATCCCCTTACCTTCTCTATGAGTCAACTCAGTCAAACAAATAGTTACAAATAGTTATATTTCTAAATTCACCCATAATAAAAAACTTCCTAGCAAGGAGCCTTCTTTTCTAGTTCTAGTAGTCACATATTGTGTGGTGGAGGGTATTGAAATCATACTAGTTTCTCCTCTTGAACATTCACCTAAACGTTCATTTCCTTATTTCTTATTAGGCTTAGAAATGTGTTCTATTGATAGATATCAACCAATGGAAGGCCAATTGCTTGCCAATTTGATTTACCATGAAAGCTGATATGGAGCCTAATAAGTGCTCAACTTATACCACTTTAGGGTCTCATTTCTAGAATAATATCACGCTCATTTATTTATTTCATAATTATAATTAGGATAATTTAGCATAAAAAACATATGTTCCTTATGATAGCGAGTTAATCAAATTTTTATTACAYTGTTTTAATTATCATCTAAATCTTGTTTAAAGTTGTGAAGAAATTTCATTGAATGGTTGTAATTGGATAGGGGTATCTAAAAACATATCTTGAGGATGCCCTAAAGCGCTCATGGTATCATTATGAATATACAAACCAAAACTGTGAGAGCCTAGAAATATACATACCCAGTTGAGATGTTATATGATTGCATCACAATGTCGAAGGACACAATCTAATAGATAGTTGTATCGAGTAGTTGGATCATAGTCCCTTATCATAAAAATGGCTGCAGGTGCAGTAGCCCCAGCTATGAGAAATCCACCAATCCAAATGTGATGTGTGAACAACGACAGTTGTGTACCATAGTCAATAGCTAGATATGGATAGGGGGCATGGCATACATATAGTGAGCTACAACAATGGTTAGAGAGCCTAACATAGCTAGTTAAGAGATAATTGAGCATGCCATGACATTGTTAGGATCTCATACAGCYCTTTATGACCCTGACCCRTAAATGGACCTTTTGTGAGCTTCTAAAATATCTTTCAGACCATGACCAATGCCCCAGTTGGTCCTATACATGTGACCCGCTATCAGGAAAAAAATTGCAATAGCTAAATGATGGTGTGCAATATCGGTTAACCATAGACCCCCGGTTATTGGATCTAATCCTCCCCGAAAAGTAAGAAATTCCTCATATTTTGACCAATTCAAGGTGAAAAATGGGGTTGCTCCGTTCGCAAAACTGGGATAAAGTTCAGCCGAAAGATCTCAATTCAAGATAAATTCATGAGGAAGTGGTATCTCTTTAGGATCTACTCCAGCCTCTAGAAGTTGGTTAATTGGTAAAGATACATGTACTTGATGTCCTGCCCATGAGAGAGACCCAAGTCCTAGTAACTCCGCTAAATGGTGATTCAACATAGATTCTACATGTTGAAACCGAGCCAATTTTGGAGCTGCTTTATGATAGTGAAACCAACCAGCAAAAAGCATTAATGCGACAAAGACCAATGCACCAATGGTGGTACAATATAGTTGTAATTCACTAGTTATTCCAGATGCTCGCCAAATCTGAAGAAACCTAGAGGTTATTTGTATTCCTTGAAAACCTCCGCGAATATCACCATTTAATATTTCTTGGCCCACTRTTGGCCAAACCACTTGGGCACTAAGCCCAATGTGTAATACCCTGGATTTCTTTTTATGAATTTTTGTTTGATCGTGCGAATTTGTGAGCCAACTAGGGTTGGATAAATTTTTTATGTGGTTAATGTTTTAATTGTATGTTAATAAGTGTGAAATTATCGTGATTGTCGGATTAGGGCCCTTGGTTGGTTAGAGGCTCGACTTGTGGGCTTATTCATTTCTTCGTTGGAAGTTGGACTTTTATCAAAAGAAAGCTCGTTGAATTTAATTTAAGGATTCGGATTAGTTACGGATGGAAAGGCCCGAAAGATTTGGGTTAGGGCCCAAATTTAAAAAATAAATAAAATAAAAATAAATAAATAAAAAAAGAAAAACCTAAGAACCCTAAGTGTTCTTCAACCCAAACCCTACCCGCTTCTTTCTTTTTCTCTTCTGGCCGCTACCGTCTAGGACTACCGCTGCCCGTTATTCGCCATTCATCCTCTTCACACGGTCATTCCTTGCAGATCCGCCATTGCCCGGTTGTCGTCATCGCCGTGCTTAAGGTCGTCCAGATCCAAGCCTCGCGACTCAGCCTGGCTGCGCGACCCACTGCTCRGTTGCTCACYRCGTTCAAGGTCGCCCATCCTCCGCTCGCCAAGATCGCTGACCGCCTAGGTTTACTATCGTCGAGCCATCCGCGTCTCAAGTCGGATTGCCGCTGGTCATGCGGTTGCTGTCGCCGAGTAGACTACTCTAGATCTCTTTCCTCTGGGCATGTGGTTGGCCGAACYAGTTGCTGCTCAACGACTTCCAATCTGTACACGCAGTGGCCATCATTCGTGGGTTGCCTAGATTTGCGCGACTGAAGCTGCTATTTTCCAGATCTACCTGCCAATTTCGCAACCATCGTTTGTTGTTGATCATTGTCATCTCCATAACCGTTGGCCAAACCTTTGCGTGCTACCCGCTTTAGCCGCACTTCTTGCCACGCGACCACTACCATTCGAACAGCCAGATCTATGCACCTCAGCTAACAAAGGGGCGTCGAATTTTCAATTGTCACTTGTCGAAACTGCTAGAGTCGTTGCCGTCCTCTTTGCGCGTCGTCTCGTGGTGTTTCGACAGGCCGCCACTGTCGGTTGCGCGCCGCCTTCATCCGCTAGAGAAAGTGCTCAGGACAGTAATTGCAGAAAAACTAGTCCTTACTGGCAACTTGCTAGCTTCCAAAATAGAGAGTGCCCAGGCGGCCAATAAGCACCTAAGCGCCTAGATGCCTAGATGCCTAGACGCCCAAACGGCTAGGGCTGTTGAGCGCGCCGCTCGAGCGCACGACCGAGAATCCAATACCACTTCCGCGACACTTGGATTTTGTGGACTTAAAAGGTGAAAACATTATTATTTGATATTAAAATTTATGACCTATGAAATTATATCATATAGTAAAATTGTGAGAGAATGTAGATTAGGTATGTAATAYCCGAAATTTTTTCTTTGTTAATTTTTGATTGATTGTGTGAAATTGTGTACCAATGAGGGTTGGATAAATTTCTATATGGTTAATGTTTTAATTGTACGTTAATAAGTGTGAAATTATTATGTTGTCGGATTAGGGCCCTTGGTTGGCTAGAGGCTCAACTCGTTAGGCTTATTCGTTTTTATTCGGAAAACTAGATTTTTATTGAAAGAAAGCCCGTTGAATTTAATTTAATGAATTTGATTAGTTACGGATGGGAAGGTCTAAAAAATTTAGGGTTGGGCCTAWGTTGAAAAAAAAGAAAATCCCTAAAAACCCTAAGTCTTCTTCTTCCTCCCCATTGCTGCCGCCGCCCACTCCTAGAAAACCCTGCCCGCCGTTGCTCTCTCTCACTCCCGAAAATCTTGCCGCTCACACCGCCTTTTCGTCCCTCAACCACTGCCATCCTCTATTATCATTGCTGTTAACCTTCATGACCGCCAGTCGAGGTCGGAGCTCGCACGTTGCGCGTGGCTGTGACATGATGCTCAACCTCGTTGTTCAACCTCTGCACGYCGTACTCGATTGGAGATTGACTCATCGGCTACCTAAAGAGTCRATTCCGAGTAGAGCTCTTCTCTCTGCTCATCGATCTCCAAGCTTGTTGGGGGTTGCTCCGCCCAGATCTGCAACGAACCATCATATCTAGTGCGGCAAGAATTCCACGGTCAAATTTGAGGATCAGCGGGCTCATCCTATTTGGAGATTAGATCAAGAGAGATTATGTAAAAAGAAACCCTTATTAATTGAAAGTATCAGTATTTAAGTTATAGTTAATAATTACAAAAGGTGAAATTCAGTGTTTCAAGTACACAGAGCCTCACTATTATCCAAGAGTCCCGAAAGCGCGAGGTTCGTCGCGCGGCGTTATCGGACCCCCGCAGCCCCGCAGGTCCCGGACCGCATCCCCGGATCAGGACCAGCGGTAGACGATCCACGGACTAAAACACCGCGGAATTACGAATGATCGACGACACACGACGAAAGAGAAGAGAAGCAGCGACTCGAACGACTGTTTCGCGACAACCCGACGACTCGGGATTACGAAGTGTGACCGCGCCGACCACCGAACGGACCCTCGGATTATCACCGTACGACCTTTGGCCGCTTGTCGGTCGTATTTTTTAGTCGTGAGAAGTACTCAACGGGGCGATTAGACTCTCGTGGAGCGGGCGAGGGTCCAATCTTGCTTCCGTTCACTACAACGGCGCTCTACCTACCGCACGTCGTTGCGTTCAGCTCCTCACCACGTGCGTCCCGTTTACGAGCGTCTTGGTTCAGATTTCCTCCTCTTCCCTTCGTCTACGGTCTAAGACACGCAGCGACCATCCCTAGATTTACCGTTGTAGTTAGTCGTCTCTTCCTACGTTCTACGCGCGCGCCGCGAGCGAAGCAAGCTGCCGATACCTGAAGAGGCAAGAGGCGGGGTGTCGTCTGCGAGCCGCTGGCCGTGGACTCGCTGTCTTCCAGTTCGCGTGCTACCGTCCGTGACTCCCGCTCTAGACGCGTCATTCCGCGCGAGTGTGGCGTCCGCTAGTCACGCTAAGTGTCGCACTGAGATAGCGACGGCTCCAGTTTTGCGCGCTCGTCTCACGGGTGAGGTTTCGCGGGT
>MEJB01000947.1:80534-95409 GCA_001752375.1 Rhazya stricta | reverse complement strand
GAGTGCACCCTATCATATGCGACACAAGAAGAAGCAAGAATCTGAAGTAGTGTCACTCAATCTTGAGATTAAAAGGACTYTAAAAAGACTAAAAATGCAGCACATAATTCTTGCCAAAAAAGAACCATGGCCGAACAACTTGGAAATGCAAACTGTGATGAGATAGCATTACCTAGGGAATAAACTGAGCTATCAAAGATGTTGCTATACTTGGGCTACATCATTTGCATCTTAGAATAGAAATCCAGGCAACCCAATTTGAGCTAGAGCAATTGGCCTACCGTTTGTAATGTTCGAGATACACAAACGATAGGCCAATTTAGTGGAATGCCAGCAGAGGATCCCCATTTACATTTAAGACTCTTCATAGAGGTAAGTGATTTATTTCAATTACAAAAAGTTCCTCAAGAAGCATCACGTATGAAATTATTTCCATTTTCTTTGAGGGACCGTCCACGACATTGATTAAATTCATTACCTCCCAATTCAGTTATTTCTTGGAATGATCTTACTGAAAATTTGTTGAYGAAATAGTTTCCTCCTCCTTTGAAAATAGCCAAATTGAGAAATGACATAACATTTTCGCAATAGCTTGGAAATGAATTACTATACAAACCACGGAAGCGATTTAAAGAATTGTTGAGGAAGTGCCCTCATCATGACATTCAAGATTGGGTTCAAATAGAAATATTTTGCATATGGATTGAATGCTCAAACAAGGATCATGGTGGATACTTTAGCAAATAGAACCTTGTTAGCCAAAATGTATGATGAAACATATGAAATCTTGGAGAAGGTAGCCAATAATAACTATCAATGGCCATCCAACAGAGCTAACACAACTAGAAGAATGGCTGGAATACATGACATTGATCCTMTGACAGCATTAACGGTAGAGGTAGCTTATTAACTAACATGATTAAAAAGATGCAAGCACCTATGCTACAACAAAGTGGTGTAACATGCATATACTATAGGGAATGTCATGCCTTTGACAAATACCCCTTCCATCCCAGAATCTATGTGCTACGTAGGGAACGTTGGTAAAAACAACAACCGCTACTCTAACACATATAACCCAGGATGGAGGCAGCATCCTAACTTCTCTTTAGAGCAACCAAGGATGATCCTCTTCAATGTTGTAGCAAAACAAACTAGCAATTTCACCAGGTTTCCAACAAGAGCAACAACAAAGATCATAGCCTAATGAACAACCAAACACCATGGAGAACAGATTGAAGGAACTTCTAGCAAAGAACTTATGGGCACTATCAAGCAGAATCAAGCAGTATTTTTGAAGAATCTAAAAATATAAGTTCGACAACTTGCTAACAACATTAATGTAACACCCCCAAATTAAGAAACTTTATCCTAACCCGGGAATGTTACCATTTACTCACTGACACAAATTTGCAGAAACCCAAAAGAATTTTAACCGAATAAGAAATACTTAATAATAAACAAAAACCATTCTAGTCAACAACCATCTTAATCCATAACATTCATTTAAAATAACTTCAGGGTATCTTGGTTTGTCCACAAGCGACCTCCTCGCACCATCTGGCTACACATCACCTGAAATGCAAAATGAGAGAAACTGAATGACTAAAAAGCCCAGTAAGTAAACCTCATATAATGAATGCGTAAACATGCCCTACCAGTCATGAATTTAAACGTTTTATCTTTAAATGAAAACTTTCTACATTTCCTTTCGAATCTTTTTTACAAAACCTTTCTTTTCAAAGAATAACTTGTAAACACAATTTCATCTTCATTTCACTTCATTCTCGTGGAGCTCACTAAGTGTAACGCTAGCCACTCTAAGCCTTGCAGTGGCCATTCTATTTGGAACCTGATTACATTCCTATCGATCGAGCTGGCAAAGCGTTAATATCATATATATTTCTTCCTTCCTCTTTTCAACCTCTAACGAGGCTGGAGCTTCCTTCTTCCCATCCTTCCCCTCAGAGGGTTGCAATGATCTGGGTCAGTCGTCGCATTGATCCCCCGATGTGCCCCGCATCATTTTCGAAAGCCTTTAAGCATTTTCCCTAATAAATTCATTTCCCTAAACCATTCACTTTCTAAATGTGGAATGTCTCATGCCAGATGTGATGGTGGAACCCTAACTACATACCATGACATGAAATACATATAACTGTATTAAACATATCATTCGACATAAAAATAATACAAGATATGAAACACAAGTAACATTCCACACACAATTACACACCTCAATATACAAATCCATACACAACACATTACACTATCTAAAAAAGAATTCAAAACAGCAACAAGCAAAGATACCCGCTTCTTGAAACCACTCTACTCTGTTCAGCCCATGTCAACAAACATAGTAAAGAAGCAAACGACCAGAAAAAACAAACAAAGACGACGGTCCAACGTTTATATATATGAGGCAATCAGCAAAAGCATTTGAAGGAAAACTACAGAAAAAGGGCTTTTCGCTGGAAAAAGCTTCATCTTCAAGAGAGGCGCAAACTGAGGCAATGCCAACCTATGTTCAGACTGTGGTAGATAGCCACAAAATGGGAAATCTTCAGTGAACATCCAGAAGAATCCTATGGTGTTTGTTGTTAAGGGAGGTTTATTTGGAATTGGGGGAGATAATGATGAAGTTATGGTCAAGAGAGTACAGATAAAACTTCATGGCAAATAAAATGATCTGTTTAGGTTGGAAAGAGATCAGACGGATAGATGGATTATGTGAAGGAGTAAAGGATGATGCTAAGGATATGCCGACTTTGGTTGTTCGCTTGTTGCTCGAACAACTTAGAACATCTCTGCTCAGAAATAAGAACAGTGTGGTCCAGGACTATCCTGTTTGCCCTGACTCGAAGCCTAAGTGGTGGTATCATTTTTTTGGAAAACCCGAGTGATGCCACTTTTCACATGACCAAACTGTTCGGTGAGTTGTTGTATTGTTTAAATGATAGGTAAAAAACCATTATGTTGGGAAAGATCATTTACAAACGAAATCAGGGAGTGTGCTATAAGAAGGAAGGGAAAATTGTAAATTTTTCCTCTGTGATTTCAATGCTTTGTATGAAGGCTGGGGTTCCATTTGGCCATGGTGGAAGAAGTGATGAAGAACACTGGGGCCATTATCGAGGCACACCATTACAAGGGTTACCCAAAGGAAGGCAAGGATTTTGGTACCTTGATGAGCGCACCTCTAAGAGTGCCCATTGGCATCAAAGAAGAAAGGCCATAGAAAATGAATGGTCCTGACTACCTAAAGGAGATCATTGATAAAGATAAACCAAAAAGAGTGCGGAGAATGTGAGGAACTGAAGGCTATAATGGCAGCAGTTGCATCAATTGTAGTTGAAATACTAGGCCTATGCTTCAAAAAGGAATGGAGTAATAAAGGCGACCCTGCAGAGGAACCTTACAAAAACTTGGCACCTTTTCTCGAGTTCCCAGAGGAATTGCTACCACAAGAGGAGCACACAGAGCAGGCTGAGTGTAACACTCCCAGATTAGGAACAGTCCTAAGCTGAGAATGCCACATCATTTTCGTTTCAAAATAAACAACTATCTATTTCAAAAATAAACTTTAACAAACCCTCACCAACTTAACAATTATTCAAAATAGAAATACAGCGGAAGTCTTTCTAAACCATTCAAAATAAACTAAAGTCACAAAGAAACTTCAATAATTTAAAACATTCAGAAGTATTCATCTTATTTCATAAATAAATTCGAAAACCAGTTCTCGGGTATCAAAGCTCGCCCACAGGCGACCTTCTTGCCCCATCTGGTTACATATCATCTGCAAGGAAAACATAAGCTACAGGAATGAGCTAAAAAGTCCAGTAAGTAACCCTCATGCATTAATGCATGAACATGTCCTACATATGAAAATTCAAGTTCCTCCTTTTTGATGAAAAGAAAAACTTTCCAAAAACATTCCCTTTTCAAAACTCATTTCAAACGTTCCCTTCAAAATTCACTTGCAATAAATCTTTTCATTTCCTTTCATTCGCTCGCGAGCTCACTAGAGTGTAAAGCCTACCACATAGCTATGCAGTGGGCCATAGTTATTTGGAACCCGATTCCATTCCTACCGGTAGAACCGCAAAGCGGTTAACATTTAAAAAAAAAAAGTTTTCTTTCAATTCTTCTATCTCCAAAGAGGTAAACATTCCATTCTTACCTACCCTCCAAGAGGGTAGGGTCGGGTGCGCCGGTCCCCCACGCCCCATTTCCCACTCACATCTTTTGTGGCTAGTATTACACTCCTTTCTTAAAACTTTAACATTTCCAAAACTTTAACCTTTTCCTTCAAAATCCCATTTTCTAACCGTTCACTTCCTAAATGCGTGAACGTCTCATGCTAAATGTGATGTAAACTTCTAACTACATGCTCGTGACATGAAACGCATACAATCTTACATAAGATAACATTCAATAAATAATACATGATATGAAATCACAACAGCATTCTTTAACATAAAGTACTACTAAATACGAAAAATTCAACTTTCGTCACAATTTCACACATCAACATAAGAATTCCACACAACACATATTCCAACAATTAAAAGCATTCAAATTCATTTATTTATAATGATATGAATGAGAGGATTACTTACNGCATCGGGTCAGGTAGAGGGAGAAATGGCACGGCGGCAACTGCGACTTARGGTGGGATTAAGGTTTTGGGGAAGGAGATGAGCAGTAGGTTTAATTAAATATATTTTTTTAAACTTGGGCCCTAACCTCAATTTTTTGGCCCTTCCCATCCATAACTAATTCAATTCATTAAATTAAATTCAATGGGCTTTATTTCGATAAAAATCTAGTTGAAAACGAATAAGCCCAACGAGTCAAGCCTCTAACCAACAAAGGGCCCCAATTCGACAACACGATACTTTCGCACTTATTAACATACAATTAAAACATTAAACACATAGAAAATTATCCAACCCTAGTTGGCACACAAATTCACAAAATCAAATAAAAATTCACAAAAGTAAAATCCCAGATATTACAATTAAGCTCTGAGCCACTAGGGACACTACCCAAAGATATTGAGAATCCAATAAGAGATGGGAAGGAGCAATGTAAGGCTATCAGTTTAAAAAGCGGGACATAGTTAGGAGGACCAATGCCTAAGGCTAAGGAGCAATTAGAAATAACTCCAAATCAAGACGAAGGTGAGGTGGAAGACAAGAGAAATGATGAGGACAAGTACCGAAACAGAATGCTATAGTAACTCCACAACAACCCAGACCAAAAGAAGAGAGACCAGTCCCACCTTTCCCAAAATGACTCCAAAAGAGACAATAGGACCAGCAATTTAGTAAGCTTTTAGATATCCTTAAGCAGTTACATATTAACATACCTCTCATTGAACTTTGCAGGAAATGCCAAATTATGTCAAGTTTATGAAGGATATTCTATCAAAGAGAAGGAGACTGAGAGAATTTGAAACAGTTGCTCTAACAAAAGAATGCACTTTGAAACTACAAAACAAGTTCCCACCCAAGCTGAAAGATTATGGTAGTTTCACCGTTCCATGTTCGATTGGAGAATCATATTATGGGAAAATGTGATTTAGGAGCCAGCATCAACCTTATGTTAACATTTGTATTTCAACAACTCGGAATAGGTAAAGCACGACCCACAATAGTTACATTACAACTTGTGAACAAAACGTCTACTTATCCTGAAGGAGAGATAGAAGATGTACTAGTTTAAGTAGTCAAATTTATTCTTCCACTGGACTTCATCATCTTAGATTACAAAGCAGACAAGGAGGTGCCTATCATTTTGGGGAGGCTATATCTTGCCACATAGGGAACTGTCATCGATGTGCAAAAGGGAGTGTTAACCTTGCGGGTCCATGATCAAGAGGTCACATTCAATGTACTTCAAGCAATGAAGTTCCCAAATGAAATAGAAGAACGCTCTTCGATTATGATTATAGAAGATAGAATAGCAGACAAATTGCTAGAATGCTAGACCACCAATGAGTCTTATGATACAAAATTTGAAGAGAAAAATGAACTTGGAAGGAATACTGAAGAAACAAGAGCCATCAATAAAGTGTCAAAAGCTACCACATTTTACAAATAGTTCAAACCCCTGGAAGGAATGGAAGAAAATAGGAAACGACTCAAACTATCAATTAAAGAACCTTCAACTTTGGAGCACAAGGTACTTCCCTCCCATTTGAAATATGTTTATTTAGGTGACCAAGCTACTTGCCAATGACCATTTCAGCTACATTGAACAAGGAGAAGGAGCAAACTCTTCTAGCAATTCTAAAAAGACATAAGAAAGCATGTAGATGGAAAATGGAAGAATCAAAGGGACCAGTCATTCAATTTGCATGCACAAGATAATCCTAGAAGAATGTTGCAGCAACTACATCGAGCAACAACATTGATTGAATCCCATCATCAAGGAGGCGGTGAAAAAAGAGATTATCAAGTGGCTAGATGCAGACATCATCTATCCAATTTCAGATAGTCAATAGGTCAGCTTAGTGCAATGTGTGCCCAACAAAAGAGGTATCACATTATCACTAACGAAAAAGATCAATTGATTCATGCTCGAACAGTGATCAGTTGGAGAGTATGCATGGATTACAGAAAACGCAACAAAGCCACTCAAAAGGATCATTTCACTCCATAGTTCATTGATCAGATAATGGCTAGGTTAGCTGAAAATTATAATTATTGTATTTTAGATGGATATTCTGGTTACAACCAAATTGCTATAGCACCGAAGGATCAAGAAAAGACAACTTTCGCTTGTCCTTAGGCACATTTACCCTTAGAAGGATGCAATTTGGGCTATGTAATGCTCTAGCAATATTCCAAAGGTGTATGATAATCATTTTTAGTAATATGGTGGAAGATATCTTGGAAATATTTATGGACGAATCTTTTGTCTTTACAGAAACATATGTAATGTGTTTAAAGAAATTGGAAAGGGTGTTGGGGAGAGGTGAAGAAAGAACGTCCTTTTGAATTTGAAAAAATGTCACTTCATGGTGCAAGAAGGGATTATTTTAGGGCACTGAGTTTCAAGAGAAGGGTTAAAAGTTGACAAAGTCAMGATTGAGGTGATTCAGAGGTAACCATCTCTAACAATCGTTAAGGGAATCAGAAGTTTCTTGGGACATACAGGCTTTTATCGAAGGTTCATTCAAGACTTCTCAAAAATATTCAAACCRTTGTGCACTCTACTACACAATTAACAACCTCTTGATTTCAATGAAGAACGTCATGATGCCTTCAACATGATTAAAACGCTTTAGGCCTTCCTATCCACATCTAATCCAAAACCCGTAAATTAAACGTAATAGGCTTCCTTTCAACAAAAGCCCAACTTTCGACTAACTAATACATAGGCCCACAAGTCGAGCCTTTAGCCAACGATAACTCTTATTTGACACGGACAACATTTTCGCACCTATTAAACGTATGGTTTGAAAATATTAATCATATAAAATGTCCAACCCTAGTTGGCACACCAATTTCAAGTAAAAATCAAACAAATTTAATAAAGGAAAAATTCGAGGTGTTACACTGAGGAAGGAAAAGATGAATTTAAGGAAGAAAGTGAGAATGATGAGGAGAGTGATGAGACTGAATGAAAGTCTGAAAGGTCTAAAGGTATTTCTAAAAAGAGCGAAGTTGGAAGTTTGAAGGAAATATAAAAAGGTTTAAGGAAGTTGAAGTGAAAGTTTCTGAAAGTTTTGAAAATTTGATGTTGGACAATATGATGATTTTAATAGTRTTTTGATGTTTTAGTTTGTTTGAATTTTATTTTTTCAATTAAGTGTTTGTTTGTTTCAAATTTTTTKGAATATGGATTATGTTTTGCTATCACTTTTTGAGCTCTTTAATGCTATTCAAAATATGTCTATATGCTTTGATGAATATTTTTGAAAGTTCATAGAGGTTAAATTTATAATCAGCATGAAAGGATTGACCCTGGGATGAAATTATTTGCCTAAAATAAAGTTTCTACGTTGTGACATAAGCGAATGTAAAGCTCTTGAGTAAACAAATTAAGACAACTATAGTGCATGAGAGTGTTATTTGAAAATTTATCGCACAAATAAGCTGAGCTAAGTAATTCTTRTGAACTGTTAGTAATCACAAATGGAGTGAGGCTTAAGAATTTAGAATTGACCTTAAAAGTGTAATACCCAGGATATTAGTTTTCATTTTTATGAATTTTGTATGATCRTATGAATTGTGTGCCAACTGGGGTTTGATAAATTTTCTATGTGATCGTTATTTAATTGTACATTTAAGTAAGTATGAAATTATCGTATTAGTTGAATTAGGGTTTTTGGTTAGTTAGTGTAGGCTCAACTTGTTAAGGCCTATTAGTTCTTCATTTCGAAACTAGATTATGGCCAAAAGGAAAGCACGAAGAATTTAATTCATTAGGCAGAAATGGTTATAGGATGGGGAGGCCCAAAGAGTTGGGTTAGGGCCCGAGTCTTGAAAAAGAAAAAAAAAAAAAAAACTAACTAAACCTAACAGATCTTCTTCTTCCTTTCCTCCTCGCCGCTGCTACCCTTACCACTACCACTGCCACCCCTCCCACTACATGCACCGACTTTCCTTCCCCTTTTGCCGCACCACCACCATTCAGCGCTATTTTTTTGCCTCTGCCTGGAATAGCCTATAGTGATCGAAGATCGCTACTGGAACCGGGGATTTCCCAGATTTGCTGCCTAGTTTGCCGTGATCCCTGCTGTCTAGGTCACCATCGTTGACTACCCGTGGTGGACTTCCTTGCCGCCTAAATCTTCTTCCTCGTGGTTCGTGCCATCACCGCTTCTCTGCTCATCTAGTACGCGCNAAACATTTTATAGAGACAAGAAATGCTTTTGAAGGGCATGTTAGAGGTAGAATTGTTTGATGTATCGGGAATCGATTTCATCGGACCATTTCCTCCATCCTTTGGAAACACATACATTCCTATCGTAGTAAACTATGTCTCAAAGTGGATTGAAGCTACATCATTAACCATGAATGATGCAAAAATAGTTGTTAAGTTCCTCTAACAAAACATCCTCACACTATTTAGGACACACCTCAAACACTAATAAGTAATAGAGGATCACAATTCTGTAACAAATTGCTCTCCAATGTTATAGCAAAATATTGAGTCAAGCATAAGGTTGCTACATCATACCATCAACAAATTAATAGACAGTCTGGAGTGTCCAATAAAGAAATTAAGAGGATATTGGATAAAATGGTAAGTCTAAATAGAAGGGATTGGTCTCTAAGAATGGATGATGCACTATAGGCTACCCAAACAGCATTCAAAATGTCATTAGGAATGACTATATCGACTTGTCTATGGTAAAACATGACATTTGCCACTAGAAATAGAGCAGAAGGAGTTTTGGGCAATCAAGACTCTGAATTTTGATCATGATGCCACAGGACAAAGGAGGATGTTACAACTAAATAAGCTAGAATAAATCAGAAACACAACATTTGAGAACTCAAGAATGTACAAAGAAAGAGGGAAGAAGTAGCATTTCACTAAGATAGGAATTGTTGTAGTATAATTCAAGACTGAAAAAATTTCTAGATAAATTTAAATTCAAATGGATTAGACCATTTAAAATCACTAAGTTGTTTGCTAATGCTGCAAATGAACTTCAAGATGGAAGGAATGAACAAACAATTACAATAAATGACCATAGAGCCAAACACTATTGGGGAAACAATATTGCTGAGCAAGGAAACACTCCTCCCCTTTTTGAGTGAAAGATGCTACAACAAATTCTAGATAAGGGCTGCAAACCAAGTGCTATTGGGAGGCAACCCACTTTGGCATAAATTTTCTTTTTAATCTGTTTTGTTCAATGCTTTTATAAGGTTATGTGAAATAGTTTTTAGCTTATGAGAAATATATGTATCAATTTTATGTTTTGTGAAAATGTGTACTATGTTGATAAGTGAGGTATAAGTTTGGGAGAAGTAGCATAGTTAGGAAATGCTACAGCATGAGAAGTATGATGCTACAACAAGGAAAATGCAAGAGGTGACATGGCAAAAAGAGAAGAAGGCGGCTAAACGAGGACATCTGAACAAGAAGGCGGCTAAACGAGGACATCTGAACAAGAAGACTTCAAGTTCCAAGAATAGCACCTCTTGCGCCCTAATGATGATCACCTCCCTATTCACCCAAGATGAACCCAAAACGAGGACTTAACCATCACATCCAATTTGAAATGGAGTGGCCTTTCACGTCCATTTGGTTTCCATTTTACCTATATAAGCCACCYTTTCCATCTGAAATCCCTATAAGAACTCAACCGAGAGAAACTTCAAAAAGCAACAAAAGAAAATACCCTTCTTGAAACCACTCTACTCTGTTCAAGCCCRTTCAACAAACCATAGTAAAGAAGCAAACGACCAAGAAAACAAAAGAAAGACGACGCTCCAACGTTTATATATGAGGAATCAGCAAAGCAATTTGAGGAAAACTACCAGAAAAAGGGGCTTTTGCTGGAAAAAGGCTTCATCTTCAAGAGAGGCCAAACTGAGGCAATGCCAACCTATGTTCAGACTGTGGTAGATAGCCACAAATGGGAAATCTTCAGTGAACATCCARAAGATCCTATGGTGTTGTTGTTAAGGGAGGTTTATTTGAATTTGGGAGATAATGATGAAGTTATGGTCAAGAGAGTACAGATAAACTTCATGGCAATAAATGATCTGTTTAGGTTGGAAAGAGATCAGACAGAATATGAGATTTATGTGAAGGAGTTTAAGGATGAATACTAGGATGCGACTTTGGTTGTTCGCTTGTTGCTCGAACAACTTAGAACATCTCTGCTCAAGAAATAAGAACAGTGGTCAGGACTATCCTGTTGCCCAAAGCTAAGTGTGGTATCACATTTTTTTGAAAACCCGAGTGATGCCCACTTCACATGACCAAATGTTTCAGTGGGTTTGTTGTATTGTTTTAATGATAGGTAAAACCATTAAGTGTGGAAAAGATCATTTACAAAGAATCAGGGAGTGTGGCTAATAAGGAAGGAAGGGAAAATTGTAATTTTCCTCTGTGATTTCAGTGCTTTGTATGAAGGCTGGGGGTTCCATTTGGCCATTGTGAAGAAGTGATGAAGAACACTTGGGGCCATTATCGAGCCACACCATTACAAGGGTTAACAAGGAAGGGCAAGATTTTGGTTACCCCTGATGAGCACTCTAAAAGAGTGGCCATTGCATCAAAGAAGAAAGGCCATAGAAAATGATGGGTCCTGACTACCTAAAGGGAGATTCATTGATAAGATGAACAAAAGAGGTGCGAGAATGGAAGGGAACTGAAGGCTATAATGCAGCAGTTGGCATCCAATTTGTAGATGAAATACTAGGCCTATGCTTCAAAAAGGGAATGGAGTAATAAAGGCGGACCCTGCAGGAGGAACCTTTTTACAAAAAACTTGGCCACCTTTTTTCTCGAGTTCCCAGAGGAATTGCTACACACAAGAGGAGCACACAGAGCAGGGCTGAGTGGTAACACTCCCAGATTAGGAATAGTCCTAAGCTGGAGAAATGCCACCATCATTTTTTCGTTCAAAATATAAACAACCTATCATATTTCAAAAATAAACTCTTAACAAACCTCACCAACTTAACAAATTATTTCAAAATAGAATACAGCGGAAGTCTTTCAAACCATTTCAAAATAAACCGAAAGTCACAAAGAAACTTCAATAATTTAAAACATTCAAGGAAGTATTCATCTTATTTCATAAAAATTCGAAAACCCAGTTCTCGGGTATCAAAAGCTCGCCCACAGGCGACCTTTCTTGCCCATCTGGTTATACATATCATCTGCAAGGAAAACATAAGCTACAGGAATGAGCTAAAAAGTCCGTAAGTTAACCATCATGCATTAATGCATGAACATGTCCTACATATGAAAATTCCAAGTTCCTCCTTTTTGATTGAAAAGAAAAACTTTTCCAAAAACATTCTTTTCAAAACTCATTTCAAACGTTCCCTTCAAAATTCACTTGGCAATTAAAATCTTTTCATTCCTTTCATTCGCGCTCGGCGAGCTCACTAGAGTGTAAAGCCTACCACATAGCTATGCAGTGGAGCCATAGTTATTTGGAACCCGATTCCTTTCTACCGGTAGAACCGCAAAGCGGTTACCATTTAAAAAAAAAAAGTTTTCTTTTCAATTCTTCTCTATCTCCAAAGAGGTAAACATTTCATTCTTACCTACCCTTCCAAGAGGGTAGGGTCGGGTGCGCGGTCCCACGCGCCGAAAAACATTTCCCCACTCACATCTTTTGTGGCTTAGTATTACACACTCCTTTCTTAAAAACTTTAACATTTCAAAACTTTTAACTTTTTCTTCAAAATCCCATTTTCTAAACCGTTCACTTCCTAAAATGCGTGAAAACGTCTCATGCTAAAATGTGATGGTAAACTTCTAACTAACATGCTCGTGACATGAAACGCATACAATCTTACATAAGATAACATTCAATAAATAATACCATTTGATATGAAATCACAACAGGCATTCTTTAACCATTAAAGTACTACTAAATTACGAAAAATTAACTTTCGTCACAATTTCACACATCAACATAAGAATTCACCACAACACATATTCAACAATTAAAAGCATTCAAATTCATTTATTATATAAATGATATGGAATGAGAGGATTACTTACCTCGAAGTCCTGTTACGTAAACGGGTTCTTACTTAAGTTGGAAAGTAATACTCCTCAAATCGATTTTCAACGTATGTCCTCAAAATAACCTCGAATTCACAAATATCAGATGTTGGGAACGATAATGGGAATCCGAACGTGCGTCAAGGGGTGTGCAAAAAAAGTTCTGGAGGGTTGGGCGTCGGTGCGCCTGAGCGTCGGGCACGGAATGTCGGGGCGTCGCGCTCTGGCGCCTGGGCCGTCACTCACTGGGACCGCCTGGGCGGGTCGCGCTGGGCACCTGGCTTTGCTCACTAGAACGCCTGGGGCGTTCACGCTGGGCACCTGCTTTGCTCACTGGATGCCTGGGCGTCATGCTGGGCGAGCTAGCGTTTGCTGGGCAAGCTTGGTGCTGGTACTGCTGGTCGCCAAGGAGCAGATCCTATAGAGCACAAAACAGGCGTATGGCACAAGAACAACTGGGGTTGCCTCCGATGCTGCGCGACGAAGAACTAGTTTCTTCCTCAGGTCGCAATCTAGTTGACGCAATGGGACAACCGGCTACGTGAGCAGCAATGACAGGAGAGTCAAAAAACGAACGGACACTACAAAGGTTTTCAGCTTCAGTTCGAGGGAAAATCCGTTGAAGCAGGGGGGTGAAAAACACAACGGCGGCAAATCTAGCGAACGGCGGTCATGCAGATCTGGTTGGCGAGCAGTAACGGGGTAATGACAGCATAATCCAGCGACGGTGTGGCACCGATCTGATCGTTCCACAGAGGAAAGAATTAAGGACGCAGAGCCTAGCGACGTTGCCGCACAGGTCGGTCACTCCTACAGGGAAGGAGAGGATGGCGGACAGATCTGGCGATAGCGTCGCACAGGATCGGTCACTCCTGCAGAGAAAGAGCAATAACGACGGCGGGACTGGCGACGGCGTCACCCAGGTCAGCTCGCTTTCTATAAATAAGGAGAGTACGGCGGCAGGACTGGCGATAGTGTCGCAACGGATCGGTCCGCCTACAGAGAAAGAACAATAACACGATGGGCCCAGCAACGACGTCGCCCAGGTTCCGGTCGATCGTATAGGAGGAAAAAGAAATAATGGCGGGCGGGGCCTGGCGACGGCGTCGACAGGTCCGCTTGTCTTGCACAAAGAAGAGGACGAAGGGGACTCACGGATCTGGTAGGGGCGATTGCTTCTGGCCGAACGTCGGTGAGTCTGAGCGGACACACAGTGACCGTTTCGGGCTGGCGCTGCGGCTACGCGAGAGACGGGAACGTCCTCCAGATGAGTAGCGATGGTAGCTAGGCCACGTATCACGATCGGACTGTCGAAATTATGGTGGTTCGACAAAGGAACGAAAGAGGAGAGAAGGGAGATGCTGAGGGAGAGAGTCACGACAAGCAGCGTCGTGTCAGGCAGGAGAGGGGAAGTTGGCAACTGTGGCGGGCGCGCGTGGCGGGAGGAAGTAGAAGATAGTTTCTAGGGTTTTCTTTTTTCTTTTCTTTTCTCTTCTTTCTTTATTTTCTTTATATTTTCTTTCCTTTGTTGTAATAATATTATTTTGGGCCGCAAACTCAACGCGTTTAGGCCTTCCTATCCACCATCTAATCCAAAAACCCCGTAAATTAACGTAATAGGCTTCCTTTCAACAAAAAGCCCAACTTTCGACTAACTAATACAGTAGCCACAAGTCGAGCCTTTTAGCCAACGATAACTCTATTTTTGACACGGACAACCATTTCGCACTATTAAACGGTATATGGTTTGAAAATCATTAATCATATAAATGTCAACCCTAGTTGGCACCCACCAATTTCAAGTAAAAACTCAAACAAATTTAATAAAAGGAAAAAATTTCGAGGTGCTTACACTGAGGAAAGGGAAAAGATGAATTTAAAGGAAGAAAGGAGAATGAGGAGAGAGTGATGAGACTGAAATGGAAAGTCTGATAAAAGGTGCTAAAGGGTATTTCTAAAAAGAGGCAAAGTTGGAAGTTGAAGGAAATATAAAAACGTTATGGAAGTTGAATGAAAGTTTATGTGAAAGTTTTGAAAATTTGATGGTTGGACAATTATGATGATTTTATAGTTATGTTTTTTTAGTTTTGTTTGAATTTATTTTTTCAATTAAGTGTTTGTTTGTTTGAATATGGTTATGTTTTGCTTTCTTCTT
>MEJB01000947.1:39697-73740 GCA_001752375.1 Rhazya stricta | reverse complement strand
CTATTAAAGTTATAATTTAATTATTTCAAAAGTGGAAAATTCAGTGGTTTCAGGTTCGACGAGAGTCTTCAGCATAACCCCAAGAGCCCACAACTCCGAGTTCACCGTGCGCGTTATCATCGCAGCCGGCCGGGCTACCGAAGTCCGGGGGACTCACGCGGACCGACCGCGCGACCGCGACCCCGACAGGACCGGAGGGCAGACGACGCGCGCGGATACGCGATCCACCGAATCGTCCAGGGGCGAGCGAGACGCGAGTAAGTAAAAGGTCTAGCGCATTCCTCAGAAGCACTATTTGAGTTCGCTCTTCTTCCTTGGCGGTTGTCGTTCGACTCCCTGGTTGAGGCACGAAGACGACTAACTACCGAAGAACCTAACCGTTAGCCTTTCAAGTGTTAGCCTACTTATCTCCTCTACGCATCTCGCCGCTTCTTCCGTTCGTTCCTCGCCGATAGATCGCTTTGCAGGCCGTCGTTCGTCCGCCCCGGTACGCCGCGTCGGTGTGGCTCGCCGTCATTCTGCACGTGTCTAGACCAGTTCTTTCTTCTTGTCTAGAGCCCTGTCCGGAGGCCGATGTAGCTCGTCGCGTTCGTGACCACAGGAAGGACGCTAGGATCGCGTTCTTGGCAACTCGTATCTTCTTCTTCTTTCTTCTTCTTCTTAAAACCCAGTCTGCGGCCGTAGTGTGTGGAGACCTCGACGTACGTTGACGGCGGTCCCGATTGATCTTCGCATGCTCGTCGTCGGCTCCTGCCTGCTACCAACGCTTTGATCATCGTTTAGTCGCCCTTTTGAGTCGGTTGAGGTCAACGGTATCAAGACCCGTGTGGGCATCGCTGTGGTTGTCCAACCAATCGTTAGAGCCCCTCGTCTCCTTCCCACTGGGAGTCCCGTGCCGACTGTAGCTGGGTCACAGCGTGCCGGTCTCGACACAGGCGCCCCGGAACCTAGACCTACTGGAGTTCGTGGCCACTACTCGCACGTGTTTTGGCTTGCTCTGCTACCAGACGTTCTCTGTCGGTAACACTTCTCCCTACTTACCGCCTAGTTACCGTTGCCAATCAGGATTCTACCGCCGCGCTCTCTCTTCTTCTTTCTCAGTTCCATTCCAAACTCCTCACCGCCGCCACAGTATTCCTCCCTCTCGTACTTCTCTGAAGCCCAAACGAAAGATAAAAGAATAATAAAGAAAAAATTGAACCGGAATGGATTTAAAAACCCCAGAAGGGTTAGACATTTGATTAGGCTTAAGGTAATTTTAATTTTAAATTTGCCCGGAAAGAAAACCTGTTTTTAGATCACAAAAGGCTTACTTTTAACTATACTCGCTGTCGTGTTCAGCTCGTCGGAGATTGGTTGATTCCTGGGGATTAAACTGTTTATACTCTAAAACGTGAATAATTGCATGTTAAATTTTGCTAATGGTGTGAGTCATATCCTTTTAGGTTGGAGATCAACCGCGTGTGTTTCCAAGTGTTCTAGTTTGTTTGTAGTATTTTTCTTTAGATCTCATAATGTTAATTTCCTCCTAAATTAGGTACAGTGATGTCATACACTTAACCCGCCATTAACTAGACGTCGTAACGCTGGAAAGAGTTAACTAAAAAAGATAGAAAAGAATACAGTAAAGGTCGTTCAAACTACGTTTTTTAGCTTTAACCTACTAATTCCAGAGGACTAATGAGTTTGATCTAAGTGTTGAGTTTTAACGACGTTTTTTAGAAAAAATTACTACGTCGTATGAATACGGAGAAAAAGTGGAAAACTGTGCTCACAAGTTGTAAACCTACTTTTGGGAATTAATAAGTCAATGAATTCTTGTCTTTCTCATCCAAAGGGGTTTGATTGGAGAAATCAGTGTGGTATTACGGACGGAGAGATTAACTGGTTCAACCTGAAAAAGCATTTGTAGGGTCTTTAATCCGTTTGTGATAGGATTCAGTTCTTATAAATGACTGAAATAGGTATTAAAAGTTTAATTTGATGAACGTCTCTTTTGTTTTAAGCTTTTGGGACGGAATTTTCCCAATATTTTTATAAACCATCTCCAAAGGAGACATTATAGCTGTTTGTGGTTATATTTATTTTAGGAAGTAAGGTTGTTAGAAAATGATTAATTGGTGAATGGCCTTAACTTAAACATTCTTTGAGCTTTCTTCAATTACGTACTTATACCTATTTAGCTTGTTTTTGAAATTGTTATGTATTTTGGAGAGATAAGTTGCGTAATAGAAATAGTCATTTTAAATAAATTTTTATAGTGAAGCCCGCATGTGCCCGAACGCCGTTATTTACTGGAGGTGCGTGATAGACGCCGATGGTGTAGTGGGAACTTTGCGGATTTTACTTCCTTTCCTTACCTCGATATTGTCGAGTTATTTCGGTTTAGGGTGTCGCTCTTACATACATTTTTACGTGTATACGGTACTTAAATTTTAAGGGAAGGAGTGTTATGTTTTTAAAGACTTGGTAAGAGGTATTGTTGGGCAAAAGTTAAGGTTGTGGTATATTCTTTGTGGAAAGGGTAAAGTACTTTCAGCACTCGAGTGAATCACATTGCGGAATCTGTAATTCGAAGCGATCACCGGTAACAAGAGAAACCTTTGGACGTCAAGATGTAAACGGATGCCATTCTGAGTGTGATCACAATTTGAGGTTAAATTGAAAACCAAAGTAGAAAAAGTGGAGGGTCTCACTTGCGAATGGATAGAAGGACATGGGATGTTCCTCCAGCATCTAGCCTACGCGGCCAAAGGAGTGCGGGGTAAAGGGTGAGTGTAGAAAGTACCAATCCAAATGTGAGGAAAGGTTTTAGAATTGTAAAATACTATTATTAAGTAAATATTTTAAGGTAAAGAAAAGTTTAAAATAAAGGATTTGGTAAACGAAAAATTTACGTGCTTACTGAGTACGGTCTTTACTACATCTTATGATATTAATGTACGGGTACTGTACTCGATGTATTTAGACATAAATTTGTATATATAGCTGTCATCCTTTGTAGAATGTACTTTATTAGGTTATGTTGGTGTTGGTGTAATAAGTTGTGTTAGGTTTTATTAGTATTGTGTAATGTATGTTACCCTATTTATCTACCCTTACTCCTAAATGAATGAACCTCAGGAATTGGAATTTTAAGATGAAATTAACGTTTCGTCTCAGGGAGCTGGTGAGGATTACAGTTACACGGACTTTTATTGATTAATAATAATGTTTTTCCTTTAAGTAAATTGTATAAACAAGTTGAAATTGTAGTGTGAATAGCATGCTCATAGTAAGCGGTTATAATTAGTCATGAATTAAGGGTGTAGCTTTTGATATTGTAAGAATTTCCATATTAGATAAAGTACCGAAGGATGGGAAGAGTTGTTACTATTACTATTATGGTTTATGTTATCTAAAAATTCGGTTTTGTATAAGAAGTATGATTAATTTAAGTAAGAATCTAACACATAATTTAGGTCAGATACAAGAGGGTGTTAATAGTGATATCTTGTATTATTGTATTAAGTAATTTAAAGATTTTAGCTTACTGTTACAAAAGTGGAAATTTAAGTTTTTTTAAAATTCACAGCACCGTCGACGCAACGCGGAGCCCGTACGCGAATCTGTTACGCTCACGTTGTCGGGACCAGCGTGTGAAAGGGGCCAATGGACCCGCGGACCACCGAATCCGGGGACTCGCGGACTACCCGAAACAACAGAGACCGGCTTTTAGATAACTGGTCTTGTCTTGAGCTTCTTTGGGTGCGCACTTCGCCGCCCCGACGCGTCCGGACGGAAGGGCACGCGAGGCCGCGCTTGACGCGACCCGCTAGAGCATCCGGTTTTGTCGCAACCGTCGAGACACCCGTCGCCGCACGGACATCGTACGCGGCGATCAGAGCTCGTACGTCGCGTGTTCGCACGGGATCACGTGACCCAGTGTCGAGATCCGCTGAGCTCGTAGGAACAGCTTGGTTCGCGTCCTAACGGCCCGATCAGTCGCGCGAGCGCTAGTCTCGTCGGACCCTTCGTCTTAAGACTACCGAGGTCGAGACGCATGATGTAAGACTCAGTCTCTGTCGCCACCTACGCGCTTGAGGCTCACTCTGTAAAGCAGCCCGTTCCTTAGGGACGTGCGACCTCATCAGGCGCGTGCCAAGCTGGACTGTAACCACCGAAGACACGCGCACGTTTGCGTCGTATTAGACCCTTAGCGGCAGGCAGTCATGCGTCTCGAAAGCGCTCGCTGATGTCGCGGCTAAGGAGCCGTAGCTCGGTCTTAAGACCGACGAAACAGCGCGCACGCGGTTGCCCATTACAGCTCCACGGTACATCGACCTGAACGATCGGCATCACCATTCCATCCGTCGCGCCAGTCCCTTGCCTACTCTTCTCCGCACGGGTATCACTCCGCACAAGTAAAAAGTATGCAGCCCCGCGATTGGGATGTGAGATACACGAGGGCACGGTTATAATTGGTAGACGGATGGACTCTCTCTAGCATGAACCGGTCGGATCGAGCGGGCGGGACGCGGCCGAACACGGCGCCGTGCCCAGCCTGAAAGAGGAAGACCTTCCGGGACGCCAATGCCCGAAAACAAACACCGCGGCCCACAAGCGAAAGAACGACTCCGCCGCTTCGCGCCTCGAAAAGGCCGCAGAGAAAGTCGAAGAGAGATAAGAAAAGAAAAGTGCGGTAACCGACAAGCATGAGGAGTTAGATAAAAAAAAAAGGAAGCCCGGAAAAGAGAGGAGAGTCGAGGTAAGACGGGGAAGGAGGGAATTAGAATGAAAGAGCCGGCCGAAAATAAGCGCATTGTTAAGCAAAACAGCGGGACGGGGCGGAGGCACGAGCGAGTGGGCACGTAGAAGAGGCGGGGTGACAGTCAACCAAAGGAGGGAGGGGAGAGGTGCGTAAAGCGGAAAGAAATAGGCCAAGAGTACAAGTGAAAAAAAAGATAGGGGTAAAGAGGCAAGAAAGGAAGAGAGCAAAAACACAGAAAGACGAAAGAGTGAAGAACATACAAGAAAAAATACAAAGAGCAGAAGGTAAGAATAGAAGCCCAAAAAATGTATGGGAAGAAGGAGCCGAGACCGGCGGAAAAGTATAGTGAAATGTGCACGGACCAAACACGGCTGGAACTGTGCCCTCGACAAGAAAAAAGATTGAACAGGGCAGACAAAGGCTGTTACAATAGGTGGCAAAACCGGGCCGGTGAGCGCAGGATGGAGCGGAGACTGAGACCGAGTCACCTGAGAAGCCCGCGAGCCCCCGCGGGGCACGGGGCGAGCCTGGGAGAGCCCAAGGAACATACACCCTTCACGGACGTACGAACAAGGGAGACCCGCACGGCCGACGACGCGGCGCCGCAGCCAGGGGAGCTAGACAACGAGACAGGATACGAGAGCATACACAGGGAGAACCCGGGCCATGCACGGAAACACGTGAGGGAATGACACGGGTAGGGAGGAAGACCGAAGGAGGACTCAGATAAGCGCGAAGGGACGATCCGGAAGGACGCGAGAAGAACGCACTCAGGACGTGACTAGGCCAAACGAGATACAAGGGAGAAGTGGCAAGAACGGATAAAGAACGTCCGCCGAGATCGTAAGGAACGTCGCGAGAGACCCGTAGTAGGCGCGAATCTAAAAATCCGGTCAAAACGAAAGCCGCTGCACAATACGTAAAGAAGAGGAAGTGAGCTGGTACAGAGCCCGTGACAAGTACGGAGGACCGGACTGCGTAGAAGCAGAAAGAAGGGAAGAGAGCCGGAACAAGCATTCGAGGAGATAAAGAAGAGCAAACGTAATAAGGGTAGTATAAAGCGACATCGGTCATACGCTACGCATCCGCCTCCAGCGTCGGAACACCACCGGTGGAAAGGGGTCGGAGGGGACTCAAAGGTCCAAAGTGACGACAAACCCGGACGTCCCTACCAAGGTACGGATCGTACCAAAAAACACACGCAGGACCGATGAAATTATATCCTAAAGTAAAGTTGTGGGAAAATATAGATTAGGTTTAATACCCGAGCAAAGGAGTTTAAATTGTACCCTTAAAAGACGTGATAATTGGTAATATGAAAACTAAGTATGGATTAATAATTAGCAAATGACATTGTTGGAATAAACCCTAAATATCTAAGTTGGGACAGTCGTATAGACTTTCTTTCTGTAATCACAAATAGGTTATTTCGAGTGCCTTAACTGTCACATCCCCAAATTAGGAACCTTTATCCTAACCCGGGAATGTTCACCATTTACTTATTGACACGAATTTGTGGAAGCTCAAAAGAATTTAAACTCAAATAATAAATACTTAATACAACTATCTTAATTCATAACATTCATTTACATTGACTTCAGGGTATCTTGGCTTGCCCACARGCGACCTCCTKGCRCCATCTGGCTACATATCATCTGAAATGCAAACGAGAGAAAGGAATGAGCTAAAAATCCCAGTAAGTAAATCTCATGCATGAATGCRTAAACATGCCCTACATTTCATGAAGTTATAAAATTTCGCCTTTAAATAAAAACTTTCCAAACATTCCTTTTTTGAAAACTCTTTACAGAACCTTTCCTTCAAAATTTACTTACAGTAAAACATTTCCTTCCATTTCATTCATGAGCTTACTTAGTGTAATGCCTAGCCATTAGGCTTGCAGTGGACCATTCTTATTTGGAACCCGATTACATTCTTCACCTCCCCGAAGTGAATCATTACCTACCCTACTCGAGGGTAGGGTCGGGTGCGCCGGTCCCCCATGTCCATTTCCCACTCACATCCTTCAAGGCTAGGTTTACACTCATTTCTAAAACTTTAACATTTTCTTAAACACGTTACAATTTATAAAATACATTTCCTTTCAAAATTTCATTTCCTAAACCATTCACTTCTCAATGTATGAATGTCACATGCCAGGAATGATGTAGAATACTAACTACATACCCATGACATGAAATACGTACAACCGTATTTAACATACCATCCGATATAAAAAGGGGGGTACAACATATGAAATGCRTACAAATCATTCCACACAATTAACACATCTCTCAACACCATCCCATTCCGCCACCACATAACACACAACACATATATGTCGATGAGAATGAGAGTTTTACTTACRTAAAACTCAGATAACAATAACACATATACATTAATGAGAATGTGAGAGTTTACTTACATATACATTCAATTYATGTAARAAGATTCAATCATAATAACAACACCCTTACATCACCACAAAATGARAATGMGAGTATTTACTTACCCGGAGTCCTTTACGTTAAAGGTTCTTATTTAAGTCGTGAAATGAAATTCCTCGACTATTCTCAACGTCAAGGCACTCGAAACGACCTAATTTTGATTATGGAAAGATAGTTTATTTAGTATGATTGTCCCAACTTAGATATTTAGGGTTTATTCCAACAATGTCAATTTGCCAATTATTAATGCATACTTAGTTCCCACATTACCAATTATCACGTCTTTTAAGGGTACAATTTAAACTCCTTCATTCATGTATTAAACTTAATTTATATTCTTCACAATTTTACTTTAGAATATAATTTCATAAGTCATAAATTTCAATATTAATTAATAATGTTTTCATCTTTTACGTCTATAAAGTCTAAGTGTCTCGGGAAATGGTTTTGGGCTCTCGGGTATGCGCTCAAGCGGCACGCGCTGACGTCTGGGCGTCTAGGCACCTATGCATCGGGCTCCTAGGCGCTGGGCGCTGGGTGCCTAGGTGCTTGGCACTGGCACTGGGTGCTTGCTGGATGCCTGGGCACTAGGCACCTGGCACTGCTGGGCACTAGGCACCTGGCACAAGCACTAGTCAATGCTCTGGCAAATCCGTTTCTAGTAATTCCAGCGATTGTTTGACGGTAAGGGGAAACCGGTGAGCAGTGATTAGCCACGTGCGCTTGCGGAGGAGAACAAGACGTGTGCGGCAGCTACCTGAATGCATATTCGCACCGAGCAGGAGACCCTTTTTTTGACCGGCGTCAACCCTGCAGATCTGGTCGATCTYTTCCTGATCGAGCGACRGCGAACCAACCTGAATAGGTAAATGGTCCAGGTGAGCAAYCGATGCACCGGTAACTCCGGATCTRAGGCTTCAATCAGCTAYGTGTGCAGATCTAATATTGCTCGGATTGACAAGCAGCACGAGTTGCMCAAATCTTAGTCTAGCGGAACGGTGACTCTCAAGCAGCACWATCGGCGAGCCGCTRCGAACGATCTCGTCGAACRRCAAAGTTYGACGTCTCTCCCGAGCAGCTAACCAATTTGGTTAAGAGCATACGCCGCGAGCAGATTTGGTGCAAACAACAGCACCGGTGTGTCGGACATGGAGTATCATAGCGATAGCGATGATCTGTGYAGCGTCAGTAGAGGAAGAGTGGCGRYGGCTGCGAGAAAAGAAGAAGAAGAGGTGGCGTGTGTGCGGTTAGGGTWTGTTTTGGACGGCGGCAGCATGATGAGGAAGACGAAGAAGAGGATTCTAGGGTTTCTTTTTTTCTTTTTTTCTTTTTTTAAAACTTAGGCCCGAACCCAAATTTTTTGAGCCTTTCCATCCTTAACTAATCTAATTCATTAAATTAAATTCAATGGGCTTTTCTTTCGATAAAAATCTAGTTTTTCGAATGAAAATGAATAAGCCCAATGAGTCGAGCCTCTAACCAACCAAGGGCCCTAATCAGAAAAAYACAATAATTTCACACTTATTAACGTACAAATAAAACATTATCCACATAGAAAATTTTATCTACCCTAGTTAGCTCACAGATGCGCACGATCAAACGAAAAATTCATAAAAAGAAATCTCGGGTATTACATTAATGTTGAGAATGGTGRAAGGATTTCACTTCGCGATTTAAATAAGAAACCTTTAACGTAAAGGACTCCGGGTAAGTAAACTCTCACATTCTCATTAACGTATATGTGTTGTTGTTATTGAATCTGAGTTCTACGTAAGTAAATTCTCCCATTTCATTAATGCATATGAATGGATGTATCTGAATTCTTYTAGGTGGATTAATGTGTTGTATATGAGATTCTATGCAAGTAAATCCCCATACCGGCCTATCTCTTTTGTTGYGTGTTATGCGGTGGTGRTATGTGATTGTGTTGTGAAATATGTTGATTGGTGCAATGTTTTTACGTGTTTCATATCTTGTACCATTATTATGTCGAATGGCATGTTRATTACGATTGTATGCACGTCATATCATAGGCATGTAAACTACATCATTCCTGGCATGAGCCATTCATACATTTAGAAAATGAATGGTTTAGGAAATGAAATGTTGAAAGGGAATGTATTTTATAAATTGTAGCGTGTTCAGAAAAATGTTAAAGTTTTTGGAAAGGAGTGTAAACCTAGCCATAAAAAATGTGAGTGGGAAATGGGGCATAGGGGACCGGCACACCCAAATCAACCCTTTGGGAGAGAGGTAATGATTCACCTCTGGGAGATGACGAGATGAAAGGAAAAGTAAAGGAATGTTAACCGCTTTTCGGTTCTACCAGAAGAAATGTAATCAGGTTCCAAAAAAYGAATGGCCCACTGCAGCTTAATGGCTAGGCGTTACACTCAGTGAGCTCACAAATGAAATGAAAGGAAATGTTTTACAAGTTATACATTTTGAAAGGAAAGATTTTATGGAAAGGTTATACAAGAAAATGATTTGAAAATTTTCATTGAAAAAGTGAGATTTTATAATTCATGACATGTAGGGCATGTTCATGCATTCATGCATGAGATTTACTTACGGGGCTTTATAGCTCATCCCATTCTCTCGTTTTGCATTTYAGATGATGTGTAGCCAGAWGGTGCGAAAAGTTCGCTTGTGGGCAAACCATGATACCGTGAAGTTAATTTAAATGAATGTTATGGAATAATATGGTTGTTGACTAGAATGGTTTGTTTATTATTAAGTATTTCTTATTTGGTTTAAAATTCTTTTGGGTTTCCAAAAATTCGTGTTAGTGAGTAAATGGTAACATTCTAGGTTAGGATAAAGTTTCTTAATCTGGGGGTGTTACATTAATGCCTAAGTTTCAAGTCCTAATATCTTAAAAATTGAGTTCTGAGAGGTTAATCCTTAATTCGTCCATTAAGCTGTATGATGATAGGTTGAGAGAACTAGCATGGCCTAATTGTTACTTGTTATTTCTCTATGCACTTACATTTACACTTCACGAATGCTTGAAACTCTTTGTTAAACTAATGATGTTTGAAATGTTATACCAGAAGAGCACCAGAAACTTATATCGTGACAACTGAAATCAGTTAAGGCAAATATTCTGAAGGTTTTATGGAGATGTTGTCTCATTCTTTTCTATTGCTCGAGGACCYTTTGTTCCACTATGGTTGRGCAACCATTTAAAACTCCTCATTGGTCTAAGAAGCTGCCACTTGAATGCCACGTGTAGAGCCCTCATTGGACCAAGATATCCACCYCATTTCATTAGCCATCAATTTGCAAGAATCAATGAAAAACCAAGTTAGATTTTGGAGTTCATGGCCAAGCTAGAAAGCTCTTCACCAATCTTATCAGATAAATCCTTCGTAAGGAGTTGGAGAACTTGCAGAAGAACAACAACCACCATTAGAAAATATATTAGAAGCAAATTATTGTTAGAATTGTATGCCCTAAAGATAATATGTTTCTCTAATTTAAAATAAAATGAGTAATTTCATCTACTYTGTTTGGGTACATTTATTAAATTGCATATTTTGTTGGAATGGGTCCAAGCTATTAAGTAAATGGTTTATTTGATGTGTCATACTTCACAAATAGGCATAAACCATGGGTACTTAATCAGCAAGACAAAGTGGCTCCTGGTCTTTTTATAGAATTGGGCGTTCTATCATGATAAGATCATTGTGCAATGGATTCTAATAGTGAATGACTTGCCTTAGTCAGTAGTCTATTCACTCCAATTGCACAAGCGTATTTGATATACGTAGAGTAGAACCTGTGATATTGGTTTCTGGTAAGGTATTATCCCTATAAAAACTAGAATATAACTGCTACTGCATGGATGAATATCCTAGTACTTGAGTACTTATTAGTGGTCTGGTGAACCTAAGCTGTATTCTTTGATATATTATAAGTGAGATCTCTGCGTAGATCAATAAGCTTGTACGTTGGGAGTATGGTATCTAATTAACTAAGATAGACTGGTTTTTGTGCTTCATTTTGTGAAGAATTAATCACACCTTTGTGATTGCCCAAAGGGTAATCAAATGATCCAGGGCCCTAGGAAGGTGACTTAAGATTATGTACTTCTGAGTAGCTCCCAGTGGTAAGTAAGGATATTAGAGTTAGTCATGGATTAGCGGACTAGCTATCTAAGGATGGTAGATGTCATTGAGAAATTGTTAGTACATTATTCCTCTCTCAATAATGGGTGTTATAAACAGGGTATGTTCGTGATTTCTCCTATAGGAAAATTGTTCGTGGGGTCAATGTATCCATATGGTGATAAATGGCACACATAAAATGATAAAATACAGCTATTAGGTAGTAAGGGTATTTCAGTCATTTTAGTAGCCATGAATAATTTATCTTTTGGTCCTGGGGGTAGCTCATTATTACCTAGTTGCTTATATTTACAATTAGGCTTCAAGAACAAACTATTTTAATGAGAGGTATTATTTTATTTAGTTTAGTYCATATTTATTAGATTAGAATAAATTAGTCCATTATGTATTTAATTAATTACTTGGGTTAATCCAAGAAGTGATTTTAATTAATGAACAGACTTATGGCTTAAATTAGAGTGGAGAAGAGCAGACCTGACCCATAAAAGACTAGAAATTTCAGCCTTACAGGAAAATGCTAGGCTGGCTGAAATTCCCTTGTCGTGTAAGGATTTCAATCACCCTAGGGATGTCTATTGTAACACTCCGAGATTAGGAACCGTCCTAAGCTGAGAGTATCACATCATTTCATTCGCAAATAATCAACTATCTTTAAAACTCAACATTTATTCAATATAGAAATAGTGGAAGCCTCAAGAATTTAAACCATTCAAAAATAATACAATTAACTTATTACATAAAATAAATTTGAAACAAGTTCCCGGGTATCATAGCTCGCCCACAAGTGACCTCCTCGCCCCATCTGGTTACATATCATCTGAAATGACACATAAGAAAACAAATAAGCTAAAAAGCCCAATAAGTAACCTCAATGCACGAATGCATAGACCTGTCCTACATGTCATAAAATTATAAAATTTCACCTTTAAATAAAAACTATTTTCCAAATATTCCATTTTCAAAATCTCATTACAAAACATTTCCTTCAAAATTTACTTACAGTAAAAATATTTCTATTTCCTTTCATTCGTGAGCTCACTAGAATGTAACACCTAGCCATTAAGCTCTGCAATGGGACATAGTTATTTGAAACCCGATTCCATTCCTACCAGTAGAACCGCAAAGCGGTTAAATTAAAAAAAAAAAAGGTTTTCTTTCCATACTTTCACCTCCAAGGAGGTGAACATTTCATTCTTACCTACACTCTAAGAGGGTAGGGTCGGGTGCGCCGGTCCCCCACACCCTATTTCCCACTTACATCTTTTGTGGCTAGGTTTACACTCCTTTTCGAAAACTTTAGCATTTTCAAAACTTAACATTTTCCATACTTTCACCTCCAAGGAGGTGAACATTTCATTCTTACCTACACTCTAAGAGGGTAGGGTTGGGTGCGCCGATCCCCCACACCCTATTTCCCACTTACATCTTTTGTGGCTAGGTTTACACTCCTTTTTGAAAACTTTAGCATTTTCAAAACTTAACATTTTCCTTAAAAATTCCATTTCCTAAACCCTTCACCTTCTAAGTGTGTGAAAAGCTCATACCAAATGTGATGTAGAATTCTAACTACATRCTCATGACATGAAATATATACAATCTTATATAACATAACATTCGACAATTAGTACAAGATATGAAACATGATAACATATCATTTGACAAAAAAGTGATACAGGATACGAACACATTAACATTCTACACAATTACATACATCAACATACAATCTCATACACAACATATTAGAACAATTAAAAGAGTTCAATTACATTCATTTATAACGTTAATGAGATGGGAGGATTACTTACATACACATTCAATTCATGTAAGAAGATTCAATCATAATAACAACACACTTACRTCATCACTAAATGAGAATGAGAGTATTTACTTACCCGAAGTCCTTTACGTTAAAAGGTTTCTTATTTAAATCTCAAAGTGAAATCCTTCGACCGTTCTCAATGTTAGGGCACTCTAATCAACCTATTTGTGATTACAGAAAGAAAGTTTATTTAGTTGAATCACCCCAACTTTGATATTCAGGATTTATTCCAAGAATGTCATTTGGCAATTATTAATCTATAATTGGTCCCCACATTACCGATTATCACATCTTTTAAGAATGCAATTTAAACTCCTTCGTTCAAGTATTAAACTTAATTTATGTTCTTTACAATTTTACTTTAGAATATAATTTCATAAATTATAAATTTTAATATTAATTAATAATATTTTCACCTTTTAAGTCACAAGGTCCAAGAGTCTTAGGAATGGTTTCAGGCTCTCGGGCGTCTGGACGCCTGRGCATCAGGTCGTCAGGCATTGGGCGTCAATTCTCCTGGGCATTAGGCACTGGGCGCTTGGGCACTGGGCGCTCGCTGGTTCTGGGCACCCCTAGGATTGGCGAACAGCCAGCCCAAGAAACTAGCAACAAACGGCCTATAACAGGCCTGTTTCCTGCGAACTCCGGCCAGGCAAGAAGTCTCGCCTTGATCTTGGTCGAGAAGCAGCAGCATTGGTGGACGGTGGTGTCGCGTAGATCGAGACAATGCGACCAGTGTACAAAGGAGGTCCGGTCAAGTAGAGGAGAAGAAGAAGGTGAAGGCAGGTCTGGCTATGACGCTAGCAATGATGCAATCGCGATTCACAACTCCAACGAGCTCGGCAGTGGGCAACAGCAGCGCTATAGGCAGCGGACTCGACAGCTGATTCGAGAGGCTCTAGATCTGGAGAACCTCTGACCGGGTGCACAGACTCCTGGTTGAATATTCGTGAGCCGCTGAGCAACGCACACAAATGGTGTCGCAAAGCTCTCGCCTAGTAGCTCTGGAACTCTAATGGCAAAGCTGCGTCGGGCAGGAGGAAGAGGGAAGAAGGAGACGAAGACAAAGGCCGATCTAGGCGGCGCGCTTCGTCACGAGCTCGACAGCGAGAGGAGGGGAGAGAAGAGGGAGAGAGGAGAAGGAGAAGGTGAAAGGAAAGGCCACAACAAGGTGTCGGGTAGGCAGAGGGAGGCRCGATAGCGGTGTGTAGGGTGGGTTAGGTTTTGGGCCGCGGCGACAATGGGGGAAGAAGAAGAAGAGGATTCTAGGGGCCTTCCCATTCATAACTAATCCAATTCATTAAATTAAATTTAACGGGCTTTTCTTTCGATAAAATTTAGTTTTTCGAATGAAAACGAGTAAGCCCAACGAGTCGAGCCTCTAACCAACCAAGGGTCCTAATCCGACAAAGACGATAATTTTACACTTATTAAACGTACAATTAAATAATAGCCACATAGAACATTATCGAACCCTAGTTGGCATGCAAATTCACTAGATCAATCAAAAATCCATAAAAAGGAATCTCGAGTATTACAATACCCTACCCCATAAAATAAATTTCGTCCTCGAAATTTAGAGTTCACTAAAAAGTTGTGGGTATTTAGTAGGCATCTCATTTGTCTCTTTTCTATGTTGCATCTTAAGGAGTCATATCAATACTAGCCTGATCACAAATCAATCTTAGAAAAATATCTAGCACCTGAAGTTGATCAACGAATCATCAATCCTAGACAACGGAAGCCTATTCGTTATCGTCACGTTGTCCAATTCTATATAATCTATACATAACCTTAGAGATCCATCATTCTTCTTCACGAACAACACACGTGCAACCCATGGTGAAAACTAGATACATGATCATTAATTCCATTAGTAGGACTAGTTTTCCAACTAAACCTCAAAAATATTCTTGAAATATTAAAGGAACACTAGATACCCAATGGTATTTTAACTTTTCCCGCAATAAATCACATTTTGGCCTTTTATAATTCTTGAAAATCCATAACCCTATTTTATACATTAATAAGCTTACACCATCATCACTTCTTAAATTGTACCAGATCCAACCTACCATATTTATTCCAATGAATTCTAATTCCTTTTCTCAACACATCTTAATCTCCTCAATTACAATTAAAATCAGATCAACTTCTTAAAGAAGAAATTTTTAACAATCTCCAAACAAAATAARAATTCAACACAATGATCTTCTCATCAAAAGCCAAAACCATCAAAARTCAAAATTGAAACTTATAGTCCGAAATCAAATCACAAATTTGTTYTTAATTCCCTTCAGCATCTTGGAATCAAACCACATACTATTTACCTCTACTTATGGAAAAATACTATATTTAAGAACTATCCCAACCAAAGTTAAACCCATTCAAATCAACCAAAAACTCCTTGAGTATTGTCTAAAATTTCAATATCTTACTTATAAAAAATTATCCATCCAACCTAATCAATCACCTTATAATTGCTTAACGTTTTCATAACAAAACAATCTCACATCTTAAGCATTCAAACAATACTTTAACATAGATTCCGTATCCSAGTTCCAAACAAGAGATTTCCTTCAGAGACTTCATTCTACAAACACTTTTTCCTAAATTTGGCATCAAATTAATATTATTGACACTTTTAATTTCATCYCGTGGATAGGTAAGAAAYGACATTTACGATMTCATTTGGGTATTACAAATGGAACGTAATGCCTCCTGTCTAAATGAATCTTCAAATTCYAATATTATAAATCATACCAAATTCAAAGCAAAATATAGACAAGATATACTATAACACTTAACATTCACCTCATTCGAGAATTAAATCCAAACAGAAACTTACCAGATGGTCCAAGAGAGGAAGCTTGTGGCATGGCTCGATACCCATATACTTCTCAAAATTCATAAATCATTTTCTTATCAAGTCTACAGAATCGTTTTTAGGTTAAGGTAGGGGTTGGGTGGCGGCGGCGTGATGGAGAAAAGAAGAAGGAGATTCWAAGGTTTTTAGGTTTTTCACTCTTTTTTTCTTTTTTTTTTTTACTTGGGCCCTAACCTAAATCTTTCGGGCCTTACCATCCGTAATTAATCCAATCCTTAATTTAAATTTAATGGGCTTTCTTTTGATTAAAATCTAGTTTTTCGAACGAAAATGAATAAGCCCAATGAGTCGAGCCTTTAACCAAGCAAGGGTCCTAATCCGACAAACACGATAATTTTATACTTATTAAATGCACAATTAAATAATAATTGACATGCAAATTCACCAGATCAATCAAAAATCCACAAAAAGGAATCTCGGGTATTACATCTATCCTTTGGCAGAAATCCCAAGAACATAGGGACTCAAAGACTCTATTATTCTAAGGTTTTGTTCTTTAACCCTAATAGGATAATTTCTCTTGGTACAATCCTCCTCACTCTTTGAACTCCTTCTATGGTTGCCTCTCTCTCTCTCTCTCTCTCTCTCTCTCTCTTTCCCTTCTAATGAAAGTTCATCCTAGATTCTCACTAAACCTAGTCCAGATACGTAGAGTAATACCTAGGAAGATTGCAACAAGAGTCTTCTTGTTGTTTTCATGTGGAGAAGTCAAAGACTCGCTATATAGAATCCAGGCAACCTTTATAGCCCCTGGTGCCGCCACCTCTTTCAGCTTAGACTGAAGAGTTGAGTCAAGAGCATTCGGCATCTCTAGCAAGAAACCCTAGCACACCTTTTGTTCCACAAAAAATAAAAAGTAGTAAGCTTCTCCTAAACTCACCTCACGAAGGATTAAGATTCTGAACTTTTGCTTCTGTTGTATTATTTCTTGCTTTGTAAGGTCCTTCAATTATCATCAAGTGACAACARTTGATTAAGTGAAGAAAGAGCTAATGAGATAATATAGACTGAAGTTCGAGTGGTTGCGACAACCTTGACGACTGCGGAAGCGCATATCCATTCACAGGAGTAGTTTACTTTAATATGTTGCTCCTATATTTTGTTTGTATTAAAATTATCTTGAGATATATATAGTAAAATGTTTGTTGTAACCTCGTGTTTTAATTCTTTAAGCATGAGCTAATTTATCTTAGATAGAGTTTGTGGTGAATTTGAATATAATGATGTGCTATTCTCGCATGCTTAAGCTGATTTGTAGTTTATCCAAGTGATTTTGATTTTTGATGGAAAACAGTTCTTTTGAGCAAGGGTTGAAAACATAGGACGGGATGTTAACTCTAGTAAAAAGACAAAAAAAAAAATTGCTTAGAGTGAATGATCGGCATGATTATTGTAGCTTCACGCTATAATTGCTAATGGATTCTGAGAACACTTGTCTATAAATAGAGTTCATGGTGAGAGAATTGGGAGCACTACCCTTTGAACCTAGAGCCTTAGTAGCTATGCTAAGGCCAACATAGTTACTTGAGTTAGCAGAGAACATAGAAAAGACCAAGTAGTGTTTGCACTGGTGAGCAATGTTGTAGCATTTTCGAAGCCCAGGGTTATGTCCAAACTACATTTTTATGTTCTTAGGATTGCTGGTGTGAGCAYAACTTCCTTTCAAGGGACTGCAATTAGGTCCGGAATAAAGCTGATACAGCTAAGCCTAACACTGTACTGGGATTAACATTACACTTGAATGTCAAATAGCAAGGTAGAGAAGGTCTCGATGTTTGCTATGACCGAGCAGCCTTATTATGGGATCAAGGACTTACTCACTCGAGGTAACGTGGGGCTAATGCTAGGGTAGTTGGTAGAGCGAAAAGGCTAAATAGTTGAGGACTCTATCTATTTGGCAAACAGACTTCCTGTTGTAGCATTCTTTTCATCAATCATTTAGCAGAGGTACAATTRGATGCCCGTATACTTATCACAGTATGTTGTGAACAGTGCTGTAGCATGCATTATCACATCCCATAAACATTATATTTAAAGAATCCATAAATACCTAACTAAATTTCATCTTCCAGGGATTACTCTCATATTAGCTTGTCGACAACTCTCTAATATCTAATCATTTTACTTAGTTTTATTTTATTTCTCTTAAGTTACCAACTCCAATTTATCAACTTTCAATCTATTGCTATAGAATCGTGGGGATSGGCATCCACTCATCATTATATTACTTGTTTGATCATATATACTTGCATGAGCCTAATGAACTCATTATTTATTTTACATAACGAAATTCACCCAAAAGAGCCCCAATCATTTAGCTCTTTTGATGGAATTCGAGATAACACAACAGGCCTGAGTTCTAGCTAAATAGCCAAGGGCGCCTGCAAAATCTATAGATCATTCTTTTTAGGATGGGTCRTTGAGATGACTAACAAAAGCATTGAAACATAATGATAGGTTCTTTGACAATAATGATCAGGTGGTATGTGAATCATAGTTGGYTATTTGACAACAATGACAGGTTTTTCCCCTTCGACATGGGATACTTGTTTAGGTGGTGAAGGTTGTTTCTCTCTCCACTCTAACATGGCCTTAGTCGATGCCCCCTAAGCCATAGCCACGTTAGCCTCTATTGTATGGAAAAGATTGGTGTCCACCAAGGACTCCTGTATCCTTTTGTCTACAAAATTAAAACGGCCTTCCTGAATGGCCTTTTATATAGTGTTACGGAAAGCAATGAAGTAGTTAGTGCCAAGACTATAGCTGTTGCGCCAATTATAGTACTTTTTGCCTCACAGCTCTTTAGCTCATAGGAGTTTCTAGCCTTGAGATAACTTGATTTTCTTATCTCTCAATAGCTGATCAATGATATGGTCAGGTTTGGAAATTGTGAAAGCCTAAGTTGGTTGATATTCTGACTTTGTTTCCTTATTCCATCGAGATGGTTTGAGCAAAGAACAAGTGTAGGCCCCTCCTATGATGATTTTTGCAACCATGACATCAAAAGGATGATCCTCCTCTGAATTTGCTAGGCTRCAGATGACAAAGATCATTATTTGACCCCTCGTAAATTTAGGGACTCTCCTCTTCTCCTTCTCCTTAACAAGCTATTCTATGTCTGTAGCATTTGATAAAAGTGTAGATAAATCATAGAATTCTTGTAAAATTAATCATTCTATGAGTTGGTGGCATTTGATTGACTGTAATTTTGGCATATTATAGTTCAGGCAGCAAGGTGGTGCATTTCACCTTCAACTGCAGGAACTGCTCAAGAGAGACAGCCACATCTACTTTATAGCTAATAGATCGGCTATGGACACCTCAATAATGAGCCCATAGAAATACTTGTGAAAAAGGCTTTCCATCACTCCCCAGCTATGGACTAAGACGGCTAGAAGATTAGTGTACCGGGATAAAGTTCTCCCTACCAAGGATAAAGAGAGTAACTGGAGCTTGTGTAGTTCACTGTTGCCTAGTTCTCCGTAGTGGGCTAAGAATTTATTGATATGCTCCAGTGTGGTTTTATCATCTTTATCGGAGAAAGTAGTAAATTCAGGGGCTCTCTATCCTTACGGCTTGGCAATATTGTGGTCTATCCACTCAAAATAAGGTTTGTGTAAGTTTGTCGATCATTCCCTGTGTCATTTAGGCCAAATTGCCTCCTGAGCACATTTGCTATGGCTTTTACATCGATCTGTGGCTGATGATAAGGATTCATCGAGTAATATCTGGGTATCTAGGTTCCATTTGGGTTGGGGTTTTGTTGAAAAAAGGTTGTTTTGTTTGAGAAAAGGTTTGTACATGAAAAATGTGAGAAAACTAGGAAGTTTAAATTTTGAATTTTTAACTTAAATGAAAAAGTTTTTTTGAGAAAACTCATTTAGATTGGAAATATTTGAAAGATGAGTAACATACAATTTCATAAACACGACTATCGTAATTCTAAACCATTTGAATAGCTAGGTATTGTTGGGGTAATACTCGAGTATTTATCTGTCAAACTGAATAACTTTTGCTTCAACAATACATGGGTATTGTTGGGATAATACCAAGGTATTTATCCATCAAACTTAATCATTTTTGCTTCAATACTTGTGTTATGTTGGGCTAATACGTGGTATTCAATTACCCTGGTCCAATTGTTTGCTTGAATACTCGAGTAATGTATGGGTAATCCTAGGTTTCCATTTTCCAATTTCGGTCAAAGCTTATTTTTAGTTACTTCTATGCTCGGGTAACATTTTGGTAATACCCAGTATCCATTTTACTGTAGATATGTATTGATAGGAGAAATTGATGAAGGATAGAGAAAAAGGTTTAATTTAGGTAGTTTTTTGTATGAATTTTATTTTTCAKAAAAAGCTAAACAAGATTTTTGTTGAAGCAAGAAAGTTGTATTTCTCTCAACAGGTCTAACAAAGGAGATTTTGTTTAAAACTAGAAATTTTTTTTTTTTTCCAAACTGCAATCCAAATGGAGCCCTAGTATGGTTGCCTGCCACAACAGGGCCACATCTTTGGGAGGAATCTATGCTCACCCATGAAAAGGAGCTACATGGTTGGAAGGCTAAGCTCCTTAAGTTGTTTGGGCACGATTTGGAGGTTCGCCGGCTCCTTGGTAAACATAACCTTTGTTCTCATTCCTATGCCGCCACCCCCAGCATAGGGAGGAGGTTTTGCCTCCCAAGAGAATGAAAAGCAACTATATGGTCTGTCTCAGGGRTTATGATAATTCAAAGAACCCAGGAGGGGGCTGCGTTGTGTGATGTAAATATTTTCTCAATAAAATGGCCACTAAGTATCTTTTTCACCTCCCTTTGAAATATAATTGATGTTTATGAAATGATGATATGATGAATATTATGTGCATTTAGTTAAAACAAAATAAACATATCAATGAATAAACACATGAATAAGTGATTTATAGTGGTTAGATCCCTTCTCAGATCTACATTCACTTCCTAAGATCAGAACTTTAAGGCTTTGAACTCCACTAAGTAAGTCACATAAACTTTTTCAAGAGAACACAAAGGGCTCAGCTTCTAGTTGATTTTACAACCTTTAATGCCCCAGTTAAGCTCTCTCTTCAACCCAAGGGTTTTTGACTCGTAAATACTCTTCTTACCAATAACACATAACAAACATATCTCTCAATCATACAAGATGGAGACATGTCGAATTTGTTCCACTCTAACAGAATAGGTATTCTAGAAATTTAAGCTCAATTGATGTTGATTTCACTCATGAAGATATTAAATTTTGAATAGATGAGGCTCAGCTGAAGATTTATCAAAGTGTTTGGCTCAGAAGTATCTTCTGCTGCTAGGCATCCACCATTAAGAGACCAACTTCATATCGATGCAGTTAAACCTGAAAAGTCGATACTGAGAACTAGTCGTTCAGCTCGTTTCAGGGATCTGAGTCAACACAACAAGTCTAAGTTCTAGCTAGATAGTTGATGCACTGCAAGACCTGTAGAATCTTATTTTTAAGATGGGTCCTTGAGATGACTAAAGAAAGCTCTCATTTGAAGTGTGTATTGTTTGATTGTTTGATAGCCTAAAACAATATATGAATTGGATGAAAACGAAGATATATTGATGAAAGGATGGATAACAATTTCAATTGAACAACTAAAGCTGAAATATAACTTCAAATCTTAATCCAAAGCAATGAATAAATTCTATTAATGTGTTAAATCYAAAAAGCTAGATAACTCTAAACTAAACTAGCTAAACAAGCTATAAATTGAAGTAAATCAAAGCCATAAGTTGCATAATTGAGAATCGAATTTGATATAATGATATGTTGGTGGAGTTGATCATCACTCTCTTTATTCTCTTTCATACTTTTTATACCGACCAAGGTGCTTGAGTTGCTTGCAAACAAAGGCTCCATACAGGCCACTTCAGCCACTACCCTGCATTAGCAGAATGCCTATTTTCCTGGGTTGTGGGTCATGGTTTTCTGACTTCTGGTAGAACGTGGGTAAGCTTTGATGCCTTGATTCTGATAATCCCTCTATCATGTTGCCTTTCCAGCTTGAAGCTTTGATGCCTTGATTTCGATAATCCCTTTGTCATGTCACCTGACCAGCTTGTTCATCTTATCACTTCCAAGAAAATAGGCAAAAAGAAATGAAATCTTTTATAATTCATTGGATGGAGGTTAAACGATTTGTAAGAAATCGATGTCGATGAAGCCTTATTTTGGTGTTCAAATGATTTCAACTGTCATCCCAGTACTGGAAGGCCACCATGAACCATTGTTAACTCATGTATGATTAGTCATCCGGATCGGTTAAATTATAGTGCTAAAACATGCCACCTTTCTTGTCTTATCGGTTGTGAATGGAGAAGATGAAAAGTGTTGATATCGGCTTCTGACACACATTAAATGCATTGCATGTCTATCATCTTCTGACGCACATTAAGTGTTGATATTGGCTTCTAACATATATTAAGATGCTGATTTGACTTACTTTTACATCTTTCAAACCCAACCTTTTTCACCACARGACATCATAATTACCAATCTCCAACAAACAGAAGTCTGCCATTTGGTGTGACTGAAATGGCTTGACTGTCTTCGAATAAAACTCAAACTTTGCCTTTTCACAATCTAAAACTTCATATGATTCTAAAAAATCCTTCATCCTTCTCCTCCCATCGAACTCTCTACCTTATTATGCTTGCTATTCTCCTGCATTGTCCCCGTGAAGTGCTGATAAATTTGATACCTAACTTGGCGCAATTGGTCACACTGCAGGGTTTTGGTCAACTATAGCATCAATCAGGGAACATATAAATTGCGTCCTGCCTTATTCTCCAAATTATTGATGATAATCTCCTAAACTTCGTGAAACCATATAATTTCGATCTTCCCATTAATTGACCTCGTTGGACATTTTCTAATTGCCCTATGATCATTCTAAAAAYAAACTCTAAGACCATGATAATACTTAAAAAAAAAAATAAAATAAGCTAGATGAGAAAACCTACTAAAGCAAATAAAAACCATAAACTTCCCCACACTTAATCTCTAACCAACTAAAAYAGAAACAATTGAAACAAGCAAGTACATAAGGAATCACAAGTGTAGTCCAAGTCTCAGGCTTATATTTGAATTGCATATGGTTTTCCCTAGCTGTGAATTAAAGGTTATTGGCAGTTTCACATTTAGAACACTGGTATCTCTTCCATATCTTGAAACAATGTTGGAGGTGAAAACTTTCTGATTATTGCTATTAGAGATCAAGATATATTTAGTTTGCAGCAAGACTACAAATGGAATCAGGATTACCAATTTGTAGCTGAAAGGCATAAAATTAAYACCAAGTAAGAAAGATAATAACCAAAAACAAATATCCACGAGATTCTTAGCTCCCAGTCTCAAGCACAGGACCATTGAACATGGTACCCAGCCACAAGGTTTCATGCAGCAGAGAATATAGTTGCTCAATCTTACACTCAAATAGCTCATAATATATGAAAAAATAAATTTGTAATGTCAAACAAGAGGGTGTTTAATGCATAAAATCTAAATACCTCTTTTATTGCAGGACACCAAATTCAATTCAATAACCAGAATCTAGCATTACAACAGGTGCCACATAGAATTAACTTTCAAACACAGTTATTTTCACTGTTTACTAAATAGATTAAATATCTTTCTATCAAAATAACAAAGAATGTAAGTTTTAATTATGAAAATAAAATGAAGGGAAGCTAAAAACTTTTAGACTTACATAAGGGGTTTTTGACGCTCTGTCATTCCAGGCAGCTAAAAGTCCAAGTGTTCTGAAAAATTCTTATCCTCTAGCCRACCAAGCCAGCATTTCATGCTAAAACCCATAAGAAAAATTGTCCCATATCCCATAAGCCCTAAACCTAGTCACAAGTACGAATTTTCCAATTCAATTTCAAAGAGAAGTCCTAAAACACTTAAATTTTATTAAAAAAATATTATTCCAATAAGTTGCATAATGTCAAAAGTATTTCACCTTTCTAACTATATCCATAATTTAACCAATCCAATCGTATGAACAATTCAGCTGCARAGCATTTTGAAAAAAATTAAAGCAGCTTGAATATGAATATTACAAATTCCAGTATAKGTGCACACCAACTTGATRGGGGAAGATCTAATTACCTCTAATTATTAAGAAACCCTAAAAGCTATCRCCTTCAGATGGAGATATGTAAAGAGAGGGGAGAATGGATGGATTGGGATAAAATTAGGAAGASAGACAGAAAGGTGAAGAGAAAGGMKAGAGTGRGAAAGWGGTTAAGATTTGGGGAGASAAAAGTTTGCAATTTTTTGATAAATGTGATGGAAAGGCGGCTGAGTTGTACCGCTTGAATCTTTGATAAATATGACAAAATATTTTCCCCCAAAATAATATATGAAGAATATTATTTTTAGATACATATTTAGTTTTAAATAACTTTTTCTCCTTTGTTAAAAGTTAAAACTCCGTTGTTTAAAACTTTTGCTGTCTAAAATTTCCAATATCATCAACAACATATATAAAATATTGTCTAGGTTTCTAATTACTAATGAAATCCTCTACACCCATGATCGGGGGAGGGGGGATTGAGGCCACAATCACAAATTGAAGGGTTTCGAGGGTGGTGGAAGAGGTRGGTCTGTGAGATTTGCATTAAAAGATGGATTGTTTCAYTTGGTGTAATGGGAGGGAGAGTAATGCAAGGGTTCGGGTGTAAAATCGGATCGAGCCTTTGCAAATTATACTATTTACATGTGCTGGACTAATACTATTGTCACGCACAGTGTTGCATCATACTCGAACCATTTGCCTATTCATAAAGATACTCAGCTGAGGGGCTTGAGGCAAGCTGGAGGGACGGGAGGGAAAYAGGGTTTTAGACTGGAAACCTTTTGCTTGMAAGTATGGTTTGTARGTCAAAAGTAGAGCAATTTTGGAGGTTTCAGCAGGCATTGGAGATGTGAATATTCCCCAAAAAATATGTTGAACAYAAGCGGGTTTGCAAGTATGGGGGAAAATAAGGGTATTTGCTAAGGAGGATGAAAGAGGTGAAGAATGTGCTTCAATTTAAGATAAATAACTAGGATTCCTAGGTTGACATTCAAACGTCCAGAAACGACCTTCATCACCACCTCCAGCTCCAGGAGTAGTTTTGGTGCATTCAATCTCGAACAAATTGGATGAAGAATGGTGATCAAAATATATGTTAATTTCACATCCATATAGAGAAACGCAAGAAAAAGAACTACACTAGTACACTTCTTGATGATTGTGGTAATAGATTGACAAAACAACTGGGAATTAGTGAGRAGATTGTTTAAGTTTTATGATGCACTATTTTTAGCTAATGATAATGCAGCGAATTCAAGGACTGAGCTAGGGCCTGGAGTAATAGAAAGCTAGGAGAGGTCATGTTTCATTGCTGGAAGGTGGTTTTACTGAGGAGGAGGTTAGGAGGGCAGTGAAGGACATGCACTTAACTAAGGTGCCTGGGCCGGACTGTTTTCATACTATCTTTTACTAGAAATACTAGATTACTATACGGAGGGATGTCATTAGCTAGGCATTGGAGGTTTTAAATGGTTGTAGGGGTGTGGAAGAGGTGAATAGGACATCTATATCTCTCATACCAAAGGTGAAAAATCGAGGGAATGTKGCTGATTTTCGACCAAYTAGCCTTTGTAATGTAATTTACAAATTGAGGCGAGTGTTGCCTTTCATGGTTGATGAATGTCAGATTGCCTTTATGAAGGAGATGCTTATCACAAATAACACCAAATCATTGCATTTGAGGCATTTCAGTGGATCTGGAGGGACGAGGGATATCTTGCATAYGAACAATTAAGCTTGATATRTGAAAGGCGTATGATCGAGTTGGATAGGGTTACCTTGAATTGATTATTGTGGATTTGGAGTGCCTAGTTGATTTTTTGTAATATCATCATGAAGTTTGTTCGAATTGTGTCTTTCCAAATGGTTGTGAATGGAAGACCTTCTAGGGTGTTTAATTTGAGTAGGGGAATTCGTTAAATAGACCCTCCATCGCCTTTGTTTTTTGTGCTTTGTATGGAAGGATTTTTAGTCTTACCTTACAAAGCGCTTCTACATGGTAGACTTAGGGGTCTCAAGATGGGAAGGGGAGCACCTAATACTATCCTAACACATATTTGCTTCATGCTAATCTAGGTAGCAACACATATTGGTAGAGTATTTGGGGAGGGCATAGTTTGTTATCACCAGGGTTGAGCCAAAGGGTGAGGAATGGTGAGGAGATCAGGGTTTGGGATAGTCAAAAGCTAGAAACACCATTTTCATTTCCAATTAAGTGTGAAGGCATTACTTCGACCTAACCYTTCGCGATAGGATAGGGGATTGGTTGAAGATATGTTTCTAAAAAGAGATGATGAGGGGATTCGTAACATCGTTCTTCCCTCGAGACCATGTTCAGATAAGGCTTACATGGCATTATGAAGCCTCAGGATTTTTGTCGAGAAGGTCGGCATATAGGGTCGGGATGAGTTTTTTGAATAGGTGCAAGGAGAGGGACCTAAATGGCTTTGGTTTCRGTGGAAGTAGCAACTTAATTTAGCGGGCAGTATGAAAGCAAAATATCCCTTTGAAAGTGTGCATGTTCTCTTGGAGGATTTGTCATAATATTTTGCCAACCCGAGTGAATTTGAGATGAAGGATAACGTTGATGACCATTTCTACGCTTTCTACCAGGAAGCAGAGGTGACTAATATGCATATATTTTTTATGTGCTCATATTACCAACACATTTTGAGGAAGTCTAGCTTGTGCTTTACCTGGGCATTGGCTGAGATAATGTGCATGATGGAATTCCTAAGAAACTTGTTCATGTATGACAAAACTGCATTCGGAGGGTCAAGGAAGATGGTGTTGATGTCACTTTTAGGTCATTTGGTGCATGTGAAATCAACGWGTTTTTGAAGCAAAGGTAGTTTCGAAAGAGGATATCTCGTAATGGCTCGATATCTCATTGAATTCCAGCAAATTCAAGCAAGGAAGGTGGCTGAAACCTCATAGGTTGAGGATGGGGAGAGGTGTTGGCGACCGCCAATGAAGGGGGACTTTAAGCTAAATGTTTATTGTGCTTTCACGTTGCATAAAGCTGATGTTGGAGGAATTGTTCCTATTCATTCGGGAAGGATTATTGCAGAATTGGTGGCACACATATGTAAGGGTGTTGGTTCGAAACATGTGGAACTCTTCGCTGTGTTTAAGGGCATGTGCTTGGCAAAGAGGATGGAAGTGGGGCGGCTGATTATTAGATCAGATTGCTTGGTAATTATGCACAAGTTGTTAAGGTTAGGAGGAAGATATGTCATCGCTTGGCGAGATTGTATGCAGAATATTAAGGGGCTGTGGAGTAATTTCAGCACGATAGAGTTTGTATATGTGCCTTAAAGGCTTAATGAACATGCCCACTTGTTGGGGCATATTAGCTGCACTTTAGCCAGCTAATTGAATGGGATGGCCCTAGCACCTCTAGATGCAATTCATGYAGCTTTTTGCCGACATGAGTCRTTAATATAAAGTTCTTTTGTTTCAAAAAAGAAAGAAATTTGCCTAAATGRTTAGTCAATAAGTAATGAGACAAAATACTGGCTCCACACATTATGTGAGGTGTATTTTGTTTCGGTTGAAATGCCCTCAGTTAGTGTGAGTAATTACAATACGTCTAAATTTCCAACAAATTTAGCTGATATGCCACTGAATCAATAACCTTCTTATTTAAGGTAGGTTCTTTGAGTTACCAAAGAAAATTGAAATGTCAATGGATCAAGACGAACTTTGAAAGAAAAATGGAATTATTTGCATTAACATGGAACTGATTGACATCCCAAATCACATTACAACTTAAAATCAATAGAAGCAAGGGGAGATTGTGACTAAAATGCAATAAGGAACTCAGGGAGCTAAATTTATATCTGAAAGCTGTAAATGAAGTGAAAGAAGCTAACTATATAAGCTTCAAATTGAAGAAATGAGCATGCACTAGTTATTTTGTAGTTTGATTGGCAAATATTTTTTGCACTTATTGTGGAAGACATAAAGTAACCAAATGTTTTGTAAAAAGGGAATAGAAAATGGGATGAAATCCATTTAGAGGGTAAAAAAAAGTCATACTAATCCCAAAGGATCCAAGACTAYATGGGTACCRAAGTCCTCATCTCAATTTTTGGTGTAGGTTTGCAAGAACTCAAGCTTCAAAGGAATAAAATAGTTCCTTAATAGTGGATGCTCAAGACACATGACCGGAGATGTTTCTCTTATCATAGACTTGCAACTTTGATATGAGGGATTTGTTACTTTTAGGGATAAGAAAAAAAACGAAAATACTTGGAGTAGGTAATGTTGGTAAAAGAACACTTTCCTCTCATTAAATAAGTATTCCTCATTGATGGGTTAAAATATAATTTGCTTAGAATTAGTCAATATGAGACAATGGTTTCTATGTTAAGTTTGAAAAATATATGTGCTCYATTCTTGCAAAACTAGTAATGATGCCGTTCTCATTGCTACAAGAGTTGGTAATGTTTATGTATTTATTTTTATGATCTTAATTGTCAAGAAGTGAACTGCCAACAGTTGTCAATAATGAAGATGGTTATTTATGACATAGAAAGTTAGGACATGTTATCGTGGATTTTTTAAATGGTTTGTCAAAACATGATTTGGTTAGAGGTTTACCTAAAAACAAAATTTGAGAAAAGTCTCTTATGTGATACATTTCAATATAAAAACCAAATTTAGTGTTCTTTTAAGGCAAAAAAAAAAAAATGGTTTCCACTTCTAAACCACTAGAACTTGTTCATATGGATTTATTTGGACCAATGAGAACTACAAGTCTAGGAGGTAAAAGATTTGATTTTATAATTGTGATGATTTTTCTAGATTTGCTTGGGTTGTCTTTCTTTGCATAAAAAGATGAGGCTTTCAAAGAATTCATAAAGCTTTTTAGAGAAATACAAAACTCCCTTGATTGCAAATTGATCACTATAAGGAGCGAGTGATAATGGAAGAGAATTTTCTAGTGAAGACTTTACAAACTTATGTAATGAAAATGGAATAACTTATAATTTTTCAGCCGCCAAGACTCCTCAACAAATTGCGGTATTTGAACGGAAAATCGTACCTTAYAAGAAATGGCAAGATCTATGCTTTTGTRAAAAAAATTCCAAAATATTTTTGAGYAGAAGCCATAAACACCACTTGTTATATCATGAATCGTGTTTTGCTTAAACCTATCCTTAGAAAAACTCCTTATGAATTAATGCTTAGGAGAATTCCTTCTATCTCTTTCTTTAAGGTTTTTTGTTGCAAATGTTTTATACTAAATGATAGAAACAACCTTGGTAAATTGACAAGAAATCAGATGAAGGAATCTTTCTTGGATATTAGCAGATAAAAAGGCTTATAGAGTATATGACAAAAGGACTCTTGTTTTTTAAGAGTCTAGCATGTTGTAATTGATGAATCTAACATTTATTAAAAGAATAGAGATGAGGAAGATGATATAGGAACTTCAATAGACAACTATGAACATCGTCAATCTCAAATGTTGGAAAAAAATATTCAAGAACATGAAATGCAAATTCCAACTATAGAGGAGAACAATGAGGATAACAAAGAAAACAAAAATGAAGACTTGACTTGCCTAAGGAATGGAGGTATGTATCAAATCATCCTAAAGATTATATAATTGGTGATCTCTCTCAAGGTGTTAGAACTAGACATTATTTTATGGATAACTTTGCCTCACTTTCACAAATTGAACCTAGTAATATTGATGATGCCTTATGTGACATTTTGGAGTAGTTTTTATGCAAGAGAAATTAAATCAATTTGAAAGGAAAAAAGTATGGAAAATAGTTCCTAAACCCCCTAATTCATCCTATTATTCRAACAAAATGGGGTTTTTGAAATAAGCTAGATGAAAATGGTGCAATAGTTAGAAATAAAGCTAAATTTGTTGCCAAATGATTTAATCAAGAAGAAGGAATAGACTATGATGAAACAATTGCACCCGCGGCAAGACTTGAATCCATTCGTATGTTATTAGTCTTTGCTTGTTACAAAAATTTTAAACTATTCCAAATGGATGTCAAAAGTGAATTTTTAAAGGGCTTTATAAATGAAGAAGTGTATGTAGAACAAACTCCCGGTTTTGCTCATGAAAATTTTCCAAACCATGTTTTCAAATCGGAAAAAGCCTTTTATGGTTTAAAACACRCCCCYAAGCTTGGCATGAAAGACTTGGTGGATGTTTTATAAAGAAAGGATTTTCAAGAGGAAACGTTGACACTACATTGTTTATCAAAATAAATTACCAAATTGATATTTTACTTGTGCAAATATATGTAGATAGTATTATATTTGGAGCTATAAAAGAATCCCTATGTAGAGAATTTCGAAAAATTACGCAAAATGTGTTTGAAACGAGTATGATTGACGAGCTAAATTTCTTCTTGGGGATTACAAATCAAACAAACAAATGAAGGGATTTTCATAAATCMAGCTAAATATGCTAAGGATTTACTTAAGAGATTTGGGATGCTAGATGTTGATAGGGACTCCATGTAATACTTCATTAAATCGTGATAAAGATGAAAAGGGTAAACTAGTAAATGAATCATTGTATAGAGGCATGATTGATAGTTTCTTGTACTTGACTACTAATAGACCGGATATAATGTTTGTTGCGTGTGCTTGTTTTCAATCTTGTCCTAAAGAATCTCATTTATGTGCCATAAAATATATTCTTAGATATTTGAATGGCACTTTTGATCATGACTTATGCATCCTAGAACCAAGAATTTAGATTTACTTAATAATACCGATGCCGACTATGTCGGATGCAAAGTCAAACATAAGAGTACAAGTGATAATTGCCAAATCCTAGGACATTCACTCGCATCTTTGTAATACTCGAAATTTAGTTTCTGTTTTTCTTTTCAAACTTTATATATATATATATATATACACAATTTACGTTCTAATCCACTAATTAGATTGTATTCATGATTGTTAGCAAATTAATTAATTTACGGCGAAAGGACTTGGAGGTTGTAAAGTTCGATGTGCCAATCAGAAATAAATAATTATTTCCTTAATTCATTATTTTTTATGCGCTAATGTGTGAGTATATTTATTTGAAGGTGAAATGTTATCACTTTGCTTTAATTAGAAGTCTTAGATAATCAATTTAGACTTGACCCGTCAGAGCCCATCCTCTCCTTATTCAAATCTAAAATTGAATTTAGAGTTCGATTTTGGGTCAGAAGAAAACTAATAGATTTTAATTAAGTTGGGCTTAGTTAGTTAAGTAATAAAAATGGCCCACGAACAAAATTTTAGTTAGGGTTAAGTTAACTTTTAAAATATACATATATATTTATATATACGAATGACTGTTCATCTTCTTCCTTAAACATAAAACCTAACTCCCTCACGACCGCTACCTTCTCCCTCTACCCTCACCGATGCCGGTCTTCCCACACTCTCACTCTCTCTCTCCTCTTCTCTATCGATGCCGAATGCCAATCCATCTCCTCCGTTCTCGTCAAGTGACCAGGCGCCTAGGCAACCAGGCACCTAGACGCCCAGCGACCAGGTGCCCAAATGCCCCGGTGCCCTGGCGACCTGATGACCAGGCGCCAGGTGACTAGGCATCGTGGGCCGTCCGTTCGAGCCAGTTGCGCGTACAGCACGTGAGAGACCAGGACCGCCATTTGCAGGCCTGGAGTGTATTTCTTTCCGGAGTATGATTGATGCCATTACATCTTAGACTCGATACCACAATTAAGGTTTCGGGATTCAAGGTGAATCCTTAGTTTTGTTTATTTAAATTAACTAAATGGTAGGTTTTGTATTATGTAATAATAATTAAGGAAAAATATGAAATATGTTTAATGTGAAACTTAAGTTAGTACGAATAAGTAAAATGAGAATATAATTATAGAAATATATCGAAATATGATTTAATATGAGATCTAGGATTCGTATGATAAAATAATGTATATTGTGATTAAGATTATTACTATTTCAAGAATGATTAGAAGTCATGAAATTAAATTGTACTATTAGTAGTGGGATTTGTATTGACATGAAAATTAAACTCGAAAATTATTGGTTAAAGTTACCATAAGAAAAATGATGAAGGTACTAACGGTAAATTCCTATATTAAATGAATATGTTTGGTTAAACAAGTCTCAGATGAATATTCTTTGTTTAATAATATCAGGATATTATGGCACATTAACATTGTGGGCAACCAAGGCACCCCTCTAGCTAAAGTAAACTAATTTATTAAAGACTACAAGTAAATTCTCACATTCTCATTAACGTATATGTGCTGTTGATATAATTAAATTGCTCTTAGGTAAATTGAATGTGTATTGAATCTGAGTTCTATGTAAGTAAATTCTCACATTCTCATTAACGTATATGTTGTTGTTATAATTAAATTGCTTTTAGGTGAATTGAGTGTGTATTGAATCTGAGTTCTATGTAAGTAAATTTTCACATTCTCATTAACCTATATGTATTGTTGTTATAATTAAATTACTCTTAGGTGAATTGAATGTGTATTGATTCTGAATTCTATGTCAGTAAATTCTCACATTCTCATTAACCTATATGTATTGTTGTTATAATTAAATTGCTCTTCGGTGAATTGAATGTGTATTGAATCTGAGTTCTATGTAAGTTCTCACATTCTCATTAACGTATATGTGTTGTTGTTATAATTAAATTGCTCTTAGGTGAACTGAGTGTGTATTGAATCTGAGTTCTATGTAAGTAAATTCTCACATTCTCATTAACGCATATATATTGTTGTTATAATTAAATTGCTCTTAGGTGAATTGAATATACATTGAATCTGAGTTCTATGTAAGTAAATTCTCACATTCTCATTATCGTACATGTGTTATTGTTGTAATTAAATTTCTTTTAGGTTAATTGAATGTGTATTGAATGTGAGTTCTATGTAAGTAAATTTCGACATTCTCATTTAGTTATGATGCAAGTATGTTGTTATCATGATTGAATCTTCGTATGTGAATTGAATGAGAATTGATAATTGCTCTAATGTGTTATAATGTGATATTATTTCCATTATATGAATATTATTAATCATTGAAATGTTAGAAATTTTAAGTTAAGGGTTCATATGGTCCATGAGCATATAGATTGTACTAGTTGCTTATTCTCTTTTATGGACATAATCATACATCCAAGAAAGGAAATTTTTTAAAGAATGAAATTTGGAAAAGTAAATGTTTTGAGGAATGAAGTTTTTAAAGATGTTATTTTTATGATGAATGATTTCTAAACATTAAAGATTTTGAAAAAGGGAGCTGTAAAGCCAAAAGTCATTGATAGATGTGAGTAGGAAATGAGGGCGTGAGGGACCGGCGCAATCGACTTAACCTCTTGTAGGGTGGGAAATTTCATGTATTATTTACGCTTTATGAGATGGTTGTTCAAGGAAAAGATTAAGTTATGCTTAAACATTTTGCGATTTTTAACTAGCAGAAAAATTGTTAGGTAGGGTTTAAAGAAAAATGGCCACTTGCAAAAATTAATGGTTTAGGCATTAAACAAAGTGAGCTTAAGACTTGTAAAGGAATGGAGAATTGTCGTGAAAAAGTTCTTACATTTTGGAAAAGGAAAGTTTTTATAAGAAAGTTTATGAAATGAAAATGTTTAGAAAGATTTTATTGAAAAAGTGAAATTTTATAAATTATGAAATATAACGGAATTATTAATAAATTAAAGAAATGGGATTTGATTAGATGAGATTAGTTAGAATATAAAATATTTAGTTTATTTATTAAGTTTAAGGTGATAATTAAAAGATGGTGTGTGGAAATATTTGGGAGAAGGATTTGATATAAAAGAGTAGTTATGTAATTAATTTTTATTTATTTAATGAAATTATTGAAAGTTTAAAATTTAACTAATTTTATTGTA
>MEJB01000947.1:0-39300 GCA_001752375.1 Rhazya stricta | reverse complement strand
AGATCATGTGGCCAAAGGAGATATCCATTTAGAGTTCATATGCACAAATTATCATATAGCCAATATCTTTACCAAACTGTTGGTCGAGAAAAGATTTTGTTATCTTAGACAGTTGTTAGGCATAATATAATTCCTAGATTAAGAGCTTATTTTGTTATTGTATATGATCATAATATGTTTGGAGATTATTAAATTCACTTTACTCATATTGAATACCATTGATAGGGAAACAAATTGTAAAATGAGAAATTAAGTGTAGTGCAAAATAGGTCATACAAACGCATGACATGGGAGCTATAGATGGAACATACATATCATCCATGCATAGGTAGAAAGGTCACGGATGCATACTACCATCCATGAGTCGCGATTTTGGTCACAAATGTTATAATAAACCCTTTATTCATCTGCACTCCTTTCATATTCTAAAAACTCAACTCTCAAGCTCTCTCAAAAACCTAAAACCCCTCACATCCAAACTCCATCTGTGATCACATTGCATCAAATCATCACTTCCAAACCTTCTCCTAACATCAAAATCACATTCCAACCTCCGTATTACTATAAAGAGAACAAGAGGAAGAGGTGATTCCTCAAGGGGAAGAGGAAGAGATAGAGGACAAAATTCAAGGCAAAAGAAAGACAATGGGTTATTCATCAATCCAAAGGCTCAAGAATCTTACGACAAATTGATTGGAAAACYTTAGATCTTAGGACATGGTAAGCATGTTTAAATCAATGACTTTGTTGTTTTTGAATAGGTTATTGAGAGGTTTAAAAATCAACATTAGGATAGAATTCTTACATTCCAAACTCCTATATATCCTACTAACTCACAAAATATGTCAATGTATACATGTTATAAAGAAATAATACTATGAGATACATAGCATGTAAACATAATTGATTGAAAAATAAAAAAACAGTTTCTTTCGAAGCACAAAGAATATAAATTATTGACACAAACAAGAAATTCTTTTAGGACAACAATTTCTATTCTACATTCCTATCTRAAATACCTAAAAGGGGGTGAATTAGGTCTATATGAACTTTTATCTTCCCTTAGACTCTTTGTTATSAAATTCTACCCCAAAAACAACTATTGAGTCTATGAGATCTCTAAGTGACAAAGTAAAGAGAACACTTATAAAGCCAAGCAAGATCAACATAGTAAATTGCAATGCTACACAATATCAATATGCAACTTTGCACAAAAAAGCCTTCAAGAACAATTATCATCAATATAGGAATATTAAATCAAAGGTTGAAAAGTATAGAGATACAAAAGAAAACACAAGGATTTATAATGGTTCAAATCTCCAAAGTCTACATCCACTAGTATGTGTAAATTCACAAAGCTTACACATATTTGGTTGGTATCACACACGAACCTATTTTTYAGCATAAGATAGGTGCACCCATTAGAAGGGTTTTACACAAGTAACCTCTCAACAACTCCTAATCAAGGTTATTCTCCACAAGGGAAGGTTTAAGCACTTAAGCAACCTTTATTGATTCCAAGAAGTTTACCCACACGAGGGTTTTATCACAATAATCTTTTTCTAATACAAAATTACTCCAACAAAGAAATCACCTTWGGATTAGATGAGTTTTACAATTGATGCTCTATGATGATCCCTTGATAGATAGCTAATACAAATAAAAGTTCTAATCAAGGCTTTGAGAGATTTTCAATGGAGTATATAAAGCTCAATGATAATTTTGGATAGAATAAGTGATTTTTAGCTCAAAGTAAGTGAATTGGAGGTTAGATTTCTCAAAGATATGGTTCTTGTATATGTAAAGGTTCTAATGGGCTATTTGTATATATGTAGAAAGCAAGTTATAATGWAAGAAATTGTGGGTTTTATGAACTAGCCACTGAACTAGCCATTAGACACATAATTTTGAAATCCGCATTTGCACGGATGCACACATGCGTCCTTAATACTGTCCGTGTCTCTGTCCATAGCTTTTTAGAGCTCACTAGATGTGCACAGACAAAATCATGGACAGAACATACTGTCTGTAGTCACATGACAGTGCCAAGGATGGTTCAACCATCCGTGGCAAAAGTCTTTGACCACATAACATAGAAAATCACTCTCTTCAAGATTTCTTTGAGATGCAAGCAAAGGCTAGYATATAACATATGTTTCAAAACTTTTTTGGGATATAAAAGGGTTTGTATGAAGTTTTAAAAACACTTTTGAGCTTTATATATGTAAGTACATTCTCAAAGGGATTAGTCACGAAAGAATAATTTAATCTATATATCTTACGTGACTAATCTAGTCTTCAAGTATTTAAATCTTCCAGTCTTAAATAATGTGACTTGAGATCTTAATCTTCTTCTTGCGAGTTGCATTGCTTTGAAATCCTTCTATTAGGGTTGAGTGCCTATTCACAATCAACCTATATTTTTAGAATAACAAAACATTAATTAGTACTAGTGATCATGTGAGTTTCTCATATAGTTAAGAAGTTCAAAGAACCACTCTTATATCTATTGAGATGGACTTCAATGCAATATAACTCACAAGGAGAAGTTAAAAATCTCAAGTCTTACATATGTTAAAGTTTCTAGAAGAATTGAAGACTTGAAGATCATAGATTAGTCATGGTTAGTCAAGTGAGGTACAGAGTTAAGTTTCAGTATGTGACTAATCTCTCTGAGAGTTTYATAAAGTTCATAAACATTTTTACAAAACTTCACACAAGTCAGTTTACATCACAAAAGAAGTTTTGAAAAACACTAGCCTTATTTGAATTGCCCAATTGCTTTGAAAAGATTGATTTTTACATGTATTATGGACAAGGACACATGCCACAGAWGGTTAAACCATCCTTAACCTCAGTCCTTGACTATGGATGGTACCATAGATGGTATGTAGTATCTGTGCCTTCACCCGTGAGTGTCTAGAGGGTTCAGAAATCCTAAGGATGCTATCACGAACGGTACGAATGWTGCATAGGTGCATCCATGCTATCGCGAATTTTGAAAAATAGTGTCCAATGGCTAGTTCAATGGCTATTTGACTAAACCCCTATTCTCTTGGTATTTTTACCTACAAAAAGCTAAGAATTTGAGCTAGAAACACAAGAACGATATCTTTGAGCTATCAATCTTGTAAACATCATTTATTAAGCTAAATATTTACATATTTACAAGACAACATTTGAGCTTTATCTTCTTTATTGTAAAGCTCTCGAAGGTATGATTAGAGCTTGAAATTGTATATCTATGCTTCAAGGGATTCATATTGTGCTTCTATTGAGGTGAGGTCTTGCTTACTTACTCATCTTTGTGGTTATTAAGAGGTTACTTGTGTAAAACCCTACGAAGGTTGCACCTCTCTTGAATTGGAGAAGGTTTGTTGTGTTATATATACAACCTAGATTTTGTAAATTTTGTATAATTACACAAGTTAGTGGATGTTTGAAATCCTAGGGGAGATYATAGGCAGTGAACATAGACTTTGGAGAGTTGAACCAATATAAATCCTTTTGTCTTGTCTTCTCTTATCTCTTTGCCTTTAATTATTTATTAATTTTGATTCTAGGATGCCAAGTTTCGAAAAGACAGGCGTTTTTGAATGACCTAAACCAATGAAATCAGTGACACTATGTTAGTATGACTCAGGGCTTTCTATGCATATAATAATGTTGGCATTTCGATGTTCCAATAACTAGCAGAAACCTATGAAAAATTGGGTTGTGCTCAACACAGTGCAACACTGGCATAGATCGGTGAAACAACCCTAACCTAGGTTCTAGGAAGAGTTTTCACGAAAGAACTATTGAAAACTACTCCTGAGATATTAAGGAATTCATTCATATAAATCATTGCTTACTTTAYTGCACAATCAATTCCAATTTCACCAAAATAGTAGGGTGGGGCAGAGTTTGGCCSAAACTGGTAGGGTTCGATAATTTACCTATATCTTGAACTTTAGGTGACCTTTTCCTACACCTTTGATTCCGAAATGCTCCTAAGAAACAGGCTATCTCCTGAACATTCTGAATCCACAATTTGTTCATAYATCAATTGTAATACTCGAGATTTCTTTTTATAGATTTTTGTTTGATCGTGCGAATTTGTGAGCCAACTAGGGTTGGATAAATTTCTATGTGGTTGTTATTTCAATAAGTATGAAATTTTCGTATTTGTTGGATTAAGACCCTTAGTTAGTTAGAGGCTCGACTAGTGGGCCTATTCATTTCTCARTCGGAAGCTAGACTTTTATCGAAAGAAAACCCGTTGAATTTAATTTATTGAATTGGATTAGTTACGGATGGGAAGGCCCGAAAAATTTGGGTTAGGGCCTAAGTTTTAAAAAAAAAAAAAAAAAAAGAAGAAGAAGAAACCCTAAGTCTTCTTTTTCCTCCCCATTGTGCCGCCGTCCTCTATTCTCATTGCTATTAACCTTTGTGGCAACTGCTGTGCTTCTTTTTCTCTCCTCTTCCTCCTACCAGACATCGCTCGTCGTGGCCTTTCCTTGCAACACGCATCGCCAGTCTCGATTCTCAGAGCCACGACCAGATCTGCTCGCAACAGATCTGTAGTTGCTCGGAGAAGTACTACAACGTGACTCGCACAGCTGAGCCTCACTCTTCGCTATTGCGCGTCGTCCATCCTCGGCTGCTGCTCACCGTYGCTTCTGGTTAAGCCGCAGTGAGTTGCTACACTCCAAAGGTGCGCGATTCGCATCTACTGAAAACGGCTCGGGACGAAAGGCTCCGCCGATCTGCTTTCATCATCATCTTCTTCTTCTTCTTTGGTCAATGGTGTCACAAGGACAAAGGAAGGATAGTGTTCAGCTGCTCGAGACAACGGAGCCATCCAAATCTGTTTCTTCCTTGACTGGATCTAGAATCCCTTGCCGCCGCTTGAACGCTCTACCGCAAGGCCAGCCAGCTTCTTGCCGGCCGTCGCTCTGTCCAGATTTGATCACCATCATCAGTAGACTTCAACSTCCTRCCGGATCAAAGCTCTGTGTGCCGGCTTCTAGAACAAAGGTGCCCAGGTGCCAGCACCAGTGCCAGCGGGCAWGCAGCGCCCAGCGCCGGATGCCCAGGGCTGTTGCACAGGTCGCTTAAGCGCAYGCCCGAGAATCCAATACCTTTTCCAAAGACACTTGGACTTTGTGAACTTAAAAGGTGAAAACATTATTAATTAATATTGAAATTTATGACCTATAAAATTATATCCTAAAGTAAAATTGTAGGGGAACATAGTTTAGGTTTAATACTTGAGTGAAGGAGTTTAAATTGCATCCTTAAAAGACGTGATAATTGGTAATGTGAGAACTAAGTATGAATTAATAATTGGCAATTGACATTGTTAGAATAAACACTGAATGTCTAAGTTGGGACAGTCGTACTAAATAGACTTTCTTTCTGTAATCACAATTAAGTTGTTTCGAGTGCCTTAACGTTAAGAACGGTGGAAGAATTTCACTTCGCGATTTAAATAAGAATCCTGTAACGTAAAGGACTCCAGGTAAGTAAATTCTCAYATTTCATTAATGCGTATGAATGGATGTATCTGAATTTCTTTAGGTGGATTAATGTGTTGGATATGAGATTTCTATGCAAGTAAACCCCATACATGCCTATTTCTTTCCATACCTGCCTATCTCTTTTGTTGTGTGTTATATGGTGGCAGTATGGGATTATGTTATGAAATGGGTTGATTGTGYAGAATGTTTTTACGTATTTCATATCTTGTACCCTTATTATGTCGAATGGCATGTTAATTAGAGTTGTATGCATTTCATGTCATGGGCATATAGTTAGTGTTCTACATCATCCCTGGCATGAGCCATTCATACATTTAAAAGGCAAATGGTTTACGAAATGAAATTTTGAAAGGGAATGTATTTTATAAATTGTAACGTGTTTGGGAAAATATTAAAGTTTTTGAAAAAGGGGTGTAAAACCTAGCCATGAAAGATGTGAGTGGGAAATGAGGCATGAGGGATCGGCGCACCCGAACCGACCCTCTGGGAGGATAGATAATAATTCACCTCGAGGAGGTGAAGAGATGAAAGGAAGAGTAAAGAAATGTTAACCGCTTTGAGGTACTACCGGTAGGAATGTAATCGGATTCCAAATAATTATGGCCCACTGAAGAGGTTAATAGCTAGGCGTTACATCTAGTAAGCTCAAAAATGTAATGAAATGAAAGGTTTTTGCAAAGTTYTTGCATTTTGAAAGGAAAGATTTTATGGAAAGGTTATACAAGAAAATGATTTTAAAGTTTTCATTGAGAAAGGTGAAATTTTATAATCCATGACATGTAGGGCATGTTCATGCATTCATGCATSAGATTTACTTWTTGGGCTTTATAACTCACTCMATTTCTCTCATTTGCATCTTAGGTGATGTGTGGCCAGATGGTGCGAGGAAGTCGCTTGTGGGCAAACCAAGATACCCTGAAGTTATTTTAAATGAATGTTATGGATTAAGATGGTTGTTGAGTAGAATGATTTTTGCTTGTTATTGACTATTTCTTATTTGGTTTAGCTGATGATGTTTTAAATTCTTTTGGGTTCTTCAAATTTCTGTTTGAATAATTGTTGGGTTGGTAAGAGATTTGTTGGATGTTTAATTGGGTTGGAGTGTATGTTGTGAATGGGTGTTTGAGAATATTGAGAACTTTTTGAATGTATACAGAGGGTAGTTATTAAAATTACAGAGGAAACTCTGTCGAATTTTTTATAAACTCTTTGACAATGGTTAAGACTTCTTTTATTTCCTATAGTAGTTAATTGTTCTATGAGTAAGGTAATATAATATTCTCAGTTTAGGACAGTTTCTAATCTAGGAGTGTTACGTCAATCCCTATAAAACTCTCGAAATAGAGTTTATCAACACCACATCCATAACAAGTCAAGCTTCAACGAGGGCACGAGTTTTGCTGACAAGTTGGTGTTTATCTTATGCAATTGATATTTTAAAGTTAAATGACAAGTTGATGTTTTTCTTTGTTATTGTGATCMAGATGTAGTTTTCCAGCATTTTGAAARGGCCAATATTGACCTCTGAATGAAAACGCGTGGATATGTAGCGTTAATAAGTGAAAATTTTTAACGCAATGAAAATGCTACTCAGAGACGAGTTATCAATGAAAAGTTTTAGCTCAATGAAAACGTGCCCGGGAACGAATTATTTTGGGTATATCGCGAGATTTTGTCACATTTTCCCATATTTTAATTTTGCATACAGCTTTTAATTTTGCGTACAGCTTAAAATTAGAACCAAGAAAAAAGAAACTCTCTATTGGATAGAGTAAAAAGAAAAAAAAAAAACAGAGTGAAAAGAAAGCCTAAAATAGAGAGAGAGAGAGAGAGAGAGAGAGAGAGAGCATGGAAAAACGACATCGTGGTTAATTAAATAGCGAAAGAGTAGTCAGGACACGGAAATCGAGAATCCAGCTGACCACTGTCAATCTATTACACAAACTTTTCATTGTCCCCTACGTTGGCCTCTTCAGTGCCTTGCTCTGCATACTTCTGSTCCTTTTTCAACACTTCCCTTCCTTCTGCTTCCAATCTCTCACCATTTCTCTCTCTCAATCCGCTTAACCCCACACAAGAGCTCCATTTTAGCTTCCTCTCAGCTTTGAAACGATCCAAAAACAGACCCTTCAGACTTCAGTAAAAGAAAAAAGAGAGGAAAAAAGAAACAAGAAACCCTCCTCCAAAATTCTGAAGAGGAAAAAGACTAGTGGAAGAGATTTCAGTCCTTCCGCTACAATCTAGAAGCAAATGCCTTCAGAAACCCCCCAAAACGGCGCCGTGTCCGTCCTCTCCCTCCTCTTCCTGTTCACCACATTTCCCCTTCTCACAGTCTCCAAGTCCACCATAGAGCCCTGTTCCAACTCCGACTCCTGCTCAGCCCTTGTGGGCTACACTCTCTATACTGATCTCAAAGTAGCTGAGGTCGCCGCACTCTTCAACGTTGACCCCATTGCCCTGCTCACAGCCAACGCCGTGGACATTTCCTACCCTGACGTCGAAAACCACATTCTTCCTTCAAAGCTCTTCCTCAAGGTACCCATTACTTGCTCCTGCGTAGACGGCATTCGCAAGTCTACTTCTACTTCTTACAAGACCCGCCCCTCTGACACCCTCGCCGCCATCGCCAATAGTGTCTATGGCGGCCTTGTATCTGCTGACCAGATCAAGGAGGCTAATGCTAATTCCATTTCTGATCCTTCTGTGCTCAATGTCGGGACTACACTTGTAATACCCTTACCTTGTACTTGTTTTAATGGTACTGATAACAATCTCCCTGCTATTTACATGTCCTACGTGGTGAGGCCTGTCGATACCCTTGCTGGTATTGCTGCGAGGTATTCTACCACGCTGACAGATCTCATGAATGTCAATGCTTTGGGGAGCCCATCCATTAAGGACGGTGATATTCTTGCAATACCTTTGTCTGGTAATGTTTCTCTTCCATTTATTTTGTTTCTCAAAGCGTATTTTCTTGCAAGGAAAGTGGGTGATTTTATTTTGGGAAACTTTAGGTGTAATAACTTTAGGTACAACAGTCTATCTTGTGCTTAGTACAATGCCTTTTTTCCCTTTTTATTGTAACAAGTAGCTTGTGCACATTGGACTCATAGGTGTGGAAAATATATCTACATATCTGTGCTTTACTGAATTTCTTAGAGAGCCATTGTGTGCTTTGCTATGCCGTGGTTTCTGTGATGATGATGAATTGCAGAATCTGGTAGGTTTCTACATATTTATTGGTTAATATGGAGTCATGCGAAGAATTTTATACTGCCTGATTTTGAGTTTGCATTTTGTTTTGCGATTAAACTTCAGTTCCATTATTCAATTRTTAATTTGTGGACACTTTTCTTTCTAGTTTTACTAGCACTTTTGCGCAAGATGGAATTTGTAGAATTTACTATTAAGAATGAGAGATCAATTGATATGCATATCATCTTGTTCATAAGTGCCTCATGATTGTGTAATGATCAATAATAATTTATTATTCCAGCTTGCTCGTCGAATTTCCCTAAATATGCTTCGGATTATGCCTTGTCTGTGCCAAATGGAAGTTATGCTGTAACAGCAAGTCACTGTGTACAGTGCAGTTGTGGGCTGGGCAGTCGCAAGTGAGTTGAGAACTATGGCATGTTTCGTTTCTTTGATCTTTTTGCAGTCGCTGTTGGCTTGAATTAAGATGTAATCCTCAGGTATTGACCTTCTCTGTGCCATTTGTGCAGTTTGTACTGCACACCAGCTTCATTAGCAGTTTCTTGTTCGAGCATGCAGTGCAAATATAGCAATCTCATGCTTGGGAATGTTACAATGCAACAGACAAGTGCTGGCTGCAATGTGACCACATGCAGTTATGGGGGTTTTGTTAATGGGACTATCATTACCACGTATTGTCTCCAACTTTCTTATATATTCCCTTCTTTTCCCTCTTTCAATGTTCTGAGAGGGAGGTTTCAAATAAGTCTTCCACATTTTAAATTCCTGAATAGTTGGCTATGTGTTGTTGACTTGTTCTGTTAACTTTTGTCTGCAGATTGTTGACATCTCTTCAACCACGATGCCCAGGTAATTGATGATGAAGTTATAATGCTCTATGGCCTTCTCTGTGTGCACAATTCACAAGCAGAGGGTCACCTATCATGCTTTAAGAACTTGTTTTCATTTGGTTTCATTACCTTTTGGCATCCAAGACAGGTCGAACTTCTTCTCTTTTTTCCTGATTTTGATGGACCGCGACCCTTAAAACTTTCATCAGACGTCCCAGGGTGTCATGACATATATATTACCAAATTTTATTTGAGAGCATTGCTTCCTTAACACAGAACTTTGAAACATATCATTGGCCTTATGAGGGCCTTGATTTTGTTCGATTGCATTTTATATTCTAGTTTTCTTTAAATTTGTAGATTATATCTTTGTATTGCTTGGAATTTGCAGGACCACAACAATTTCCTCCTCTTATTGCTCCCCCATCTTCCGTTGGCCCAGACTCATTATTTTCTCCAGCTCCTGCACCTTCTGAATCTACTGGGGCTCCWACAACAATACCAGGATCTTCTGTTGTGCCTTCAACTGGTTCAATGTTAGGATTTCCACCTGCAAATGGCCCAACTGGAAGTGCTTCTGGTGCTTGCTCTCTGACGATCCCATTAGCTAGTTTTCCTATGACACTTGTCTTGGCGCTGTATCTAAAATGTATGGTGTTTCTTCCATTGTAATCTATATTCTGATTTGAGCTAGGCTTTTGGGATCTTGTTCCTTTCCGTATACCGAAAGGTCCCATGAATACATTGTATTTAAGCTATTTGTTACTTGCAGACTAAGTAAATTTTGGCTGAAAATGTTGCAGAGTTTTTCTTTCTAAATATTCTGCTTATCAGTATATACATATATGTTCATGGATGGTTGATCTTGTCATTACCTCTTTTTAGTTTTTCTCCAGCTTCTATACGCCAAGAGAAATCTCTGAGACAATGAATCGTAATACTGTACATCCAAATGATGCCTTTTCATTTATTTCTTGAAGAAAATTTCCATTCTGGGAAACCTAAAAGTAACAAACCAACCRCTGAAATAAGCAAATCCATTGGTATGACATCTTAATTTAAGACGGTATTTCATTTTATATTACTTGTTTTGATTCTTAATTCGGAAAAGATTTCTTAACTTGAAATATAAATATAAATTTTAACTCTCTTTTTTTTTCTCGATTTGTACACATTAAATCAATCAATTTCTTCTAAATTTATTTTAACTCTTAATTTAAACAGCCACTGAAAAGCAGCTTAATCTTTTCACTTTGAATGACAATTAAAACTATGGGTTCGTGATTTTTTGGTTGTCCATTCTGTCTGGCTCAAAGAAATTATGCCTCTTCCTCTAATTCTATTTTCCTAGCTTGCCAGCTGAAAATGCTTATAGAATTTCCTCGCACTCAATCATATATGACRCGGAGCCTCCTTAATCTCATGACATGTTTAACAAAAACTTCTCAAAAATGAGTRACCTCTTTCCATTTGCGTTTTTGTTTTCAGAATCTAAATAGACTGCTTGCGGACTAAAGTACTTTCTTTACTACATAAAGAATACCACTTTCAAATCAACCAGTATCAAATTGTACCAATCACATATTTCAGAATCAAAAGCACATCATCAAAGCCCCAATAGATAATCAAATCATGGAAGTTTACATTTAGAATGTGAACAAGAAACAAGCAATCTTTATTATTTTACCAAGTGAAATACCAGTGCTATTTACAATATCTACATTTGGAAGTTGAATTTTACAGACAAGGACAATAACTTCTTTAGTTATACTGCAAGGTAGGATTCCAGACAATTTATACAGCACCATCTGATTTATCTTATCAAGAAGGTGAAGCTTCAAAGAGCTTTCAGAACAACTTTGCTTGTTGTGTGCACCCCCAATGCAGCATATCGTATAATGGYGCGACTCCTGTACAACCTGCAAAAAGTAACTCCAGATAAGCATGTCCCCCTCTTAACAACAAAAATTTACTTTTGAAGGACCCCATAAGGATGTTGATCGTAAATGAGGAGATCGGTTATGGAGAAAGACAAAAATGAATTCACATTCACATGTATAAAAATTATATAAGAAGCATCTTTGATTTCCTTTTGTTAAAATATCAAAACTGGGTTTCTTTGTAGCAATAAAATTATTCCAATTACGAAACTTGCCGAGAAAGTTCGTAATAAGTGTGGAGGAGCATCTATCCAATAGCAAAGGGTTTGAACCAAGATTTCCAGATGTACAGGGAGGAGTAATAATATATCTTACACAAAATTAAGATGTGAAATTGTGTCATCAAGAAAGGAAATATTGAATGAAGCAATTGTAGTTTCATGTTCCTTTCCATTCTTCATAAGATCTCAGTGATGCAACTCGCCTATGCCCAGTCTGTACAAGGTAATAATTATTCAGATATGTGTGGAACAAAGTTCATGGTTTGACACTGAACGTTACATCTTCCCATGTTAGATTCAGAACATATTCATACTCTTGGACTAAAATGAAATAAGTCTCTCTGTTGGAATAGTGGAAAACTGAAACATAGATATCAGAGACAAGAAGCATTTAACTGAGGAGAAGAGGAATCTTAGGACAGGATATGCACCTTGAGTGAAGGTAGAAAAGGTTTTCCCCTTTCCTATTTTGGATTCAATTCATCCAAACAACAGAAGCCACTTCAATTTAGACATAATAGCTCATCTTTTCACATGACTTCCACCCAAGGTGAATGTTTTTCTCACAATATTTTACAAGTCTACTTCTTTACCTCTTTTGCCTTGATTATTCTAATTCTTGCCTTGTAATGAATTTATTCAATAGATTCTAGTCAACAGAGTATTTCCTGTCCTTGCATGTATTTTTAAAAGGACAACTCAACAGAAGATGGAATGATGTTCCCATTTCCCGGCAACTGCAACTATCATCTCTAGCATGATATTTACAAATACAGAGGTTTTAAGCATCAAACACGTCTCACTACTACAAGAAGGAAGTTGCCCATGCAGATGAAGAGCCTCGGATTAAGGACCTATAGTTCTAGTTCAGGAAGTTATCAGTTGTATGTGATGTAATTGACCATCTCTTCCCCTTTGGGAAAAGGAATTGCTATCCAACTTCAGTTCTTGAGAATTGCCCTCCTCCCTGCTTCATTCCCCCACCACCCCCCATTTTTTCTCTTTAAAAAAAAAAAAAGGAAAATATAAAGAACGCACAAACAATACGACAATAATGATGACGACAACAACCTCAACCAGATAAAGTAAAGGAAAATTTGGAAATRAAGTAAATTATAGTTCTTATCACACCCTGCCATAGCAAGTCCCCAAGTTGAAAGGGTATAGAACATTGCTCCAGCATGCCAAATGTGAAGCATCTTGTCCATTTTGTTCATGCCTCCCAAAGAGTTGGTGACAGCTGCAAGTTATAAATTGTTTACAATGAAAACATCACCATAATTTTCACATAATAAGAACCGAAATGTGTCAAAAGCTATAGAAGGGGAAAATGAACAAGCTACCGAGCAGCAACATGAAATAATATGTTTCAAAGAAAAGAAAAAATCTCACATTCATCACCATATACTATTGCAAGTAAGAAAAAATAAATAAACAAAATTGCACCTTATGCAAGGAGACTACTAATGAAGTTACCAAGACCAAGTTAATAGGCTAAAAAAATCTAATTTATTSATGTGATCAGGATGCAAATGAATGTGTTAAGAGCAAAACAAAGCKAACTGGGTGATTTTGGACAGTTTCAACATTGCATTGTAATTTGGGCATAACTCTCTCATCCAAGCTCCRGTTGAGAAATTCAAGATGCCATGGAAACCCAAGCAAACAAATCTAGAACAATCATGTTTTGCATTTACAGAGATACTGACTGCATCAAGGTCGAAATCAGGCTTGAATTATTGCTTCTGCACTACTGACATTTTGGAACATTCCTAGACTAGTTTATTTAGTTCATTTAGTTTTTGTAATAAGGGCAAATTGACATTTTTAATTGCCCAAAATGAGTCTTTTAATTAGGAATTTATCTATGTAAGAGTTAGTTAAGTCATGGTTGACAAACCGTTATCTTTACGAGATTAAGGGAGGCCCTAGGTCTTTAGAAACAAGTCTTGTGCCTTAAAAATAATAGACCTTTTGCCTCATTTAACAGAGAGACAATCTTTGAGTAATGTAATACAACGACGACAATTAATCTTAAGTTTTTTTGAGAAGTATGGCTGTATAATGAAACCAAGAAATTATTTGTTTTTTGGTTGAAAGATTGAAATTTTTCTTGGTGATGTTATAAAACCCATTTGTTTTAGTTCTACAAAGAGAAATCTGTCCACAACTTATCAATAGTTCCACAATTCTCACCAAAAAATAGGAATGTTCGTAAGGACACGTTGAGATTGTGATTTCAGAAACCTTTTTTCTATTTTCTGGTGTTGTCCTTTTGAAATTTTAATCGATTATTCAATACCTTAATCGTTTGTTCACCTTGAAAGGTTCACTAAATTTTGGATGCATTCATTGAATAATCGGTCAAATTCTTAAAACCTAATCAAGTTACCACCCAATGATTATGCAATTATTCAAGCTTCCACATGAATACACCCTTTTTCCAGATTTCCAGAAATGATGATTCCACTTCATGCTAGTCGATGTCTCAATTGCTCTGTCGATTAATATACAGCACAATCGACTATTTAAAACTTAATTTAACCATATTTTCCRCCAATCTGCCAAACAATTTCATGGCAATGTAGTTTATTTGTTTTTCTTTAAAACAATAAATTTAATATGATCAAACCTGAAATTTGGATTCAATCCAAATACAAATTCCAATCCAAACAACATCTTCACTCAAGCCAATTCTTTACTTAATTCAAAATTTTGAATTTCAAACTTCAAACTCTCCTGCCTTTTACACTGGAACCAAACTAATCCCTCTGCACCTTAACTTGCAATCCAAATACAACCCATGTGAACTTATCAATGGTTTCCTGTGTGGCTTTCTTCCCTAGATATCCAGAATACCTGAGGTTCTTAACTCTATAGCTAATGGGTCTTTAGTTTTCTTCTCATACCAAGATTCCTACCTCCATATAGGTAGTCAGCTGCGATCTTCTGAATCTGTATCACGTGTTCTGCGGTTTACAGCTAATTTAGTTGCCAAATGTATGAGTTTAATATATCTAAGGTTCACATCACTCATGCAGATGGCTCAGACACATGCAAAGCATATGATGTGGCTTCAATGGTGATGCTTCTTGTAGCAAGTCATTCACGTTTTCCTAGTGTAAAGTTTCTCTGCAACCACACATTACAGATCTGAAGAAATGGCTACATCCATTTTTGAAGGTCCTGAACCAAATGAACACTGATTTATAACAATCAAGTGTAAAAGAGACTAACAATAGTTAAAAGCAAAAGAAATCCATCGACTAATCAGCTATATTGAAACATCTACCAAGATAAAMGGGATGACACTATGTCTAGATATATAGAARGATCTCAGAGGTCAGGTTTCCACCAAGGGCAAGATAGAGAACAATTAAGAGCACCAGAAGGAAGTGCTCAAACTTATGTRCTTTTCAACATATTCAGCTCTCCAAATCTTTCTTACTCTTCTGTTCTAAAAAGGAAACTTCACTTCCAATAAATCTGACTTTCATGGTTACACATCCCACTCTGTCCAACAGTTGATCAAGGAACAAATATATGAGAGTAGGTTTCTTGTACTGACATCTCCATTCGGTCTCATATTCGTTTTCACTAGCCTAAGCAATTCCTAGTTGAGTTTGTGTATGACTTTTTGAAGTAGAAAAAGCTTGACAGCTTTGATGTCTTAATTTCTAACGAACAAACTCATCGTCATTGGTACATTAGCTGCTCTAAAACACAAGGAATTTGCTTATAAGAACCACCAACTTAACGTTTGAGGAACTGTTGACTTTAGTTGCAAGCAACGTTCAACCACCAAGTTATTGAATTCCATATACATCACAACCAACACAGCACTGCACTGAGCAACCTTCGCTTACTATGAATTATTTCTCATCCAGGAACTAAAAATGGATTCAAGGATCCTAAGGTGATACTCCCATGGAAGTATAGGTAAGACCCATGAAACAAAAGACGGAGGCTTTATAAGCCAACACGTTGTTATGCTCTGTTGCTAAGAACAAAGAAATAAGGCCAAATATTTTCATACGACACGGTATAYTGCAAAAATAATATATCTGAATGCTACTCTCCAAAATGATGAAGATATCAGAACATGTTATCAGGATCCACAGGATCTCAGAAGGGAATATAAACTCTTCAGATCTACAATAGCGAACTAGGAAAGGAGATAAAAGAAAAGGTATCCAAATGCACAACTAAAATCGGCAGCACAGCTGACCATATATATATGCAGATGAGAAATGAATAAAGTATTTAATTTATTATTTATAAAATCAAGATTTATAAAGAAAACCTACAAAATTTTTAAGAGACAATCTTGAAGTACAACTTCAATCAAAGCTTGAGATACCAACGTCCAGAGTTTCTTACAAAGGTAGGATCACTCTTTGTGTTTATGATAAGAAATTTGAATACATAGAGGGGAATTATTCTCTAAGGGAAAAGGGATGCATAGAAGAGCATTCACTGTCACCTTCAAACAGTATGAATGGAAAGTCATGCAATTCGGTAACATTGGCCACGCTTCTTAAGAGTATATATCATTCATTTCGATGGATAGACAGAAAAATTAGGACTATGAAAAATTTGAGAGCAAATGCTGAACTTTTGAAAAGTCCAAGGGCTACCAAAATATTTTGCAAATATATAGAGAGATGATTTAGCATTGATATTACATATCTTACCCAACAACGAGAGCTCGATACATTTCATCWAGTTATCGATCTTGCCAATCAATTGCAACTAAAATAATGATTATTGTAAAGTAGTCCAAATAAAACCACTTAAGRCCAAATTCAGCAAATAATAATCCCCTTAAGTTCGTCAACGTGTGGAGATTTGTGTGTTAAATTTTGCACACTTCCCCCCGCTGCAGTTATCAAATTAGCCAAGGCAATGACACTTCCCCCGATGCATGGGGTACTATTGCACCATACCCACATTAAACTAAGGCTTCAAATTTTGAGGATCGAGAAGGATAGCATAATCTAGGCTTTAAAAATCTTAGTCCTTGAATGCACSAAGCAGGTGGAATTTCCAGCACCAAGTTCAGTTCAGATGCTTCCCTCTAAAATGAATGAAGAATTCAAAAGAGAGTTGGGGTTAATCCACCCCTATCCTGTACAGATGCTTTAAGTTTTCACAGGGATCCGATCTTGGAACTGTCATGAAGAGAAAGTTACAGCGCAAAAAGAGCATTTATGGAACTCAGTATTTCATAATCCAGAAGTTCTGTGTTCTTCAACCAGAACTCAACTCCGTGATTTGGAGGGAACATTAAACGGCTATGCTATGATAGAATATGTGACTCTTTCGACATTCTCATGCACAATTTATAAATTACCCAACTATGGTTAGTAAATGGTGACTTCAACAGATAGGTGGGCAAGAAAAATGCTTAACACCAATACCAACTATTCCAATTTGCTGGCTTTGGCTGTTTAGGTACCTAACAATACCTACAGTCCAGAGGCATAGCAAGAACCCAAATAAAACTCAGATGTGCCCTTAAGGAGTGGAGGCTAAACGTGATGCCGCTTATAAAGTGCTCAAGCATTTTCGGACTCCAGTTCAACCGCTGATTCAAGGCCTAGTTCATGTCTGAATATCATCATTTAAGAGACTTCATCTTACTAGGAATTTTGAATAATAGTTCCTTTTTAGTCTTTCAGTAATTTCCAGTTTTGCAGAAATTTAGCATAATTCAGACTTTTCTGCAGTTTATTTCATAGTGTAGTAGGGAATTCCCAGTTGCATTCTTTTACTTGTTTGAAGATGTTTTCTATTTACTTTTGAGAGTCAAAGTCTCAGTTAGATACTTACACTAGGAAAAGATCTTCCACAAATAGAGTAGTTCTCTGATCATAATGCATAGATGCCTTCAGTTTAACACCAAAATCTTTGCAAGTTTTACATAGTTTTTATCGTCCAAAGCAATATGTTACCACCAATTTTGGTGACTTATGCAAGACGTAGACAGCATATAATAGCTGGATCAGCTAGTCCACTTGAGCATTTAGTTGGGGGTGAAAAGGTCATTTCCTAATGACCTGTAGTGGAGGTTAGATTTTTAGAGAATGAAACAGAGGGAAAAGCAAGAGTTATGTAGGCAGATTTTGGTTAGTTTGGTGAAGTTCTGTGGAGAGCTTTTGATATCTCAAATACCGAATCGTTCGTTCTCATCAATTCATACAAATTCAGGTGATYCTTCATCYCAATTCTCTCTGAATTTCCAGTGCTGGTGAGGCAATTGTTTCTAGTAGCTAGGCTGTGAATTTTAGGGAGCTAACAGTGGTATCAGAGCATAATATACCTGGAATATGGCTAGACCCAAGCGAGTGGAAACTAACCCCGAGAACAAATGTATGTCAGGCACGAGGAAATCTCAAAAATTCATGCCGAGGTTGGGTGAATGGATTTGGGCAAAATTCACTCAAGTTTGGTGGAAGTTCCTCAGATCCGAGACRGTATATTTGTATTAATGAAGCATCTAGATGTCGTGCGTCATGGGCCGGTCAATCCGGGCTTGACTTCATCTTCAGCTCACCGCGGTTGAGGTGCTTCAGCAATCASCGACTGATAAGGCTAAAGATAAGGATTCCGGAAGACAGATCACTTGTTTCATACCCATACTGAAATCCTTCCCCATAAATTGGAGCTTCCGATTTTTTATGGGGGGTGAATCCTTACGGCTGGTTGTTCTGAGCTGAATGTTACTTTCTGCTTAATCCGGTTGAGAACTCGGAGCAGCAATTCTTGCTTGGAAGGGAAGGCTTTATCCTGGTACTATTATGAGGATGCCAGGCGGCCTTGTCGTAGTTGGGAGGAATTTCAAGCACTGATGTTGGAAAGATTTTGTGTGTTGGGTGAAGGTGATCTCAGGGAACAGCTCTTCTCCCTCCGACAGACTGGAACTGTARGGGAATTCCAACATCAGTTTAAGGTATTCTCATCCAATTCTGGAAACCATTTTTATGAACGGACTTCGGGAGACAATTCAAGATAAGTTGAGGCTGCTGGAGCCTAATGGGTTGCCAGAATGATGAGGTTGGCCCAACGAGTTGAGCATAAACTGAATGCAGCTACTAGGATACAACTGGTTATCCTTGACCTGTAGACGAGGTTAAATTTTTAGAGAACAAAACAGAGGGAAGAGCAGGAGTTAAGTAGGCAGATTTTAGTTAATTTGGCGGAGTTCTGCAGAGAGTTTTTGGTCTCTTCTTTCTCCTCAATTCATACAAATTCAAGTGACTCTTCATCTCGATTCTCTCTGAATTTTAGAGAGCTAATACAATAAATCTCAGGTGTGCCACTTAGTGGTCCCAAGGGTGACATTTCGGGCACCCTCTTCAAGTCTGATTCCCAGTAATTGTGTCTATTCTTCTCTTTTTAACTTCTGCAATTAGCCTATATTCACAGCCTGACAGCGAAATCAACCCTTCCACTAAATAGCTACATAGAATTCATCAACTCATTACCCATTTATCGAGTTTGTTCKGCTAGCTAGGTCACTGATAAGGCTGTAATCAAACCGAGCTGCTGTAAACAAGGCTTATTGTAGCTCATTCATGTTAAAGACTCTAGTTTGTTGTTATAATAGTCAAATCGAGCTAAACAAAAAAACGCATTTAATAATTGTACTGACCTTGTTCATGAACGGATTCGAATAGATTCCTGAACCATGAATGAGCTTTCCTACCATCATTATGTATTTATATTCCTCACATATGCCTTATACCCACACCCCATCCTCCCAAATTCTCGGGATTAAAGACGATTTTATTTATATTCCGCCAACTTTCACTCTTCTCCAAATTCTCCGCTACATCTTCCACCCACTTTCCCTCTTCTCTTTCCAGCTCTTCAAGACTTATCCTCCAAAATTTATCTTAGTTCTAAAATTTTCCGACTCATGGGTTTCTTCCATTTCGCAACTAGATCTTTAAAGAAGACTGAAGCTTTCGAATTCCACTCCAACACAACCATAGGAGCTCGATATCTCTCCATCCACAAAGTGTGGCTCAGAACCCTTCCCGTAGTATGGTACGATGCAGCTATCTCTCCCATATCAAACTTCTCTTTCTCACTCTGCAAATTGGAAGTTTTTTGTTATTTTCATTTCGAGTGGTCTTTTTTTCACATTTTATTGAGTAAATGTAGAAAGATTCACTGGTCTTCTTCAAGGGAGAGCTTGTAAACGGGCTATTTGCGGAAATCGTGAAGATATACTACCTAATGGTGTAGAGAGGTCTTCGAATAAAAGAAGAAAATTGTGTAGAGAAGGAATATCCGTCTTACGGAATAAAGAAAGGTATCCTCCGATGACAAGGTCAATCAGACGAATTCAATAATCATGAATTCTARATGAATTTCAAACAGAATTTTAAGCTCCAGTAATAATTGAGCAAACTCAAGCACTGTTAGAAAAGTAAACAAGCCAAACTTGAATCTTTAATGCTCAGTTCCTCTTGGCTCAAGCACAACCCTAGTCCCTGGTCACCCTAAAGCTTCTATAAAGAATCTCCCTCACACTGACTTCAACCTCTATCAGCTTCTAATAGATTTAGATGGAGTCTGAAAAGATAAACTACCCCACTTTCCATCTTAAAAAATTGTTGGTTCCTAATCCTCATTTATGAGAAGCAAACACTTATCCAAACTTGCTGATTAACACATTCCATTTTTGGGATTTAAGCATGACTCCAGATTTCTAGAACAAGAAGTAAAATAGATGCATGATTWACATTTGATCAAAAGGTTTATCCACATAAGAATCTTGCTCAAAGGTTCATTTTACTCATAAAAGAAATTCAGTATAATTTATATTTCATTCCATAGAGATCATTGGAGTTTGAGGCCTCCCCCCCCCCCCAACCCACACTTTAGTTTTAAATTCTAAGAGGCATACCCAGAAAACAATACAAAAGAAAAATAACGAAAAGAGAGAGAGAGAGAGAGAGAGAGATAGCATCCATGAAAACATGTTTCCTCAGTCACTAGTCACGTCTACATCTTTCACATATGAGTTCTTCTCCAAGTGAACGAATCGCAACAGTTACTTCTTACTTTATTGTTATTACACCAATAAGAAGTCACTAGTCAAATATCACTAATAAGATATGATTGATCAAGACATATGTTTACCCAGGATCACTGGTTTCAAGAAAATTCATAATCCTTTCCAACTCTAGTAGAACTTGCTGAGCCAACAAACAATAAATAGAGTCAGATAAAAGTTAACTAACAAAACAGCAAGCTTACCCTTTTGCAGCTGCTGAGGAGTGAAGTCCTGCAATCAGACAAATAATCAAGTCAAATGAGCAAAGAATGAGATCAATGCATTTATCATCTGTTGCACATTATTCCCATATTCGAAATGGCAAAATAAAAATTATATTTCTTTATAAACCTTAGCCTTAGGGTTTGAAAGAATGCACTTAGCCATAAAGTTTGCAACCCCATCCACAACATGTTCCTCGCTAACAATTACATAATTGTCATTATCAATCTCGCTCCATTCTTCAATGTTGCTTGGAGCCATATCGTCAGGAACCCAAACCCACCAACTTGGCTCCTTCTGGCCTACATCAATCAGAATTTCAGCTGTCTCCAAATCCACGCCTAATCAGTTAGGTACACGAAAATATTAATTAGCAAAAAATAACAAAGAAATAGAACCATTATATTAGCGATATATTAGCATAGCAAAGTAAATAATTAAAAAGTGAACGAGCAATAACCTGAGGCTTCCTTGAAATGAAATCTACAATCGGTGCTAGTGCAGGGGGATTCTAGGCGATTCAAGAAGCTTCTAGAGTTCACAGCAGACACAAGACGAGCGTGAAGCTAAAAGATCAGAAAAAAAAAAAATAAACAAAAGATTATGACAAATAAAAGTAAACATCAGAGGATAAGATTAAATAAATAAGAACAACAGGAGCAGTAATATTACATCAGGAGGGCAATTCTGTGATTGAGGAGATTCGCAGAGATCCTGAAGGAGATTGATATTTTGTTCAAGCAAGGTCCTCAGGCGTCTATTTTCCAATCGTAAAGTCTCCAATTTCCCTGCATCTGAACATCTTTCGGGGTCCAATGATGGGTTTAATGGCGTCGATTCTTGACACTGATCGTGATGGTGGCTGTGGTTATGACAACACTCCACGGCGGTCCATGCGATGTCGGCTACTTCCAACACCGTCTTCGCTACCTCCAGGGGAACACGACCCGCTACCATCTTTTTCTATAACTTTCCCTATACGAACTACAAATRGAATTGGYATGAATGCAGAAATTATACGTGCGTTTGTGCTCGARATTAGCAATTCCAGAATAATTTTAGATTAAGCAAACAGAATTGCGGAGAGACCTTTTGTTCTCCGAACGGTGGCGTGAAGGAATGGGATTTATTTATTTTTTTTTTTTTTTCCCATTGTTTTACTCCACCCCTTAAGGCTCCGTTTGTTTGGTTCGAACAGGACAATGAGGAAAAGGTGAAGAAAAACATTATACTTGGGTTAATTAGAGAAAAGTACTAAGGAAAACTAAATTAATTTTCAAAAAAGTACTTTCTTCGTTTGGTTTTAAAATTTTGGAGTGAAAATATAAAATGAAAATAATTACAAAAGACCAAAAATATAAAAGTTAACATCATATAAATTCAAAATAGTTATTAATAGTTATTAACATCAAAACAAAAATAATATGAAAATAGAAAATAAATTCAAACTTAATATTTTTAGAAAATAACATCAGACTACATGTTTTGATTAATGTATTTCTTTTACAAAATTCTAAAAATTATTAACTCAAAATAGTATGAGTTTGGGTTTACACTTAACTTCCATCCCCTACAAACTTAATCGAAATAAAAAATTATTTATTACATAATAAATTAATATAAAAAATCAAAACATTAATAAAAAATTATTTAAATATATACATTTCTAATTTTTAATCTCTCTAAAGGATAAAAGAATAGTTTCATTCACCATTTTTCTATAGGAATTAATTTTACGTATTTCTAGTTAAATGAAGGCAAAAAAGCTAAATAAAAATCCTTTCCAAAAATTTATAAAAAAATTAAAATTTTAAAAAATAAAAAACTACAAAAAATCAAAAATAAAATTGGTCAATGCGGACCAGGTCATATGAATTACATAGTGTGATGGGGGATCATGCAACATCAAGGTTTAGCGTGTCACAATCTCGAGTTCTTGGAATTTTTTTCTTTTCTTTAATGAAAATTTTAAGCTAAAAAATCACATTTTTAGATAGATCAAAACGATTACTAATCATTTAACATAAAGAAACTTTGAATAAAAAACCTTCACTTCCATAACATCCTATTCTATTCATCTCTGAACATGATTCCTGGATACTCAAGCTTCTAATGCTACAAAACATACCCTCGTTGAATGGATTGTCTAACCTTTTTGTGGAATTAGATCTGCTATTAACGTCGGCTTCTTTGTCAGTCACGTATATCAGGCAATTATGAACATTGGTAAAGAAAGAAATAGAATACAAAGGTTTTGCAAGCATATAAATAATGACACGATCATCTATATCGATTTTTAAATCAAAGAAAACCCGATTGCTTGCTAGAGAGAATTTGGAAGAGGGAGAGAGGGAGAGAGGGGAGAGAGAGAGAGAGATTTGAGTAACAATGAAATTTTCCTTTTATATAGAAGTACTTTTGTCTAATGAACGGTTACAGTAAAAAATTGCGTTTAAGAATCACTAACTTCAAAATGTATAAATTACTTTAAATTGTACATGAAAATTAAAATTTATATATTCAATAATCAAATTTATTGAAAAATAATATTAAGGAATTTTCTAAAAGAATATCTCCTATATATGTAGAGGGAGAAAGAGTAAATTGGATAATAAATAATGTTTCTATTAAGAAAATTAGTCAGTTCAGAGAGAGTCAGAGTTAAATGTTTTTACAAACACTCTAACCACCGAGTAATCACAGATGAGCAGGTAATTGCCTCCATGATCAAGTGAAGAGCAGAATCATTGAAGCATTTCAACTCCACGATATGCACAWGAGAAGGGGGAAACAACCATCGTCTAGGAAGCAATATAAAAAGGATAAGACACTATGAAGGACGGGGTCAATCAAACCACAACTCAAGTCAATTTATCAATTCCATCTTATTTCTTTTCCTTCACCTTGCCTTATTTACTGCTTTCTTTACAGATTTCTTTACAGTTTTATTTACTATTTTTCACAGACAACGCCTTGGCTAAAGGCATAGGAACYAAAGAGCATTGTAATCCAGCTTGAGTTAAGACTTAGTTTGATCGGAGGAATATTACATTGTTATTTTCTCATACACTCTCTATACAATTCGTCWTTATCTCGTCTGCGTTCATRCTTATCAATTTTACATTCTATTTGCATCCAYCTAGCCAATTCAACCCTATTRTGTTGAATCTTTGAAGACTACACCTCCTAACCAAAAGGCAACATGACCCGATCGACTCGCAACCATTTTTGTACACTCTATGGTTTATTCTATGGATTTTGATAATGATTTATGTATCAATCGTTCTASACATTTACTTACTTACATTGTGTGGATAATGTAGGAACATTTGCCATACACATGAAGAATGAAGATCTATCTAAACTAAACGAAGTATTTAAAGATTCAAGTACACTCAAGAAGTCTAGTTTTTAATAGKTGATTTTTAATTACATAGAATTTAGTTGTTTTATTTTCATGTACTTAGACTTGGGAATGATTTACCTTGCTTAAGTTTTTGACATCCTTGCACGTGCTTTTAATGAAAATGTTTTCCAAATTATTTTTTAAAGTATATCTTCAGGAAAAGAAATTGTTTGTCCTACTTAAAGTATTTAGGTCCTTTGAAGTCTCAATAGAAGTGTATTCTAAGTGTTTTAACACTTTGGATCACAACCCTATCATTTTGGCCATCGTAARTGCAACTTTGTAAATCCGAAGTCATTTATTGAAGTTTCGAATGGAAACAAGATTGGATATTGGTCGTCTGAAAGGTTCGAGCATTGCTTCTAAACTTGGTCTGGACTCAAGATGTATGATTACCTCAGTCATCTGAAGCTAGCTATTGTTCAAGTCTGAAATCCTTCCATCAATAGTACGCTACTTTGTATCACATGTGCCATCCTACGAAGTCTGCTTCAAATTCATGGTCTAAGGACATTTYTGCATTCGAAGTCAGTTGTGGAKTCTAAACTGACTCCAGTAGAGGTTCGAACGATACCTCAAACGCATCCTATTGCTCTTTTTTCACCTGTTATTTTATGAGGTATAAAGAGGATTTTTTTTTTTTTTGCCACATGTTTATGATAAGGATTTTGAGAAATTCATAGCAATATCACAAGATAATTGCTTGAAAAGCTCATCTATCTTTATTCCATACAAAGTGGTAAGGAACTCTCCATTGTGAGATTATTTCAATGTTATTCATAGTTATATTCCCACTTTCGAGAGAGGATATTGTGAAAGAACTATCTTTATTCTTTTGAAAAAAGATTGCAAAGTTGTGTAGGACTTAAAACCTTTGTGGAAAAGGGTGAATCTTGTTGTGGTTGTTTAATTCAATGGTTAAAGTGTTTGTAAAATCCATTTTTGGGTGAACCTTGTTGGTTGTAAAAGTTTTTGTGACTTATCGAGTTAGTGGGACTACAAGAAAAGTGCCTAGCTGCTATAAAGACCCTCAAGATGGTTGCAAAAACATATGCGGTGTCTAAACTGCCGTAAAAAGCATGTCATAAAAAGAGGCACCCAAAATAATAAACGACGACCAGAAAACCACTAAGTATACTTCTCAAGTGATTATTTACGACAATTGTAGGATCACCATAAAAGTATTTAGTTAACAATATATGAAATGGTCAAAGAACTTCCATATTTACTCTTCTTTTTTTTCCCCCCTAATAAAGTAATTAAATCAAGTTATATTTGACCATTGCAAATGCTCTTAATTTTTTTTTTTTTTAAAGAATCAAGTTATAGCAGGCGGTTCTTTGACCACTGCAAATACTTCTAATTTAAAAAAAAAAAATCAATTTGGAGCTCTATATTTTTCCTCAAAAATTAGGTTCTTCCACTTCTTTACGAATATGCAAGCAAATCATCTTACAGAATCTTTCAAGATCAAATKAAAGAATCACAAGAAATAAGRTGAGAGAACCTAAGAGAAAAGGGGTGAATTTGGTGATGAAAACTTTTTCTAAACTTYGAGGACCGCCTAATATATTTTTTCAAATCTCTTTGAAATATTTTCGAAATTGTATAATGGAAGAGAGATGAAGTATTTGTGCAAATAGTTTAAAACAAAACAAACATGCTAGAATGACGAATGCACAAAAGAACAAGTAATTTATAGTGGTTCAATCCCTTTCCCGAATCTACATCCACTACTATGGCCGCAACCTTAGATTTCACAATCCACTAAGTCACACAGACTATTTTAAGACCATACAAAAAGGCTCACCCATAAATGGGTTATACAACTCCTTTAACCCTCCAGTCAAGGATCACTCTTCTTCTGTAAGGGTTTTGTACAACCTTGGCTATTAGTTACTCTCTTGAACAACTACATGGTTCATCCTCAAAATGTTTTAGTAAGCCATACAACCTTGATTCACCTACAAACAGGTTTACCCTCTAAAGGGTTTTAGGTTCTTGACAACCTTGATTCACATAGAGATTTTAAGAGGATAATACTCTAGATTTGCTCTACTCTAAATCAGTGGATATTTTGGAAAATCTAAGCTTAGTTTGGAGATATTGATTTCACTCATTCAGATATTTAGTTTTAAATAGATGAAGCTCAACTAAAGGTTTTTTAAAAGAATAACMTATAGAGCTTTTTGAAAATGAAGTTCAAAGAATATCAAGAAGCCTAACCCTATGTTTTTTATTTTGAAATCAATTTTCTCAAATAACTAGGGAGAAACCATATTTATWTAGTCCAACATCCAATGGTAATGAATCGATCTATCGGGGCTTTGGCATGTATATTTCGAAAAATCGAAATACCTAATGTCTCTGTCTAATTTACCTGTCTGAAGATTCAAAATGGATATCAGATGCAATTTTATTTTGATAATGACATGTGCTTAATATGAGTAGTAACTTGTATACTTGTATTAATAGGTTTATCATATACTATAGAATAATGAAGCCTATGATCAACTATCTTGAAGCATCAAGAACTTATACATTGCAGAAGTTGACAAGAAGTAGAAGATCTTCAATTATCAGTTGAAGTGAAGACATCTTTAGAGCAGAATCTTCTAGCTTTCCAATAGGCTATAGTGAAATACATGTTTTTCATTGTGTTTTGTTTTTTAGTGCTTAGGCATCGTTTGATAAAACTGAAGTTTGAAGTCTAAATTTGAAGTCTGAAGTCTAAAATAGAAGTACGAAGTCTAAACAATAGTTAAATTTCTAAACGCCAAACGTTTACTTTATTACGCATAAATCTAAAAATTTGGTAATCTAACTTGAAAGGTCTTAATATTAAGTTAGAATATTAGCACTTAAAATTTATAGAAGGAACTAAGAAGCACTTAATGTATTAAGACATCCCAAAATTGGATTACTAAACGAATTTAATTCAATAAGCACTTAATTTGTTCAATTTTGAGTGATGAATTAAGTTATCAAATAAGGCCTTAGTCTTAATTTTTGGAGATAACATTTAAATTGCATAGATTCTATGTTTTGATAATTGAAGCTCAAAGTGATATCCAAAACATTYATCTRACACTTTTTATAAAATAACCCTTGCACAATTYGTTATATATTATTGAGTTTGGTATTGAAAATATATTTAAGGGGGAGTTTGGTCCAAATTTATTAGTCAAAATCAGAATGTGTTTGATTAAGGGGTCAATAACAATGAGAATCATGATTGCGTTGGTAGGTTTGGTTCAAACATGGTTACTATTGTGATTGATTTTGTTTGCTTTAAATCAACATTAGTGATGAGAATAGTAAAAAATCCAACCTTACTCATGGTTAATGTATTAAAAATTTATTAAAAATAATTTCTCTATTTTTTTCAAAAATAACATTAAATTCAACCCAAACTTTAAAGAAATAATTTCTTTTTTTGAAAAATTAACATTAAAAATAATTTCACTATTTCTTTCAAAAATTAACACTAAATTCAACCCCAACATAAAAAAATAATTTATTAATTTATTTTTAAAAAATTAACATTAAATTCAAGCCAACACAAAAGAATATTTTTTATTTTTGTGAAAAATTAACATTAAATTCAAACCCATGAGAATAGACAGGGTTTGTTTTTGTAAGAAACTTATAGGGGTAATGGGGTCATGTATGGGGTAATCATTGAGTTATTTTCATTCCTATTACTCCTAACCAAACACCATTAATGGGAATCATTGCCTCCCATCCCCATTACCTAGTTCCATTATCCCTAACCAAACGCCCCCTAAGATGTGTTCTCATGTCTCAAACGCGCGTTCTAATCACTTTATATATATTTTAGACCTTTTGTGCAAGGTAAGTACGATATCCTCCATCAAGGAATTTGGACACAATTCAATGACTTTTTGATCGTTCGAAATAGTCGAAGATTGARTCTTCAGATTTAGACTTCTATGTGTTTAAATAGTCTGAAGAATATTTTGAATTGGTGTCCAATATACGTTCCGAGTCTTCGGACGAGTAAATCAAAAACCATGGTTATTTCGGCCATTCGAATTAWACATGTCAAAGCCCCAGTAGATAGATTTATTATTGGATATTGAGCTATATAATACATGATTTTCCCACCCGCTTAGTTTGACAAGATTGATTACAAAATTCTAAAACGCAGAAACTTGGACTCCTCGATATTCTTTAAAACGTCATTTTTCAGAAGCTCTRCATGCTATTCTTTCAAAAAATCTTCAATAAAACTTCATTTCTTCAAAATTGAATATCTAGGTTAGTAAAACTAACATCTTAGAGTACTAGTCCCATGGGAAAAATACTCTACTAAGCTTGTCACCAATACAGGGACCTCGTAATCCATTTGGGATGACAATGCTTGATGATAGTCTTAATTGGCCAAATCCCATGAATCATACTTATGGCGGACCGGCTGGACGGTTGCATCATCGGTACCCATAACCTAAATTCAAATGCCCGTACACTTGATTTGGAAGTTCMATATAGGGATGACGAATTCCAAATTACCTAGCTAGCAAGTAATATTGATTGATCGATTTGATGGAGTGAGGGATTGATAGTCGCATGCGCATATGAAGAGATAAGGTTGTATTTTTAACCCCATTAGTTTCAACTCGTGATAGTCTCATTAGATTTATTCTAATGAYTATAGAATGTTTAAATTGGTTCATTTTTGCATGGCTATGATACTTGGTTTTGGGAAAAGTATTGATCATTGAATTCTTTTACCAAGTCATCTTGTTCTAAAATTAATTGATCATGTTTCTAGTTTTCTTAGCCATGAGTTTGGAGGAAATGCAAGTTCTTATCATGAATTCTCATTATTTATGTACAAGTGTTCATGAATAACAACATTTTACATTTAACTTATTTCATATTACTTTACAAAAAGGAAACTGTTTTGGAAACTCACTACACACAGAGAACTCACTGAGCGTCACCCACACAAACTTTTGGAATGTTTTCAAGGATAGGTGACATTTCTCCTTAGAAATTGATTGAAAGTTAGTGCAATTCATGCAAGGTTCTAAAGTCCTATTTTTATTTTCTTATTTTKCAATTATTAATGCCTATTTACTCGATGACTTTATATTTTTTTGTATTGTAATACTTTTGGATAGAATTATCTTTGATGGTTTTGAAGACTTTGAGTTTAGTATGTGTTGTTAGATTTGAATGGATGATTATGGGTCAGTCTTCTTGTTTTTCCCTTGAAGTCTTGATTAGTCAAGGTTGATACGTTATTGATCACAATTGAGAGATAGGCGACAACCCTTTATGACTCCAATAGTACACGGGGATTAGAAARGAGCATCATAGTGGTCTCAGAGCTTAGGGAGATGATTCTAGGACATGSACAATAGCAATATGATGTTTCCATAGGCCACTAAAAAAAAATTATAGTTGACTGATGGCTTTTTCTAATGGACATATCCGTTGCAAAATTTCGAATGAATACCTTGAAATTCAACAAAGTAAAATATTCCATCCCAAATTCATCCCAAAGGTTGCGATAGAAATAATTCCAATGCAAATTCGTCACAAATAGGCAACGGATGTGTTGAGAAAGTAAAAAATATTATATCTATAGCCATTTCATCACAAATCTCTTGCAAAATTGAGCGGGATTTTTGAATAACAAATTTTCCTATTTCCTGAAGTAATCTGTCACAAATCCATCCCCAATTTACTTCRAATTTGCAACGGACTATATTCCAGAAATTAAAAAAATAAGATAAACAAAACACAAAAAAGTCCATCACAAGCCTGTCTCTTATTTGCAATGGATTATATTCCGAAAACTAAAAATAAGACAAATAAACTTTAAAACAATATGTCACAAATATGTCGTATTATTTCCAGGAATTTWAAAAAATAAGATAAATAAAACTTAAAGCCATCCGTCACAAATCCGTTGCTAATTTGAGACAGATTTGCAATGGATTATTTCCCAGATTTAAAAAATAGATAAATAAAAATTAAAATCATTCGTCACAAATCCGTCGCTAATTTATAACATAGTAATTTGCAAAATTTTAAACAACTAACAAATAAAAGTTAAGAATTGCCATCATAACTCCATCGCAGATTTGCAACAGAATGTTCACCATGATTTTAAAAAGTAATAAATAGAGGTTAAAAATTTCCATCACAAATCCATCGCTAATTTGCGATAGATTTGCAAATCATTGTTTCCAGGAATTTTTAAAAAGKAACAAATAGAAGTTAAAATATTTTTGTCACAAATCCGTCGCTAAGTTGCGATGGATTTGTAATGGATTATTTAACAACTAAAAGTTGCAAATATCCGTTGCAAATATGCGAGGGATTTGTGATGGATTTATCTTCAAATATTTTTTTTTTTTTTGTTCTTCATCGATAATCCATTGCAAATCTTTTGCAATCAGCAAAGAATTTGCGATGGAATTTTTTTATAAAAACCTTTATGTTTTTCAACTTTTTCATAAAGATCATTACTAGTGCACAACATTGAGTTTCATTATGAGTTATTGATTAAAATATACTTCTAGGAACCCGCAACTTAAATATGTATCTCTTTAGTCGAATTCAAATTTGTTTTATGGTCTTGTAAGGTATTGTAATCCACTTGTTTTCTTGTACAATATACAATAAGAAGATTTTTTAGTTATCCAATCCAATTTGTCAATTAATTATTGATTCTCAAAGTTACTTTATGATAGAAGTCTTCAATGTTGTTTTAGAAAAATCATAGTTGCTCTTTAATTAGTTCTTCCGAGCCTTTATGAGGCTAATTTCAGTATAGTGTTGAGAAATATATCATCTCATTGATCACTCACTTGTTCTAATTTGTGAGTGTGCATCAATTTGAGACCTTCAGTTTGAATTTTTAAAAGATTATTAGAGTGGTATTTGAGGATAAATATATATATCATAGGGTAAAATGACAATATTAACTTCTCTAATTATTCTACTTTATAATCAAATTAATATATAATTAAAATTTTCCAAAGCATAATTAATCTACAATTTTAAGTGTACTTTTATTGTTAAAAAATGAAAAAAAATCTTGTATTGTAAATGAAATTGCATTCTGTGGGTTTTGAASTTGGTKAAAGGTTATGAAAGCTTAACTATTCTACCACTTGACTAGAATACTCTTAGTTAATATATGTTTTTCCATTCCTCTCGATGTGCTTCATTATTAGAACTGTCAATTGGGYTGAGGGAGCCAAGCTTGGCGTTGCCCAACACGACACAAAAATTTTTACTCTCGCTCAAGCTCGAGCTCAATTYGAGYGAGCTTTGAAATTTTGAGCCCGATCTCAGCTCATGTGAGTGTGAGCTAAGTTCAGGCTTAGCCTGAATAAGGAAAAGAATTTTGAGAAATTTAAAAAAAAACTTTTTATTCAACCCAATGGGCATAAAAATTATAATTAATCCTTCAAATCATATACTACCAATTACTAATTAACTTAATAATTCATATTAGAAATAACCATTCAATACCAAAAATAAGAAATAATCATTTCAAATGCCCTATTATATCCATGAATAAGAAAGAACTATTCAACATAAGAAATAATCATTCAAATTGCCCTATATAAATCCATGAATAAAGAAAGAAATACAACTATTCAAAGAACTATTAAATACCATAACCCAATAATTATTAAGATATTGAAATACCATGACAACATAATCGAAATAAATAAATCATTCAAAACTATAGGATTTAATCTCAGCCAAAACTTCTTGAACAATTAAATTCAACACATGACTCCAACAACGAACTTGTAAATGTCTACCTTCAAGTAAGGGTATTAGACCAAAATGACCCGATTTTTGGTTTCCCATCTGCAACTAACCTACTTTTTTGTAGGTGTGTCCCTTTCTAACTTGGACGCTAGTAGAAGTGGCRCACTAGTATTAGTAAAGCGCCCCTCAAAGTGGCATCTTAATTGGGATAGAAATCTTCTGAACTTGCACTAAGACACCCCTATATGTGGCATCTTAACTTAACAAAGGCGCCTCTCGCACCAACGCCTTAGTCTTCCCCTACAACCCGACCCTCCCACCTCTGCTCATTACTTTTTGAATTCTATTCTTCTCTTCCTCCCTGGTTCGATCTGCTGCAACTTCCAGCGGCTGTTTCTGCTTTAACCGACGACCATCCGGTGACAATCCGGTGACCTTTCAGTGACCTGAGGAGCGGCAAGCAAGAGCAGCCATTTKTGAAACATTGTTCTAAAATCTCTCTCTCTCCATATTATAGAAAGCAGCACGGCGGCTCAGCTATAGTGGCTCAGAACCGGCGATAATCAGTAGCATTTCGACACTCAGTAGGGTAAGAATTTTTGTCTGTTACAAATTTATAATAGTTTTGTGAAATTATTTTTTCTTGCGGTAAAATTTGTTGTTACTTTTTTTTTGAATTAATTTTGTATTTTATTTTATTGTTAAAATTTGTTGTATTTTATTTTAATTTTGGAGAATACTAACAAAATAATAGTTTTAGATGATCAAGGTAGTTTTAGAGTCAAATTTGATTTTCTTATGCTTTATCCATTATTTTTGTTCATCTTTCTATTTGGTTAGGGAGATGGATGGGCACCTGGAAGGAGCGAAGAGTTTTGGTGTTAAACTAGAGCAACTTGAGGTTATCATCATAGGTCCCATTTTATTGGTAGCAGTGGTAAAATGTTGTTAATCTTCAAATACTCTCCTAATCCATTGTGTTGAGTCATACACAGACATTAATCCAGTATAGGAGCGATAACCAGATAGAATCATCATTAGAAGGGAAATTCGCTTAATATGCAATTTATGCATGATCTACAAAATTCCCCATATGATTTATAGCACATGAATAATCAATAAGAGTTCTATATGTTAATTACTTCTTTTCATATATGTTCCCTTAAGTTCCATCATCYAGTGCCCTTATCCTTTTATATCCATTTCAGAAATTTCAAGAGCTCTTTTGGCAAAAAAAATGGCCTCAACTTTATCGAGAACAAGCCTTGGGAGCGGAACTAGGGATAGTTTGAAAATTATAAGGATGAGGAATTTTTCCTTTTTCTATTGGGATAAAGTAACTAATAAGTCATTTTATCTTTTGTCTTGTGGTGATTTTAGCTAAACGCTCAACTTTTTGGGGCTCGCATTTTCATGCTAATTACCTACACTTTTCAAAGATCCATCTTATCCCTTTTTGAAGAATTTGAAGGTAAAATCCCAAGAAAATGTTTGAACGAGGGCTTCGAGCCTCGATTAGTCTCCCTAATTTGGAATATAAGGTGGTCTAACCCATAAAATAAAAGATTGACAATCAAAGCTTAAAAATTAGTAACACAAATAGAAAGAAGAAAATCAAGCCAATGAAATTCTAGTTTAATGGTGATGGACAAGTGAAAAAGAAGTACAGTGGTGACCTAAAGGACCAATATGCTGGAACTATATCTAGCAAAAAGCCCCAATCTCATTAATAGGTTGAGATTGACCAGYTAACAACTTCACTAATGGGCCATTCCTCAAAATATCAAGACAAAGGTGGTGTTCCTGGTGTATCAAAGTTTATGGAACATGCACATACTCTCTTCATTTAAGAATTTCTACCTGGTAAGATGAGATATGCTTTGGATCAACTAACCTAGCTAGCCATCTACTATTTATCCCTACTCTATTGATGAACTTAGSAAATGACCTCTGAGCTGAAAAAGACTAGAAATAAGGCCTTTACAACASAAAATCTTAGCCATGAGTAAAACATCCTTGCCACAAAGCTAGTTTTAGAACAAATAAATAGTTCTTGAAGAATAGCCAACTTCRATTCTCTATTCAGTTGTGGGCAAATTKTTATTTTTGTTCTTTTACATTTGACTTGAATTTGTTATTTTTTTCTTTTACCTTTGACTTAAATCCCAAGTTTTCTTAATTAATTATTTRTCGTCCGTTGTTATGTTCATTTTAATATTGCTTTTGTAGAATTTGATGGAGAATGGGATTTTGTTAATGGATGTGGCCTTTTGAGCATGGTAAATAGTCTATTTGTAGAGGAATCTCTGTCGAATTTTTTATAAAAAATTTAACTGCTATATAATTGTTTTGTAATAATACACGAGCGTGTATTATTACTGATTATTTGATTGATAAATTTGATGGAGAATGGGATTTTGTTAATGGATGTTGCCTTTTGAGCCTGGTAATAGTCTATTTATAGAGGAATCTCGGTCGAATTTTTTATAAAAAATTTAACTGTTATATTAACATTTTGTAATAATACATGAGCGGGTATTATTACATATTATTTGATCGATAAATTTGATGGAGAATAGAATTTTATTAATGGATGTGGCCTTTTTAGTCTGATAAATAGTCTATCTATAGAGGAATCTCTGTCAAATTTTTTAAAATGTTATTATTCTTATATTTTAGATGGAGCACGAACGTTTGCATGTCGATGTTCATCCGTGTCCAATAGACCCTATTATCTTGACGAGACAGGCATACTATACATTAGCTCTTATATGGGATGATAGGGTTTATGCCGAGACGGCGTTAGAGGTTAGAAATAAGATGGAAATTTTTGGAAGGGGTATGATGTGGCACCTCCTAGAATCAGAGAGTACATAGACATCGCAGGATTTGGCGAGGTTGCCCCGATGTCGTTGCATTTAGGTTAATCATGCGCTCGTGACAGTGATGATTAAGAGATGGCGACCTGAGATGCATACATTCCATCTCACTTTCAAGGAGGCTACTATCACCCTACAGGATGTTTCGATATTATAGGGTTTGCCTATTGATGGTRATGCTATTACCGCTGGTCGCTATGATCGAGGTATAGAGCAATTGCAGAGTTATTGCGAGACTGCATCAGGATTTAGACCCACAATTTCTCATATCAGGGGAATCGTATTATGCTATGAGCTCTTGAGGAAGAATTTATGCGGCYATTGGATGACGATGCTGATAACAATACTTATGTAAGGCAGGCTTATTACTTGATCTTGTATCTCATGGGTGGTATGCTTTTTGCAAACCACTTTAGGAACAAGACTGATCTTCGTTACTTGCTCTCGCTCAAAGATTTATGTTGCTTAGGACGTTGAGTTGGGGATCTGCTGTTTTGGCATATTTGCATGTGCACAGCTTCCATTGCACAGTCTCGAGAGATGTGCGGTCCCTCTATTCTCATTTAAGTTTGTACCTTATGGGTCATTTTATTACATTATCTAGTATATTAGTAAAATAACTATAAATTTTGTGTTTTATGTCTTAAACAGTTGTGGGCATAGGAGCACATACTTGTAGCATGTCCTATTCCGAGGGACGTTACACGAGTTGAGATTCTTCCCRATTCTCCCTATATTGCACGGTCAGCAGCATAGCTTRATCTTCATAGGCTGCCCACACATGTATTAGTCACTTATCGGGATCAACTRGACTCGATGAGACCTAATATTGTAAGTATTTAATAATTTTCAAAAGTTATTTTATTTCTATAATAAGTTAATTTTTTCTCATTTAATTCAATAGAAGGTTTCTATTTTTTTTAACGAATAATCTTCTCTGTAGTTTGTTTGGACCCATATGATAATGTGATCTCGATGATTCCCCAGGATTATTTAGTTGGATCTCACATTTGGCATGCCGAAGTCCCACTCATTTGCTRGGAGATTGTCGAGCATTATCGACCRTCTCGAGTATTGAGACATTTCGACATGGAGCAGGGGATTCCTTTTCGGCRGAGTTGTTATAGTACAGAGCTRCATGCTATGAGGCAATATTGCGGTGTTTTGGAACAATAAGCATGCGGAGTATATCCGAGAGCAAGACGCCCATCGTGACCGTGATGTCAGTGATGCTATTACATCCACTGCTATGCATATGCATCCAGACTATCGAGGTTGGTACTTCCAGATCACCCGCCTGATTATCAGTCATCCTCAACATAGCGATAGAGCGACTGCTGGATTCCAAGGGACGAGTGCAGCCACACAGTTTGTTATGAGTTAGTTACCCTTGTACTTTTACACAGAAGGATTTTATATTCATTTTGTTAATATATTAATTGTTGAATTTCTTATTATTTGCAGAGTTCGAGTTTATCTTGCATTCTGGAGCTTGCCAATTCTGGGATGACATATGCGGATCCTCATTCCAGGTCCATATTTCATTCCATACGTGAGGTCTGCAGCCGGATGTTACATGGCATTGTTGATGGGCTGTCATGTAGATCCGCTCGTGGGAAAGACGTAGCTGCCACTGCGGTTGTCCAACCTGCAGTTATTCGACCCTGTGATTGAGTTCAAGGTCAGAATAGACGGGGTCATGGCAAAGGAGCACAAGAGAGAAGACTGGTTGAGAACCCGCCAGTTCAGGGTGAGGATCACCCGACAAATGAGACGAGAGACACACATAGAGCGGATGATGTGGCACTAGGCAGATATATAGACAATCATTTTGAGGGTGTTATCATTGAAGACCGACTCTTGTTTGACCCGTCTATCCTGTATATATCTTGTTAAGTAGGTGATGGTGCTGGAACATCAGGCTCTATTCCANTTACATGGCATTGTTGATGGGCTGTCATGTAGATCCGCTCGTGGGAAAGACGTAGCTGCCACTGCGGTTGTCCAACCTGTAGTTATTCGACCCTGTGATTGAGTTCAAGGTCGGAATAGACGGGGTCATGGCAAAGGAGCACAAGAGAGAAGACTGGTTGAGAACCAACCAGTTCAGGGTGAGGATCACCCGACAAATGAGACGAGGGACACACACAGAGCGGATGATGTGGCACCAGGCAGATATATAGACAATCATTTTGAGGGTGTTATCATTGAAGACCGACTCTTGTTTGACCCGTCTATCCTGTATATATCTTGTCAGGCAGGTGATGGTGCTGGAACATCAGGCTCTGTTCCAGACGAGGAAACTGGTTACGCAGGTGATCCAGCTTCGAGATTATATTCTCAGACAGAGGAGTGTGTCACTCAGGCGGACGAGGCTAGTAGGGCAAAAATTGGTCAGATAAATGAGCTTGTACGAGTTTTTAGGCAAAGACCTCAGAGAGGAGGCACGGCAAGAGGAGATAATGCTGATGAGAGGTCTAGGCGAGTTAGGCGTCCCGCTGTTCGCTATACTCCCCGAACATGATATATATATATGGTTTACCTCTTTGTAAAGATACATTCATTATATACACTTGACGAGCGTTATTGTATAGTTTGTATTACTATTTTGTTTTGGACATTACTTTCTTTAGATTTTATTATATTCCTTAAAGTTAAAATTTTTAGGGATTTGGTCGTGTGCAAGTTGGTTTTTAGTATATCACAAGTGTTTGGGATTTGGTTCTGTGCAAGTTGGTTTTTAGTATATCACATGTGTTTGGGATTTGGTTGTGTGAAGAATGGTTTTTAATCATTAACTAATTTTGGTAATAAGGAATGCCTTCTTGCTCAGCTTATTGAAGAAATTGAAGTTTTCTTTGAGCTGAAGCTTTGACATATTTTATTGCTTGATGAATCTTATGGGTGCAAAATTTAATCTCATCCAAACCTTCTTGAACAATTAAATTCAACACATGACTGCAACAACAAACTTGTAAATGTCTACCTTCAAGTAACAACAACCTTCGAGATGAATAATGTTCTTGGAGACATCTTGAAACTACATCATTAGCTGAATGATTATCCATGGTTATTTTACAAATTTTCTCAATATTCTAGTCTAATAGACAATTTATAATCATGTCATTAAGATTTTTCGCCATTGCCTTACAAGGAACCAAAATAAAATTGATGATTTTCATACGCAATTTCAATTCTTTGTGAATAAAGTGAGTTGTAAGAGCTATAAAAGGAAGATCTTGCATTGAAATCCAAGTATYCGTAGTTAAGCAAACTCTAGGACTATAATTCACAAATAAATCCTTCAATTTATTCATTCCAATCTCATATATTTTCATGCAATCATTCTTCATTGTGTTTCTAGTGACAAACTTAAACTTCGAATTCACACCCCAAACATACTTTTGAACATTTGATCTTCAACCAAATTAAATGGCAACTCTCGGGTAATTATAAACTCAATTAAATCCTTCCTACTACAATCTTGATCAAATTTTCACACACTACAAGAAGAATCATCCGAATTACCCCCTTACAAAGCTTAAAAGAGTCTGACTGCTGCTTCTTTGCTAGACAAATCTCTTTTGTACATGCAACAAAGTCTAGTAGTGATGTGGAGATTCAAATGAGTAGTTCCGCCTTTAGTTGGGCATTTAAATGGCTTTTTGCARTAGTTAAATGTGTATTCATTTGGATCTTTAGGATTTATGATGAAGTGGTTCCATGCTTCAGATCTTTTCTTCACTTCCCGCCTCCTTTTTTTCCCATCGTTATCTCTTTCTGGTCCTTGATTGTCATCATTTTCATGTGGAACATCCGTGAAGGTCAAATCAACAACATCTTCATTGTTTGCATTTGACATCTAGCAAAAGAAAACGTCTACAAGATTAAATCTAATATAAATAGATCATTATACAACATGTGACAGTCCTAAATGTAATATTAAGAATTTTAATTAAAGACGTATAGGAGATTCAAATATTTATACCTCTGACTTTCTCATTTTTGAATGCTAAAGATTAGTTGTGCTTGTGTAAGTTGTGTTTTTCTGTTTTAAGATGAAACCATTATGATTACCAAAAATAGTAACTGAATTAAATAGAAAGAGAAGATAACAAAAAAGATGATGTAAATAGTAAACTTTAAAAATAGTAAGATGGGTATAAGATTGGGATTTGGATATCAATACTAATATTCAGTGTGCAAAGGCTTTATTGAGCTACTATAGTAGTA